>VZQC01003622.1:377578-518297 GCA_009823505.1 Rhizomys pruinosus
AAAAAAAAAAAAAAAAAAAAAAGAGGGTTCTTAACCGCCATGTGGGTGCTAGGAATCAAACCCAGGTCCTCTCCAAAAGCAGTCGGTGCTCCTAACCACAGAGCCATCTCTCCAGCACAGAAACTTTGCCTTTCAGAGATGGACAGGGATAAAAGCTGGGAGGTGATGTTTTGCTAAAGCTGAGCTTTTTTTTTTTTTTTTTTGTCTTTTCGAGACAGGGTCTCCCTGTAGCCCCAGCTGTCCTGGAACTCACTCTGTAGACCAGGCTGGCTTTGAACTCACAAAGATCCGCCTGCCTCTGCCTCCCGAGTGCTACGATTAAAGGTGTGTGCCACCACGCCTGGCTCTGAGCTGCTTTTAGGACATACATAGTCCTCTCTTCCCCAGAAGGCAGTGCAGCTCGGAACAGCATGAGACCCTCCCCCCTTCCCACCGCCACCCCATCTCACATATCCCAGGTCCATATTTCCTCCTACATCCACCCTCCAGGGCAAGCCACTCTGAACTGCCAGCTAGCTACAGACCCTCCTGGCCTTGAGTCCACCTTTCCCAGACCCCTCACATCCTGTTATTTCCTTGGTTAAGAATCTTCTAGCTGGGTGTGGTGATGCACAGCTTTAATTCCAGCAGGCACTTGGGAGGCAGAGGCAGGTGGATCTCTGTGTGATTGAGGACAGTCTGGTCTACATAGTGAGTTCCAGGCCAGCTGTGACTACAGGGAGACCCTGCCTGAAAAAGACCAAAGTCATGGTGGCTCACACCTTTAACCCAGCACTTGGGAGACAGAGGCAGGGGGATCTCTGTGAGTTAAAGGCCAGCCTGGTCTACATAGTGAGTTTCAGGCCAAAAAGACAAAACAAGACCTTCTAGAGGGCTGTGTGTGGCTGGGTGGCATAACATGTTAAACATATATGAGGTCTTGTGTTCCATCCCCAGCACTACAAAAAAAATAACCTTTTAAAAAATCTTAAATCACTACTCCCAGGAAATAACCACGGAAGCACTGAGAAATCTACAGGGTATAATATCCAATTTACAAATGGTGTTGGGAAAATTTTCAAAAACATGAAGGAAATATGAAAAATAGGTCAATCTGTCTCTCAATAAGTAAACAAGAGTTCTTGTACTATTCTTGAACCTTCCTAAAATTAGAACAAAATAAAGTTACCACACACCAGCAAAAGTCCAAATCTGCCATTTAACAGGAAAGTCCCGTAACACACAGCCGGAACTAGTCCAGGCTGGTCTGCAGCAGGACCTCTCCGGCTACCTACTGAGCATCTCGTTTTTCTCCCCTTCTGGGAATGTGGACTTGGGACCTGCCTGAACCCCTTCTTCCAGGGGTGTTGCAGAGAGAAGAGAACCCACATGCTGCCAGCTGCTCCCAGCCAGGCTGCCATTGGCAAGGGTGAGCTTACACTGACCGCACGGCCTTCTCTGTCACTCTGCTGACAAGTCTGCCAGGAAAGAGGCAGCCAGACCAGAGCAGCCAGCCCCCAAGGGCAGAGCGCAGCAGGAGACGCGGGTGGGCTCTGCTGCCCACGCCTCTACTCCCAGATGCCTTTCCAGGCCAACGCGCCCCGGTGCCTTCACTCGGTGTGTCTGTATGTCCCCCATGCCTGCTCTGTGCCTGTTCTCAAGGACAGGCAGGTATCTGCTGAGGAGAGACAACACTGACCGTCACGAAGTTTCCAGGTAGATAGGATGAAAAAATATATATATACAGGTGTGGTGGCACACTCCATAGTCCCAGCACTCAGGGGAGGCAGAGGCAGGAGGGTCTCTGTGAGTTCAAGACCAGCCAGATCTACATAGCAAGTTCCTCCGGACATGGTGGCGCACGCCTTTAATCCTAGCACTTGGGAATCAGAGGCAGGTGGATCTTCGTGAGTTCAAGGCCAGCCTGGTCTACAATGTGAGTTCCAGGACAGCTGGGGCTACAGGGAGACCCTGTCTCAAACAAAAGAAACCAAAAAAAAAAAAAAAAAAGAAAGATACATAGCAAGTTCCAGGCCAGCAAGGGAGGCCTTCATCTCAAAATGACAACAACCACTACCACCACCAACAACACTCTTTTCCTCAAACACCTATAAAGCACATACTTCACCTTAAGTGCTATGCTAAGCATTTACAAACACTGAATCGTTTTTAATAAAAATTCCAAGGTACATCGTATCCTTACAATTGAGGACATAAGACCAGAGGGGTTAAATAATCGACCCAAGATCACACACGGAGTAAAACCCAAGACCTAAATCCAGGTGCTCAAGTCTACTCTCACTGGGCTAAGTAAATGAATGGGGATGGAGGTAAAGCACATCTGGGAAGGGAATGTGCTAAGTGTCTTGTTTTCCGGGGTCAGGCTGGTACACTCAGTTTTACATTGAAACTTTAGGCAGGGTGGCTGGAGGTTTCAGGGAGATGTTAATACCTCAGCCCTGAGTTATCTTAGGGGGGCGAAAGGTCTGTGCAAAGACCTTGAGGCAGGGGCATGCCAGAAGGGTATCAGAGCAGGGGGTGCAGGATAAGCAGAGCAGCCTTTGGAGCAGCAGAATGCTCAGACAGCTTTAAACTCTACATTCTTTCTATGTTCACTGGCCACGCATTCACCTGTTTATCTTTTTCTTGTGTTCTGATTTTGAGACAGAGTCTCCCTATAGCCCCAGCTGGCCTGGAACTCACCATATAGATCAAGCTGGCCTCCATCTCAGAGACCTGCCTCCTCTGCTGGAATTAAAGGTATGGGCCACCATGCCCAGCTGTTTATCTTGAAAGTGAACTTTGAACTCTGAGAACAGAGCCCATGACCTCTACCCACTGCCTATTTCTGGCATTATTAAGTTGATGTGGCTAGACGTATGTACCTTGCCTTGGGGATTTCATGAACTACAGGGATGAGCAGGCTATGAAGGCAGCTTGGCCAGGCCTGCCCACAACACTCCTCTGTCAAATGTGAGCTGACGAGACAGAACCATCCGGTGACCTCAGCTCTCTACATAGCACCACGCCCAAGATTTCTCATCCCAGCCAGAGGAAGCAGAAACACTATGCACCTTTATCCTCACTGATAGCCACCCAACCTCCCCATGGCTGGCAAAGCCTGACTTGGCATTTCGTACATCCAATCAGAAGAATGGGCTCTGAAGAGGTCAGTAACAACTAAGCTCAGATAAGGGTCCCAATCGCATCTGCAGAGTCTCGAGGCAAAGAGCACTTGAAGTGACAGGATTTAGCTCACTGTAGTGGGTCATCCTCGGTGCACTTGGAAATCCACCTTCCCTGTAGTCCCACCTCATTCACGTGAACACCCAGAATCGTGAAGGCGGCAGCAAGAGCCAAGTGTGGTGCCTACCCTCCGGTTCAAGAGAGCAAGTGACCCTCTGGCCCCACACTGCTCTACCTCCAAGCCACTGCTGGTTCTGGGAGCCACAGTAGACCCAGCAGGAATTCGGGAGAATCAGTGTCACCAGAAGCCTGGGTCTGAGGCAGGCTTTCCCTACCCACCAGTGATAAGCATCTGTTACTCATGATCTGTGTAGCGCAGGCCATCTAGGAATAATAGCTATAACAATCAGACCACAGTTCCGCAGCCATGCTAAGTCCCCTGGTGCTGTGACCACTACGGTGGCCATGAGCATATCCTCATTTCTTATAACTACGTTAAAGCTTTCTGAGTAGAAAGCCACAATGCCTTTGGCTTTCTAAAGAGTCAGAAAATGCAGAAGGAGAGAATGTTAGAGCAGACGTGGCAGAATGTGAACAGTGGAACCTAATACCTGCATCCAGGTAACAGGCAGCAGGCGCTCACTCTACTGCTTGTTCGGCTTCTCTGTAAATAAGAAACTGGGCCAAAATAGCGTCCCCTAAAATGAGTTTACCTGCAACCCCCACAAGTAGTTGGCAGCTGGCTGGGTCCTGGCAGAGCCTCCTGCCAATGCTCCTGGGGACCATGGCAGCAAAAGTGACTGACTGTCGGGGTGGCTTGCTGAGGGACAGCCGGACAGTCCACATCACTGACAAGCAGCATCATCGGCTCCCTGGGCTCTCTCCAGCACCGATTCATGCTCTTGGCATTTGGAAAATAGGGTCAGCTTTACCAAAAGGGGCCAGGAAGCGCCTAACCAGAGCTTCTGCGCTGTCTGCGCTCCTCCCTCTCCTCACCGTTATTTAATCAGCATCCTCTTTCCAAAAGGTCTCTGGCATCGAGTCCCTTCCTCTTTATCTCCAATGCCAACATCCTGGTCCTGTCCCTTGTCTGCTTACATCAGAATTACAACCAACTGTTCAGGGGTGGGCAAACTTTAAACCATAGGCCAAACACAATCTTCAAGTAAACGGCAGCCTTTATATGCTTAAATGAGTGAGAGCGACCAAAACAAGATTCATATTATGATGGGTAAAAATTACATGAAATTCATTATTTCATAAATAAAAGCCTGAGTGGCCCACAGCCACTTCCAACTGCCCTGCATTGTCCTCAGGGGCTTTCACAAGTGTTCTAGAAGTCTATCTATCCTCAGGCAAGACATGGTGGATAGATCATGAGATCCTCACAAGACCAGGTCTGATAACATTTCCTGGTAGCTTTAAGTGGGCTAGGGTGATTGGACTCTCACCTGGGATTGAGGTTGCCTGCAGCCCGTCCCAGCTGTGTGGGGGAAGTGCTAGAGCATAAAGAAAACTCACTGGACTGAGGACCCCACTGACGCAGCTTTTTCAAGGTCATCAACCATACCGAGGTAGAACTTTATGATGATGCAACTGTTTGGGGGCGGGGGGTGGGGGGCGGGGGGGAGTCACCGAGCTCCTCTAAGTAAACCCAACCAACACGTTTGTTATCAAGCTGAACGCAGATGGCACGGAGTGATGGTTAGTTTCAATGGCAACTTGCCACAGATGAGAATACCGAGCAGAGAGCCTCATTGTACAAATTGTGCTGATTATCTTAATAAATATGGGAAAACCCGCCCCAAGGTGGGTGGCAGCGTCAGGTAGCAGCCCAGATGAATCGGGCCTGGCAGAAGGAAAATCATCTGCCTGTTGTTTGCTCCGCCTTCCCTCCCATGTAGCCGCCACCGCAGCTGCTCCTTTACCAACATGGGAACCCGCGTTTACAGGCTATCATCACCCACTGAGGACCAGCCGCTCTTTTCAGAAACCCTCTGGGTTTTCAGTGCTAGATTGGGACTGGTGAGGCACCCAAGCCAGTGGACTGAGCAACTACCAGGGTCTTGGCCCTCCCATGTTGAGACAGGGACTGTGAGATTCCTCCCACCGCTGAGGTCCCACCCGACCTAAGGGCAACTACCAGGTTCACAGCCTCTCAGGTGGGATTCAGCTGTCCTTGGTATTGCAAAGTAAGCTGACTAAATTATCTACCTACCTACCTTCCTGCCTACCTACCCACCCATCCATCCACCTCCTCTAGAGAACCCTAATACAAATAGTTCCTCTGATGGGTGTAGTGGCACACTCCTTTAATCCCAGCACCCAGGAGGCAGAGGCAGGCGGATCTCTGAGTTCTAGGCCGCTGGGGCTATAGAAGGACCCTGTGCCAGGCGTGGTGGCGCAGGCCTTTAATCCTAGCACTCGAGGCAGAGGCAGGTGGATCTTTGTGAGTTCAAGGCCAACCTGGTCTACAGAGCGAGTTCCAGGACAGCTGGGGCCACAGGGAGACCCTGTCTCGAAAAGACCCCAAAAAAAAAAAAAAAAGGACCCTGCTGGAAACACAAAAAATGGTCTCCAGGCAAAGCCCCGAGGCAGGGTTGGGGGGCTGTGCCAGCAAGCAGCCCACTCGCTCACTCACTCTCTGGCCCTTACAGAAGCTGTGAGGACTTTGTGACCTGTTCTCTCTCATCTTCCCTGCTGGTTAACTGACTTCCACCATGAAGTCTGAGCTGTTGCTCTGGGCCCACCCCACCTCCACAAACTCCCCACCACTATAAACCGAGAGGCATAAACAGATCCTGGCAATAAACTGGCTTTTCTCAAGAAAAACCCAGGAGGCCGTGTGCTTGCTAGTGGCTGTTCACTCTTTAGAAAGTCCTGCCTCTCAAGGCTCTGGGTCGCTCTCTTCAGCTCCCACAATGCCCTACACATACTCTCATCACAGTTCTTAACACTGCACAGGAATCATCTATTCGTGTCTCTCTCCGCAGCTACACCAAGATTCCACAGGGAAAGGAATGCATCTTACCCCCCAGCACCCAGGCAAAGCCTAGCACAGGTGTTCGTATATGCTGAAATCAGCTCCCAAGGGACTGCGCCACCCTTCACTGTGGGGAATTCACTCTCGGCTAGCTAGCTCTCAACTTTAAGCTACTGCTTACATTAAGCACACTTTTCTTACCCAGGCAATCCTACCAATGATCTAAGGCACAGTTCAAATTGTACTGCCAGTGTAGATCAGGAGTCAGTGTGGATCAGGTTCAAACCTGAGGCATCTCTTCTTTATGTACAAAGTGTCCTTGGACAAGACACTGGTGTCTGTGTCATTACCTGTGAAGTGAGACAACACAGAGCTCACCATGCATATACTTCATCAGAACCAGCACTGGGCATAACTGATTCTCAGAGTTGTGGTTACTACGCCTTGTTTTTCTCAAGCAATGGCCTACACCATTTCCATATGTCAATCAATACTGTATCTTCTGCAGCATTAAGTTCAGAGCAGGGACAGCACACATCTCTCCAAGCCCCCCGCAACCCCAGTGTAGCGCAGCAGGAGGAGGGGCCAATCAATAAGTGAATTAACATTATTTCAGGAAGTTTCAAGGACTGCTAGCAGGAGAAAGGAGGCCAAGCAGCAGGCAATGAAGCAGTCAGTAATGAGAGGGTGAGCGAGGGTAGGAGGTGACCAGGAGGGAGGTGGTCAGCCTCTGACAGGATGGTGAGCAAGGAGCCCATGACAGGGGAGTTCCCCTTGCAGCTGGTACTGCTCATGCTTCCTACCCTACTGCATAGCCTCGGCCCACCTATGCTGTCAAGGCTGCTCCCCAGGTAAGAAGAATCCCGGGGCCCCAGACCTGCACTCCAAGTTTTCAGAAACATTGGCAAGAAAGTATCACTGTGTGCCCACCATGTGCCTGGTGGACTTCTGCCTGCCTGTCATCATGAATGGGAGGAGGACATCAGGGATGCCATCTACTGCCCCATGATCCTGACAAGGAAACTGAACCCAGACTAGGCCCACAGAGGCTAAGGAGGACACCTGAGGTCACACACTCCAGTCTGGCTCCAGAACCCACACAACTTGATACCTGTGCTGGATAGCTTTAGTGTCAACTTGATACACCTGGGTTGAGGGAGCCTCAATTGGGGAATTGGCTCCATTGGATTGGCCTGTGGCCACATCTGTGGAGTATTGTCTTGATGGTCGAGCAGTGTGGGAGGGCCCAGCCCACAATGAGTAGTGCCACCCTGGACCAAGTTTTGTGTAAGTATAAGTATAGTGGGCTGGGCATGAGCGCAGAGGAGCAAGGCCCGTTGGCAGCATTCCTCTGGGTTTGTGCTTCAGTCCTCCTCAAGGTCTGCCTCTAGTTCTGCCTTGGTGCTCCTCTAGTGGCGAACTGTGACCAGGAGATGTTGCTGAATAACCCTTTCCTACCCAAGTTTGTGCGGTCAGAGTATTTTGGTCAAATGCAATGGAAGAGCAAACTAGAATACAGAAATGGTACCCAGAAAGTGGGCATTTGCTGTGACAGACCTGGGACACTATTTGTTTTGGGAAGGATTGTGGAGTGTTTCTGAACTTTGGGCTGGGAAGTTATTGAATGCCTGAGTTGTTCTGTGGAGCTTGGATGCAGTATTTGCTGAGGTATTTGTATGAAGATGGATGGCCCTGGTTGTGAAGTTTCTAGTTTCAAATGGAAAACAGAGAATCAATTCAGGACTGCTGTATTCTGTGGGTTCTGGTCATCAGATCTGGGCTCAATGAATCAGCTGTAGTAACAAGAGACACAGAACTGTAAGGGAAATCTTTGTTGTTACTGGGACAATTAACGTGCTGGTTAGAGGGGCTGAAAATTAGTCTGTAAGTAACAAGAGACCAGCATCCACTGGTGATGAAATAATCTTCTGGGGAAAGTTCTCTCAGGTCCAGCAACAGAGCTGTGTCCCAGAATGGCCCTTGAGCTCCATTAATGAAGAAAGAAGCAGGACTTTGGTAATCGTGTTAGTGTTCCATATGGTTCTGGTTGTTTAAATTTGAGCGGGGTCACGAATAGCAGGCCAAGGCTTGGCATTTCTTGAGAGGTCGAAGATATGTGGGAAAGTGCACCTCGTTGTGTGAAGACCCCCAGGATTTTGAAGGGTCATGAAGAAGCTGAGGCTTTGCACCAGGAGGTAAGAAGTAACCATTGTGTGAGGTGCTGCTAGTTTCGTGGCAACCCCAGCTTTTGGAGTGCCAGGAGCATGAGAGGACCATCATAGCAGTGGCAGGTGTGGAATGGAGTCCGGCCTGGCGCATGCGAGATGAGCGTGTGTTCTGTGGACGAGCAAGTCGAGAGAGGGGAAGCTGCCTGAAGACCCTTTGGAAGCCACAGAAGAAATGGTGAGTGTTCTCAGGCTCCAGCCTTGAGCTACTTTTTCGTGGACGTAGGTTTTGTTTTGAGAGTGCCTGATCTTCCCTTTGAAATAAACAGATTTAACTTGTTTTGGATTTACAACAGGGCCCACAGTTAAAGGAGACTTTAACAATGACCGTGAACTTTTAAGCTGTTTGGACCATTTTAGGACTGTGGGGCTTTTTAAGGGTTGTACTTGTCTTAGGTGGTGATTAATGTTACACACATACTTGTGGACTAAAATGGAATAAGGGGGCGGAGAGATGGTCCTAGCGGTTAAGAGCGCCGACCGCTTCGTCTGCATTGAAGACCTGGTTCGATCCCCAGCACCTCACAATGGCGTGCTGAGAGCCGTCGTGAAACTAGCCAACTCCAGAGAATCTCAGGTCCAGGGGAATTCCGAACGCTCCACTTCTGACCTCCCGCGCATTGCACGAACACGGTGCAGCTTATGTCACTTCAGCAGTACATATGAAGTACGCACATACAGAAATAAACATAAAATTAAAAAAAAAAAACAAAAAGAAAAAAAAAAAGAAACTGGAAAGTAGTGGTTATAGTGAGTTATGTGTGTCAAGTTGACATGAGGGTAGTTGTGTCTGGATAGCTTTAGTGTCCAACTGACACACCTGGGTTGAGGCAGCTCTCAATTGGGGAATGCTCCATTGGACTCTGGCCTGTGGCCATATCTTGTGAGTGTTGTCTTGATGTCGAGCAGTGTGGGGAGGGCCCGCCCACAATGAGTAGTGGCGACTGGGCAGGTTGTTGTGTACTGTATATAGAAGGGCGGGCTGGGCTGAGCGGAGGGCAGCCAGTGAACAGCATTCCTCCATGGCCTGTGCTTCAGCTCCTGCCTCCAGGTTCCTGCCCTGAGTTCCTGCCTTGGGCTCCCTAAGTGATGAACTGTGACCCAGGAGATGTAAGCTGAATAAACCCTTTCCTCCCCAAGTTGGTGTCGGTCAGAGTGTTTTGTCACAGCAATGGAAGACAAACTAGAACAATACCTTTACTCTGAGTTAGAACTACCATGGACCAACCGAGAATGCTCAGGTTCTGCCAGGGTGCAGGGTGCTGGGTGCTGGGTGCTAGGTGCTAGGAGATGAATAAGATGTGTTCTAGGGCTAGAGAGATGGCTCAGCAGTTAAGAGCGCTGAATGCTCTTGCAGAAAACCTGGGTTCAATTCCCAGCACCCACATGGCAGCTAAGAACTCTTTAAGTCAGGCGTGGTGTTGCAGTTGGGAGGCAGAGGCAGGTGGATCTCTGTGGGTTCCAGGCCCACAAAGTAAGTTCCAGGCCAGCTGGGGCTATAGGGAGACCCTGTCTCAAACACACACACACACACACACACACACACACACACACACACAAACACTAGCCTCGCTGAGCCTCATGCTTCCCGACCGATTCGGTGACCATTACACACTTAACTCATATACTTAGTACAAAGAGAAAAAGATATAACCTACAGGGCACTTTTATTTTTTTTTAATATTTTAATGTGTATGAGTGTATCCCCTGCATATATGTAAGTGCACCATGTTGTGTAATACCTATGGAGGTCAGAAGAGGGCGTAGGATCCTCTGGAATTGGAGTTATGGATGGTTTTAGCTGCCACGTAGATGCTAGGAACTGAACCCAGGTCCTCTGCAAGAGCAACCAATGCTCTTAACGAAGAGCTATCTCTCCAGCCCCTAACGGGCACTTTAGAGCAGACACTGATACACCTGTTCCCTTTCCAACTTTCCGCACAACCTGATTTTTCAGCAAATCCCTTGATCTTCTCTACTATCAGGGTTCTATCTACGACGCTCTGACCATCTTGCCTGTTCCCTAGGTGCAAAGTATTCTGAAGTCCCTAAAAGCTTGCAACATAACCCGGAAACAAGCAGGAAAGGCAGGCAACTATACATGGACTGTGAGGAGGCAGCAGACTTGGAGACGGCTCAGGCCACTTCTGGCGTGGCAATGAATTGTACACGAGCACAAGCTGTGCCAGCGGGCTCTGCCAACATACCCTGACTGACAGCCTATGATGGCATCTGGTTCTTTCTGCCACAGACGCAGCCAGGACAACAAGCCAGGGAAGCTGCAAAGGCCAAGTTTAGCAGCCTCTGTGCGTCTGAGGCTGCATGGTAGGAAGAGGACACAAGTGAAGGAGGGAGAAGCGACAGGCACCAGGGTACGGTGGCGCACCCCCCAACCTGTAATCCCAGGTCTCTAGAAGCTGAGGCAGAGGGATCTTGAGTTCCAGGCTAGCCTGGCTGCATAACGAGACCCTGATTCAACACAAACACAAACACACACACACACACACACACACACACACACACACGCACCCCCCAACCTGTAATCCCAGGTCTCTAGAAGCTGAGGCAGAGGGATCTTGAGTTCCAGGCTAGCCTAGCTGCATAACGAGACCCTGATTCAACACAAACACACACACACACACACACACACACACACACGGGTGAAAGAGATGGCTCCGCGATTAAGAGCACTGGCTGCTCTTGCAGAGGACCTGGGTTCAGTTCCCAGCACCCACATGGCAACTAACAAGCATCTGTAACTCCAGTTCCAGTGGATCTGACACCCTCCTCTTCTGGCCTCTGGATCACCGAGTGCACTTACATATATGCAGATAAAATATTCATATACATAAAATTAAAAAAAAACTAAAAAAGGAAGTCAGTCATTTGTACCAATAGTAGACAATCAGCCTGCCTGAAAGTCATATACAGAAAAAAATGTTACATTCCTAGAGAAAGAATTATGTCTCCAAATTCCTTTACTGTGATGAAGTCCACTTAAAGCCAAGAAGTACAGACATCTGCTAGTTTATGGGGGGGGGCGGTGCACAACATTTCCACACATGACCTTTAAGCCAAGGAGAAGTCTTACTAGCAGCATGTGAAAGTGTACCAAATGTGATCACCAAACAGTCTACTCAAACACCAGGAGCAGAGGCCCAGAGACGCCTGACTTGCTTCCAAGAGACACGAGCAGTTTCTAGAGGGACGGACCTAAAGTGAACCAAAGGTCTTGGAACATACAAAATTAAAACACAAGCAAAACTGCATTTCACTGAGCACACCCAGCAGTGAGAGTAGATCCAAGTAGATCCAAGTAGATCTTGGTCTGTGATACGTCAGCTTCCAAATAGAGCATGGGACCTCAGAAGATGAACAAAAGGTAGAGACATGGAGAGAAGAGTCAGAAGCACTAACCAACACCACAACAAGGCTGTCCCCAGTCATGGCAGGAAGAGCACTGTGGTTGTAGTTGGAAGGGGGCCCCCCAAAGATACCAGGAGGTGTCTTCATGCCCCAGCATTGTCAGAATACTTGGGAGAGGGCGTGGCTGGCTGGCATCATGTCCTCCAGGAAGGCCTGCCCTGAGGCTGGAATACCTGTCTCTTCTCTTAGCAAGTGGTGGCTAGGCAAGGCCAATAGATGGCCTGTGGTAATGGGCCCAGGAGCAGCGTGCAGGAAGAGGAGGGTGGCCCAGCCCTTCCTGAAGCCATGGTCCTCAGGGAAGAGCTACAAAACAACCCTGTTTGCAAAACACAAGCACTCCAGCAACTGCGGGGGGGGGGGGTCATCTAGAAATCTTTGCTCCAATATGTAAGAGATGAGCACCCCAATCAGGAATGAGTTTTTCGCTATACGAGTTGCTCTACTTTGCCTTTCTGGTACAGTAGGCAGGCGGATCTTTGTGAGTTCAAGGCCAGCCTGATCTACAGAGTGAGTTCCAGGACAGCCAGGGCTACAGGGAGACCCTGTCTCGAAAAGACAAAAAAAAAAAAAAAAGAAACATCCTGACTATAGGCAACTTGGGGAGGAGGGGGTTTATTTGGCTTACAGGTTACCGTTTATCATCAAGGGAAGCCAAGGCAGGAACTGAAGCAGGGACCCTGGTTTGCTCAGCTACATTTCTTTTTCTTTTTTTTAGACAAGGACTCCCTATAGTCCCAGTTGGCCTGGAACTCACTCTGCAGACCAGGCTGGCCTTGAACCCAGAGATCCACCTGCCTCTGCCTCCTGAGTACTAGGATTAAAGGCGTGTGCCACCACACCCAGCTTAAAGATGGTTCTTAGGCATGTGGGTGCTGGGAATTGAACCTGGGTCCTCTGCAAGAGCAGTTGGTGCTCTTAACCGCTGAGCCATCTCTCCAGCCACTCAGCCACCAGGGTCACCTACCCAGGAACAGCATAGCCAAACAGGCTGGGCCCTTCCCACATCAACTAACAAGTAAGAAAATGCCCCTGCAGACACCCCCACAGGCCGGTCTGATGAAGACAGTTCCTCCCCTGAGATTCCGTCTTCCTAGGTTTGTGTCAAGCTGACAAGAACTGTAACGGTGCATGTTTGTTCACCACTCCATCCACGTTCAGGGCTCCTGACCAATGAAATCATTTATCACTATACAGGATGGCTTACTGCCGTCAAACATAGTAACTTTCTGCACGAGGACACTTCTTGTGGCACTTGTTTTCACGGTAGAAGTTCTTTCATAAACGTGTTGAAACGAAGCCCAAGTGAGTGTGACACTGCCTAAAATTCTTAAGCTTCCCCATGCCCTTCTGTCCTCTGGCTCCCTGAAGGTAACACAGGTCTAAGGGACACTCTGTGTTCCACTTTCTTTACTGGGGCTGGAAGCAGTGTTCCAAAAATCCTGTGGGCTGACTCGATTTACCACTACTGCCCCTCCAATCCCTATTCCGTTGCTCCCTCAGTGGTTCACCTTCCATGATGGTAGTTACAGGCTCAAGACAGGGAGTCATGTGGCCTATGCGCCTTCCTGGGTCTATGGACGTGACCTTTCTGAACAGTCCTGCTACTGTAAAATGGGGGAGGAGGAAATGTTGTGTGCACATAAAGTACTTGGACCAGCATTTGGCTCCCCGATAAGCAGTAGCCTCAGTGGCTCTCCTGTAACTGTCCATCAGACCCCCTGGTCTAACTGAAAATACAAAAGGCAGAAAGCTGATTCCCATCTCGGCAAGGGTAGTCTTGAGAAGAGCTGTTTGGAGAGAAAACTGACCAAAGTTGATGATGTCACTAGTGAAATACTTCCTTTTCCCATTTTCACAGGGAAATAGAAGACTCCAACTGTCCACAGCCAAACTGGGTAAAAGTTCACTTGCCAATTAATCATACATAGCGGTTCCCCAGACTACTTCATTTCCTCAAACTCTTGGGCAGAAAGCAGCTGACAAGGGTAATAATGACTGACTGACTTGGGTGTGAGGCCTTGGGAATAAGAAATTCAAGCCAGGGCCGATGAGATGGCTTGGTGGGTAAGCTTGCACACAAACCTGATGACCTGAGTTTGAGCCCTAGAATTCACAGTGGAAGGAGAGAAACAACTCCCAAAAGTTGTTCTCTGACCTCCACGTGTGTGACATGGCACAATCACGATCATTCGTACATACACTAGACAACCAGACAAAGTCATTGAAAATAAAATACAATCATTATTTAAAATAGGGGCTGGAGAGATGGCTCAGCGGTTAAGAGCAGTAGCTGTTCTTAAGCAGTTAAAAACACTTGCGGGCTGGAGAGAAGGCCTAGCGGTTAAGAGCACCGACTGTTCTTGCAGAGGACCCGGGTTCGATCCCCAGCACCCACATGGCGGCTGAGAACCGTCTATAACTCCAATTCCAGGAGAACTCCAGTTCCAGGGGAATCCGAGACCCTCTTCTGACCTCCACAGCATTACACGACATGGGTGCACAGATCTACATGCAGACAGTACATTCATACACATACAAAAATAAATAAAATTAAGAAAAAAATATTAAAAAAAAAAAACACTTGCAGAAGACCTCGGTTTGATTCCCGGCACCCACATGGTGGCTAACAACTATCCCTAACTCCAGTTCCAGGGATCCAACACCCTCTTTTGGCTTTTGAGGGCATCTCACAATACAGGTGCCCTTACATACATGTGGATATAACACACACAGAGAATAAAAATAAATAACTTTAAATTTTTTAAAAGAGACAAACTCAGGCTGGGCATGGTGGTGCATGCCTTTAATCCTAGTGCTTGGGAGGCAGAAGCAGGTGGATCTCTGTGAATTCAAGGCCAGCCTGGTTTACATAGGCCAGATGAGGCTACAGGAAGACCCGGTCTCAAAAGGACCAAACAAACAAACAAAGGAACAATACAGCTGGGTGTGGTAGTATACACCTTTAATCCTAGCACTAGGGAGGCAGAGGCAGGCAGAGCTCTGTGAGGTCAAGGCCAGCATGATCCACATAGCTAGTTCCAAGCTAGCTGGGGCTACAAAATTAATTATTTAATTAATTTAAAAAACTCCGCTGTTCTTGCGGGGCTTCTGCCTTTCCATCTCTCACCTAGGCGTGAGTCCACAGTCCCATTTCTCCAAGTCTTGAATCTGGTTTCATTGTTTTTTAGGTTGTAGCAGTCTTCTGTCCTCTGTGCAAGTCTAACTTGCCAAAGGCAAAAAGACAGTTAATTGCAGGGCTGGCGAAAATCATCTTCCTGCCTTCACTAGGCATGTGTTCATACCCTAAGACAGCCAAAACCACCCCGAGAAAACAGCTGATCACGTATGACTAAGCCTGGCCAAGCAGGAATGGCATCCTGCCCAGGAGCTTATTTAAGCACCTAAGTGTGTGTGACACCCACCCGATTCCAGTGGGTCAGAGGTGAACTCTGAAAAGGGGAACAAAAAATGATAGAGCGGCTATCTAGAGGGGAGGGGAGTCCACGAGCTTAGGGAAGTTCATAATCATACCCCTCCATTTCCTAGTACTCATAATGTATTGCATTGTCCGAGGAAGCCTAAGACCAAAAGGGAAGCAAAGCTTCTTCAGCTTTTCCAGCTGAAGCAGAAATGAGTGGCTGCCTACTGCGCAGATGTTAGAAGCATCAGCAGCTTAGGTGGAAAAGCCTCAGCTGCTGAAGATGGGCTGTGAGTGGTGAGTCGGAATATCACTAATCTCCCCCATCCACAAGCCATTTACAGTCTCTTAAGTACTTTATACTCTCCAAATGTAAATGTCTTTTTCAGCTCTGGTGATTTTTTTTTCCCCTAAAGGACTGGCTGTCCACCTCGCTCCAGAAATGGAGCAAGGGAACAGACCAGAGTGTGCTACACAGCAGTGTAAAGCCCTGGTCCACACACAGCCACGGATGTGGAGTTGGGGGTTGGCAACAGATGTCAGGACTTGGAGATGTGCCCATCAGTCACTAACAGATCCAAGGGTTGGAGACTACCCCCCAGAGACTCGAGGTCTGATCCAGACTTCAGTCAAGGCATCGAGCGAGGCCTCCTCACTGTCGCTTCCTTGACCTGAGATCTCACCACACTCTAGTTTGTCATCTGTGAAATTGGGGCAATACCTTATGTACCTTGTATACGGCTATGAGGAAATAAACGATAATAGGTATTATATACAATAAATCAGATAAGCAATCAAAACTTGTTAATAATTGGTTACAAGGAATTACAAAGGTATAATGTCTGCTCAAAGTCTTTCAGCATCCCCCAAAGAGCGTCTGTTTTCTTCCAAAGATACCAATAAAATGTAATATAAAAAGAAACCCCCAAGGGCTGGAGAGATGGCTCAGAGGTTAAGAGCACTGGCTGCTCTTGCAGAAGACCTGGGTTTGAATCCCAGAACCCACATGGTGGCTAACAGCTGTCCCTAACTCCAGGTTCCAGGGGATCTGACACCCTCTTCTGTCTCCACAGGTACTGTACAACATGGGTGCACTTACACAAATGCAGGCTTAACATTCATACACATAAAATAAAAATAAATAACAGATTTTAAAAAGAATAATTTTTTAAAATTTAAAGGTGTGGTGGCGCACACCTTTAATCCTAACCAATCATTAACAAAATTTGATTGCTTATCTGATTTATTGTATATAATAACTATTATCATTTATTTCCTCATAGCTGTATACAAGGTACATAAGGTATTGCCCCAATTTCACAGATGACTTGGGAGGCAGAGGCAGGCGGATCTTTGTGAGTTCAAGGCCAGCCTGGTCTACATAGTGAGTTCTAGGACAGCCGGAGCTACAGGGAGACCCTGTCTCAAAAAGACCAAAAAAAAAAAAAAAAATTAGGAAAACCCACTCAAGTTCTAAGTCAGGGACCAACTCATTTATAATTCGGAGCCAATCATTTTCACTTCTTTGTCTATACACTGGGAGCATATTATACGATATACTCATTACAGACTAGAGTCAATGCCATGGGCTTGGGGTGGCTCTGCTCTAGAGCACTTGCCCAGCACCTACCTCTAAAAGACCAAGAGGTGGGGCTGGAGAGATAGCCTAGCCGTTAAGAGCACTGACTGCTCTTGCAGAGGACCCAGGTTCGATCCCCAGCACCCACATGGCGGCTGAGAACCATCTATAACTCCAATTCCAGGAGAACTACAGTTCCAGGGGAATGCGACACCCTCTTCTTTTTTTTTTTTTTATATGGAACGCTTCACGAATTTGCGTGTCATCCTTGCGCAGGGGCCATGCTAATCTTCTCTGTATCGTTCCAATTTTTTAGTATATGTGCTGCCGAAGCGAGCACGCGACACCCTCTTCTGACCTCCGCGGCATTGCACGACACGGGTGCACAAACCCACATGCAGACAGTACATTCATACACATACAAAAATAAATAAAAATAAAATAAAAGGCCAAGAGGTGAAGGGAAAAAAATGTTCACTTCTTCTAAGAAAGAGCATTAAGTGAATCCAGAGTCTGATCACTGTGAAAATGTCACACTCAACATCATGCAACATAAACTAATGATGGCTCTTATTTTTTTCAAGAACATTAGGTCTCATGGCCTTTTAATCTGTTCCTATAACCAATTGTAAGGAGGTAAATGGCAGCTCCCTGCAGAGCCCAGATCACATCAAGCCCACGAATGCTTAAGAGTCTATTCTTGCCTGCTATTCTAGCTTCCAGCACCCCGGCCACTTCTCAGATATCAGTGCCAGGAGAAATTAAATAATGCTTCTAGTTCTACTTAGACATGTCAAACACACGTGAAATCCTTACCTACAAAAGGAATCAACCAATCAAAGAGAAGATCACTTCTGTGAGTGGTAGTTTAAGATCTCTTCTAGGGCAGGTACCATCTTTCATATTTATATATTTTTATTTTTTTTTATTATTTTTGGTCTTTTCGAGACAGGGTCTCCCTGTAGTCCCAGCTGTCCTGGAACTCACTCTGTAGACCAGGCTGGCCTTGAACTCCCAAAGATCCTCTGGCCCATCTTTTCTTTTAAAATGTAGCATATGCTGGGCGTGGTGGCGCACGCCTTTAATCCTAGCACTTGGGAGGCAGAGGCAGGTGGATCTTTGTGAGTTCAAGGCCAGCCTGGTCAACAGAGCGAGTTCCAGGACAGCTGAGGCTACAAGGAGACCCTGTCTTGAAAAGACCAAAAAAATAAAAAAATAAAAATAAAAATAAAATGTAGCATACTGCAGCTAGAGAAATGGTTCAGTGGTTTAAGAGCACTTGCTGCTCTTTCAGAGGACCTGGGTTCGGTTCCAGCACCCTTGTCAAGTGGCTCACAACTATAATTTTTTTTTTTTTTTTTAAATTTTTTTTTTATTAATTTTATTTATTTCCGTATGTGTATGAATGTACTGTCTGCATGCAAGTCTGTGCACCCGTGTCGTGCAATGCCGCGGAGGTCAGAAGAGGGTCTCGGATTCCCCTGGAACTGGAGTTCTCCTGGAATTGGAGTTTCAGACGGTTCTCGGCCGCCATGTGGGTGCTGGGGATCGAACCCGGGTCCTCTGTAAGAGCGGTCTGCGCTCTTAACCGCTAGGCCATCTCTCCAGCCCCCCACAACTATAATTTTAACTCTGGGGATCCAACACCTTCTTCTGGCCTCTGAGGGCACCATACATACATGGAATACACAGGTACCTACATACACATATGGAATACACAGGTACATACAAACACACATGGAATACACAGGTACATATATACACATATGGAATACACAGGTACATACAAACATATGGAATACACAGGTACATGCATACATATATAGAATACACAGGTACATACACATATGGAATACACAGGTACATACATACATACATACACACATGGAATACACAGGTGCATACATACACATATGGAATACACAGGTACATACAAACACACATGGAATACACATAAGTAAAAATAAATCTTTAGCAGTAAACATATCAGCCGGGAGTGGTGGTGCACGCCTTTAATCCTAGTTTTATTTTTAAGTCCAGAAGTGTTTCATTTACAACCTCCTATTAAGATGTCCAGAAAACTGAGAGGGAGTGGGAACGGACGGACGTGAGGGGACGCTGATCTCCCTGGTTCAGGGAGATCACACGCTGTTAAAAAACAGCTCCCTAAGTTCACCCCCATCCAGTTCTTCCAATCAAAGAGGAAAGAAAAACCTATTTCTCTTTATTGAACACCTATGAACCCAGTGCTGTGCTAAGCACTTCTCCTACATTAGTTCCAAAGCCTGTTTTCTCTCCCACACCAAGGAAAAACATGAAACAATATCCCAGGTAGGTGGAAAACCACAATCTGTAGTCATTTTAGACATTTCAAATATCTATGATAAAACACAGAATAGAGCTCTAGAGGAGTTCGAAAAGATTCTTTGCAGACTGCTGTCTTAGCTATAATTTTGAAATTAACTTGTGTTACTTAATACACCATTAAAAGATGCTTTAAAACATCTATAACCTCGTGCATAAGAAAAGCTCATTGTAAGGCAAAAATAACCTGAGCCAAATTTCCCACCTGAGGACATATGGGAGTCACGTATGGAATTTATGATATCCTCAAAGGTCCTTGAGAGATGTATTCACAGAAAGAAGGCAGCCACAATGAACAGCATCCATGTGGCTGGGTCTTGATGGGACTTATTACTGCTGGCAAGCAGTAATCTGTGTAGTAAGATGTTTTTCTCTCCATAAAATCTCTCACTGTCAACCTTAATGACTGTGTATATGGCAATCAAATAGAGCCAAACACACAAGGATGTCCTGGTATTTTAATGCCATTCTCTCCATTCATAGTACACTTTAAACAAACAAACAAACAAACAAACAAAAATCACCACCTATAAGTCATCTCCATTGCCCTACATTAACCCATTTCAAACAAGCCATAATTAATGTCTGCCTCAAACATTCGTATTAAAGCAAAACGAATGTAATATATATATTCCTCAAAATACTATCCGTGTCCCCAGACTCTGGAGAAAAATCAGCCAAGATCCAAGACTGGCCCACACTCCCAAGGCGCTGAGGCATCTGAAGGACCCCCTTCTTCCCAGCAACAATTGTGAAAGAGCTGGACGATGCGATCTCCGCCAGGCAGCGAGGCCAGAAACCTGCAACCAGCCATCAGCCGTCTGGCTTTCTGAGAACACCAGACAAGCCCATATCTGGGTAGAGCTCTTCAAGGTTATTCTTCAGCTAGGGATGTCTTAAGGGTGTCACAGGGACCTCCAACAGTGCTGTCACTTTGTAAAGGGCCTGGGGAGCAGGGGGGGGGGGAACCTCAGATAAGAGGCCTCAGTGGCTGCCATCACCCCACTCAGGCCACCACCAGACGGAAACGTCAAGAGTACTCCCATGGCCACCTGACATAGACCTCAGCAACCCGCACACAGCGCCTGCTCCGGGGCAACCGGGCAATACTTGGCCGGTTGAAGCCGGGCCGGTGCACAGCCCCAGTCCCCAGCCTCGCGGCCCAGCTGAAGATGCAAGGCTTGGTCTACAAAGCCTTCCCAGCACACACGACGTCCGAGCTGTTCCCGGGACTTCCCCGAGGGGAGATCCCTGCATGCCGGTGGGCGCGCCACGGCGAACTTGACCTATCCCCCCCGCCTCCTGGAGGTCAAGGACAGCGCCGGGGAAGCGCGGGAAGCGCGCGGAGGGTTCCCCGCTGGTACGCATCCCCGGCCGGGCTCCGCTTCGACGTGACTGCCAGATGGAGGCGCCAGGGGGCCCGAGGGTTCGGGCTGCCCGGGGCGTGAGGTCTGCAGCCCCACGTCGGGTCGCCACCGCCACCCGCGCTAGAGCCGCCCGACGGCCAGCGCGCCAACGCGGAATCCCCGGAGCGCGGTGCTCACCTCTGCTTCATGCTGCTGTGTCCCCCGGCGCGGGCGTCCTCGTGGCCGCCAGCCCCGAGCCGGGACCCGCAGCGGCAGCCCCGCGCGCCAGCCTGCAGCGTCCGGCGCGGCGGCAGCAGCAGCAGCAACAGCAGCCGGAGGAGCGGCGGCGCCGCGAGGCCTGGGCGGGCACATGGGAGGGCGGGGGCTGCGGCCCTCCAGGCAGGACCACCGGACCCCGACGGGGGCGCGAGCGCTCGTGCACCCCGGAGCCTGCGCGGGATTCTGGTCCTGGGCCACCCGGTTTCCACCCCCGCGCTCCGGTGAGTGGGAATCTCATGGTTCCCATGCAGAGGGTCAAGGAATGGACTGCTGCCGCAATCTCCCTCATGCTTGTCCCCCCACATGGCACAGACCGTATGGTACATTCCTGAAAGGCCCTGTGGAGTGGGAGAGGAAAGAGATGATTGGCTGGGAAGCCACACGAAACGGCCAACGGGATAACACCGGGGACATATCAAAGACGGCCGGACCTAGGGATGGGAGGACGCTCTTAAAGGGGACTTGTTTGCTGCTCTCAGAAGCCTCCACAAAACAAAGCTGGAATGTTTCTTTCCTGATCTCATCCAGATGAGAACAAAGAGGAGAGAAACCTCAAATTTTCTGAGGAAAGAGCTAGGGAAAATGTAAGGGAATTTAATCCGAAGTATCTGTATGATCTTGAGTGGATAGATCCAACTCTGCCTCAGTTTCCTTTTCTAATCCAATCGCTATATGACAGTTACCTCTAGAGGCCCTGCGCTTTGCACAAGATTTTTTTTTAAATATATTATTCTGCCGGGTGTGGTGGCGCACGCCTTTAATCCTAGCACTTGGGAGGCAGAGGCAGGCGGATCTTTGTGAGTTCAAGGCCAGCCTGGTCTACAGAGTGAGTTCCAGGACAGCTGGGGCTACAGGGAGACCCCGTCTCGAAAAGACAACAATAAATAAATAAATTAATTAATTAATTAAAATATATTATTCTTGGGCTGGAGAGATAGCCTAGCGGTTAAGAGCGCCGACTGCTCTTGCAGAGGACCTGGGTTCGATCCCCAGCACCCACATGGCGGCTGAGAAGTCTTTAACTCCAGTTCCAGAGGAATCCGATGCCCTCTTCTGACCTCCGCGGCATTGCACGACACGGGTGCACAAACCTACATGCAGACAGTACATCCATACACATACAAAATAAAAAAATATATATTATTCTTGTTTTTAATGTGTATGAGTGTATTGCCTAAACCCGTGTTGTGCAGTGCCCATGGAGGGCAAAAGAGGGGGTCAGATCTCTTGGAACTGGAGTTATGGACGGTTGTTAACCACAATGTGAATGCTAGAAATCGAACCCGGATCCTCTGCCAGAGCAGCCAACTGCTCTTAACCTCTGAGCCATTTCTCTCCAGACCCTGCATGGGATTATTCATCTCTTCAATTCCCAGCTTGGCCCACCATTTTAAAGAACTTTGGTTAAGCTGTGGGTGGTGTCGCAGGCCTTTAATACCAGCATTGGGGAGGCTGAGGCAGGGGGATCTCTGGGTCCTGGCCAGCCTGGTTTACAGAGAGGGTTCCAGGCCACCCCTATATAGTAAGATCCTGTCAAACAAACAAACAAACAAAGAAACAAAACAAAACAAAACAAAAAAACAAAAACAAAACCAAAAAAAAACCCCACAAGGCTGAAGAGATAACTAGTCGTTAAGAGCACTTCCTGCTCTTCCAGAATACCGGGTTTTGTCCCCAACACCCACAAGATGGCTGAAAGTCAGTTTTAACTCCAGTTCCAGGGGAATCCAGCTCCCTCTTCTGGTTTCTGCTGGTACTGCATGAACTTACATGAAAGCAAAATATTCATACACATAAAATGTAAGTAAACCTTAAAGTGGAAGGAAAAAGAAAGAACATGATGAGATATATGACAACATTAAAAAAATTGTTGAAAGTGAGTAGACTCTCTGACACCACATCTTTATAGAGACTTTTTTCTATTTTATTATTTTTATTTTATGTGTGAGTGTAATGCCTGCATGTAGATAGGTGGACCAGTGTTGTGCAATACCCATAGAGGTCAGAAGAGGGCATCAGAGATCCCCTAGAACTGGAGTTAAGGATGGTTGTTAGCAGCCATGTGAATGTTGGGAATTGTACTCAAGTCCTCTGCAAGAGCAGTCAGTGCTCTTAACCTCTATCTCCCCAAGCCAGAGACTCTTATGTAAAAGCTGATGGTATATTTCTGGGCCCTTCCTGTTAAGGAAGACCATTCTTTATACACCAATCTCTGCTTTAAGTATCTCTCAGAGTTTCTCCTTCCTCCTCCCTCTCCCTTCCTCCTCAGATCAGATGAAGCTTCAATTCATTCCTCACTTGCTTGTTGAACTGTCCACAATTTCTGCCTCAGCAGCAAATCCCACCAGCTGGCCCTCAACTCTGTTGAAGACGTCCCTATCTGAAGTTTGGGACACATCACTCAACTGTGCATACAGTCACACTCCAGCTGAAGCTGAACCTTTCCAATCATTCCTGCGGGCCTACTCTGCTGTATTTCAGGGCTTTACTCCAGAAAGCTAAACCTCCCTTTTGCCTACCAAGCCCAGGTCAATTCCTCTTTCCTTTCCTTTCCGTCCCTTCCTCCTTCCCTTCCCCCCTTCCTTCCTCTCTAATCTTTATTTTACTTGTGTGTGTGTGTTTGTGTGTTTGTGTGTGTACATGCATGTGCCGCAGGGTTAGAGGACAGCTTCTAGGACTTATTTCTCTCCTTCTACCATGGGTTCTGGGGATCAATTCTGCCTTACTGTAGCTCCATAACTCTGATTTTCCATGTTTTCTGCCCCCAAAATGTAATCCTTATTGACATGGTTCCCTCTTTACAAGCATCCAGCAGCAGCTGCTGCAGCTTCTATTATGAACTATTATGGTTTAGACAAGACATGTCCTTCAGAAGAGCTCACGGATTGGATCTTGGTCCCCAGCTGGTGGGACTATTTTGAGAGGTGCTGGAAACTTGAGGAGGTGGGGCCTGACCGGTTGAAGTAGGTCACTGGGAACAGTCTTTAGGGGTTTCTTGTCCCTCTCTTCTTCTTGGCTCTCCTTTCGCTTCCTCTCCACCATGAGGCATATAGCCTCTGCCACATGTTCCCATTGCCAAGATCATCTGCCTCCCACTACCAACAGTGCTAGGAACCATGGATAGAAGCCTCTGAAGCTGCGAATGAAAAGAAATCCTTCACAAGCTAGAGACATGGCTCAATGTTAAGAGTATGTTCTGGTTTTCTAACGGACCCAATTTTGGTTCCCAACAACTACATCAGGTGGCTCACAACCACCTGTAATTCCAGGTGCAGAAAGATTCGACACCCCTGGCTTCTGCACACACATACACATAAACATAATTAAAGGCAATAAAAATAAATCTTGGGCCAAGTATGGTGGTGCATGCCTTTAATCCCAGCACCCAGGAGGCAAGGCAGGTAGATCTCTGTGAGTTCAAGGCCAGCCTGGTCTACATAGCAAGCTCCAGGCCAGCTGAGACTAAGTGGAAACGCTGTCTCAAAAAGACCAAAATAATAATAATAATAATAATAATAATAATAATTAATAATAATAACAATAAATAAAATAAAATAAATCTTGGGGGGCTGGAGAGATAGCCTAGCAGTTAAGAACACCGACTGCTCTTGCAGAGGACCCAGGTTCAATCCCCAGCACCCACATGGCAGCTAAGAACCATCTGTAACTCCAATTCCAAAAGAACTCCAGTTCCAGGGGAATCCGAGACCCTCTTCTGACCTCCGAGGCATTGCATGACATGGGTGCACAAACCTACATGCAGACAGTACTTCATACACATGCAAAAATAAATTAAATAAATAAATAAATAAATAAATAAATAAATAAATAAATCTTGGAGGCAGAGGCAGGCGAATCTTTGTGAGTTCAAGGCCAGCCTGGTCTACAGAGTGAGTTCCAGGACAGCTGGGGCTACAGGGACACCCTGTCTCGAAAAGACCAAAGAAAAAAAAAAGAGCAGGAACTACCATACCCAGCTCAGTTTAGCATTCTTGAAGCCTTGGGCTTGATCCAAAGAGAGAGACAGGGGATAGGAAGTGAAAGGAGGGAAGGGTAGAGCCGGGGAAGATAATTTCATACACTATGTTTCTATATTTGTAATATAATTTGAGCTTCAAAACAATAATGTGTGGGAATTAGTAGAAGTTTGATTACAGGAGGAAAGAAACTGCAGCTCACAAAGCAGAACAAGTTGGCCAAGATTAAGAAGGCCAGTAAAAGCCATGCATGGTGGTGCACACCTTTAATCCTAGCACTTGGGAGGCAGAGGCAGGCAGATCTTTGTGAGTTCAAGGCCAGCCTGGTCTAACAGAGTGAGTTTCAGGACAAAAACACCAGAAAACAAAAAAAAAAAAAAAAAAAAAAAAAAAGGCCAGTGAAGACAGAACCAGTACTTAGGAGGAAGCAGCAGCAGAAGGACTGCAAGTTCCAAGATAGCCTGGTCTAGGTAGGGAGATCCTGCTGGAAAAAAAAAAAAAAACTTAGTGGTAGGCTGATCACATAGCATGTGCATTATCTTGAATTCTATCCCTAAGACCTCTAAAAAGAAAATGAAATGGATCCTGAGTTTCCAAGTTGTACATTCCATCCACTGCAATCTCCAGCTCCCCTACAACAATGTTTTTACTGTATGTATCCACTAGGTAACAATTGTAAGCAGCAAGGAAAGAAATACATAATAGCAAAACCTAGGCTCAAGGGCTATGGCATAAGAAGTGCTTCCGGGGGCTGGAGAGATGGCTCAGCAGTCAAGAGCACTGACTGCTTTTGCAGAGGACCCTGGTTCGCACCCACATGGTGGCTATGAACCATCTTCAGCCAGGAGGCAGAGGCAGGCAGATCTCTGTTGAGTGTGAGTTCAAGTTCAAGGCCAACCTGGTCTACATAGTGAGCTCCAGGCCAGCTGGGACTAAAGGGAGACCCTGTCTCAAAAAAAAAAAAGTGCTTCCCATGGACAGAAAATAAGACTTCTGGAAGAGCCACGGTGTGGTGGTTTGAGTCAGTGTCCTCCATAGGCTCCAAGTGTCTGGATACTTGGCCCCAGTTAATGGCACTGTTTGCAGAGGTTTGGGAGACGTGACTTTACTGGCCTTTGAGAGTTCCTAACCCTCATTCCCAGGTCCTCGTTTTGCTTTCTCTGCTTCCTGTGTCTATTTGAAAATGTGAGCACTCAGCTTTTCCCTCCAGCCTCCTCTTGCCATGCCTCCCCACCATGCTGGTCTCTTACCACTCCGGAAGTGTAAGCCCACTAAATAAACTCTTCCTTCTGTGAGCGGCCTCTGCCACAGTGTTTTTCATAGCAATGAAAAGAACTGATACAGCCAGTGACATAGTGCATTTCTGATTACCGGGTTTTTTGTTTTTATCCCTGCTCTGCCAGTGAGCTCATGTCTTTGACACACTGGTATATTCAATAGAGAGCAAGAAAAACTTTCCTGATGCCTGGAATCTGTGGAACTGGAATCAGCCCTGTGTCCATGAGGAAGGGCCCTGTGTATTGCCTCTGAACCAGCTGTTTAGTAAAATTTCCTGATCTACTGGCAGTTGGAACACAACCCTGAAAATATAGACTGAGTTATTATTTCATTCTTTTTAATCTTTTGAAATCCTAGCAGTAGGGGACACTAGTAACACTGTGTGGGAGTCTGTTGGCAAGATGGCTCAATGGTTAAAGGGGCCTGTCAGTATTATTTTTATGTGTATGAATGTTTTGTCTGCATGTATGTAAATGTACCTCTGCAAGCCAGAGGAAGGAATCACACCCCTTGGAACTCAAGTTATGGACTGTTATTAGCTGCTGTGTGGGTGCTAGGAACTGAACCCAGGACCTCTGGAAGAGCAGCCAATGCTCTTAACAGCTGAGCCATCTCTCCAGCCCCAAAACTTAAAATCTTAAGGAAATAAAAAGTTTATGGGAATTATCTTTGTATTTTTTATTTTCTGTGTATGAGTGTTTGCCTTCATGTATGTGTGCATACCACGTGGATGCCTTCATGTATGTGTGCATACCACGTGGATGCCTTCGTGTATGTGTGCATACCACGTGGATGCCTTCGTGTATGTGTGCATACCACGTGGATCCCAGTGCCAATGGAGGCCAGAAAAGAAAATCAGATTGCCTGGAGCTACAGATGGTTGTCAGCTGCCATGCGTGTGCTGGGAACTGAATCCAAGTCCTCTGCGAGAGCAGCCAGTACTCCTAACCATTTAATCTTTGATCTAGCCTCTTTAAAAAAATATTATTTTATTATTTTTTTAAAGTCAGGCTCTTACTACATTGTCTAGGTTGGGCTTAAACTCCTGGAATCAAATGATTCTCCTGCCTCAGCCTCCCAAGCCGCTGGTTCACGTATACAAAGCACTAGTGCCACAGTATTTTTTTTTAGCAGAGTTTCCTTTTTTTTTTATTAATTTTATTTATTTATGTATGTGTATGAATGTACTCTCTGCATGCAGGTTTGTGCACCCATGTCGTGCAATGCCGCGGAGGTCAGAAGAGGGTGTCGGATTCCCCTGGAACCGGAGTTCTCCTGGAATTGGAATTTCGGATGGTTCTCGGCTGCCATGTGGGTGCTAGGGATTGAACCCGGGTCCTCTGCAAGAGCGGTCGGCGCTCTTAACCGCTAGGCCATCTCTCCAGCCCCATCCACAGTATTTTGATGTATATTTTTCCTGTATTTTCTCCCCTGTGTACATATTTCTATTTTTGTTTGGGAGTTTAAGAAGTGTTATTTTGTTTTGTTCTATTCTTGTTTTTTGTTGTTGTTGTTGTTTGTTTGCATGTGTGTGTGTGTGTTTTTTCATGGTATTTTTGGTCTTTTTGAGACAAGGTTTCCCTATAGTCCCAGCTGGCCTGGAAGTCGCTGTGTAGACCTGGTGGCCTTGAACTCACAGAGATCTGCCTGCCTCTGCCTCCTGACTGATGGGACTCAAGGCATATGCTACCGCACCCAGCTGATTTTTGTTATCTTGTGGGTACTTTTTGTTTGTTTGGTTGGTTGCTTGGGGGTTTTGGTGTGGTTTATTTTGGGGGCAGGTGTTGAGACACGGTCTCTATGTAGCTCAGGCTAGCCTCTAATTCCTAATCTTCCTGCCTCACCCTCCCAAGTACTAAGATTATGGGTGTTCACTACCACACCTGGCTAATACATTACTTCAAAAGGCTAAAGTTTATTTATATGTATGCGTGTATGTCTGTGTAAATGTATTCCATTGTGTGTGGAGGTGGCCAGCGAGGACAGAAGGCAACAGATCCCCCGGAGCTGGAGTTATAGACAGTTGTGAGCCTCCTGACGTGGGTGCTGGGAACAAAACCCTCAGGTCCTCTGGAAGAGCAACAAGTGCTCTTAACTGCTTAGCCCTCTCTCTAGCTCCAGAGACATATTAGAGCTCTTTGGGATGAGACAAGACAGAGGAACTCCAAGAGTTCACCTCAGTTAATGAGCGCTGGGCCAGGCAAACAGCCATTCAAGAGCACGGGCTTCAGAATACCTTGGTCAGCTGTCGCAATCTGTTTTAAATTTACCACTCCCGGGGCTGGAGAGATAGCCTAGCAGTTAAGAGCACCGACTGCTCTTGCAGAGGACCCGGGTTCAATCCCCAGCACCCACATGGCGGCTGAGACCCATCTGTAACTCCAATTCCAGGAGAACTCCAGTTCCAGGGGAATCCGAGACCCTCTTCTGACCTCCGCGGCATTGCACGACACGGGTGCACAAACCTACATGCAGACAGTACATTCACACACATACAAAAATAAATAAAATAAAAAAAATAAATTTACCACTCCCACACAACTTAAATGTTTTGTGTTTATTTATACACACACTCCTATAAAAGTCAGAAGTCAACTTGAAGTAATTGGTTCTCGCCTTCCACCATGTTAATCCCAGGGATAGAACTCGGGTAGTCAGGCTTGGTGGCAGGCCCCTTTGCCCACTGCACCATCTTGCCAGCCCACTCCCTTCCAATTTTGCTAGTGAGTCCCCTACTGCTAGAATTTCAATCTTAGGTGCCCTTCAGGATATTCTCAGGATTCGTGGAGCCCAGCAACTCCCAGGATGCCTTGGGCAGGCTCAGGTACCCATCTCCCTCTGTGAGGTAGGTAAGTCAAAAAGGACAAGCAGGATAGTACAGAACACACTTGATTCCTAACTGTATCCACTGATGCAAGGAACCTAGGGAAGAAACAGGGTTGGACAGGGTTCAAGTCCTCACCTCCTCTGTTACCCAGTCTGTTGGAGGGCACCAAAAGAGTCCACAGATAGCAGGGCCCCAGTGCCAGAAGACTTGCTGTCCTAAGACTAATATTTTGAACAGAAGTTAAAAAACAAAACGAAACAAAACAAAACAAAAAACTTGCTAGCCATGGTTGCCCACACTTAGTCCCAGCACTCAGGTGGCAGAGGCAGGTGGATCTCTGTGGGTTCAAGGCCAGCCTGATCAACATAGTAAATGCCAGGATAGCTGGGGCCACAGGGAGACCCTGTCTCAAAAAAGACAAAAACAAACAAACAAAACAAACCACTTTTACTTTCTAATTCCTGATTTACAAGTTTTTATCCTGCCAGCAGAAAAAAAAATTAAAAGGCATCTTGACAAAATTACAGATCGACATCTGTGTCAATGTTTCAGAATACAGTAGCCCCCAAATGGAGGAAGGTTTCCTCAAATTCACTGGTCTGTGACTACTTCATAGCAGTCAGAAGGAAATTCTATGTAGCCGAATGTAGGCAAAATCAAGGTGGGACTGAGTAGGAGAAATCACTCGTCGTCAAAGCCACCGTGAAATCAAATTTTGAGCCACCATGACATAATTGTCACCACACAAACTCCTAGAGTCCCGCCAAGCCTTGCAGAAACTCTCAAGCTGCTCCAGCTGGGTTCTGGGAAGCTTCTAGAAGCTCAGCAAATTTGCCAATGTGGTTTTGGTTTTCCTAGATGCTAACTTTGGTGGTCTAGCGATAGAACCTAGGGTCTTGCACATGCTAGAGAAGCATCCTGACTCAGCTTGGAACTCTGTATTCATATGTAATTACAGCTCAGAAAAATGTCTAGTGACATATAATATAGACATGTACATAGATTCGGGCTGGAGAGATAGGTCAGTGATTAAGAGCACTGACTGCTCTTGCAGAGGACCCAGGTTTGAATCCCAGCACCCACACGGCAGCTAACAATTATCAGTAACTCTAGTTCCAGGGGATCCGAGGCCCTCTTCTGACCCCTGAGGGCACTGCACAACATGGGTACACTTATATACATGCAGGCATAAAAATAAGTAAAATATTTAAATGTACATAGATTCAAAGGTACATAAAGTCCTAGGTTCTTTGAACATAAGTCTCTGAGTCCCTGTACCAGTCAGGGTAAATGCTGTATATTTGTTTTTTGTTGTTGCTTTGTTTCTTTTCTTTTTTCTTTTTGTCTTTTTGAGACAGGGTCTCCCTATAGCCCAGTTGGCCTGAAACTCACTATGTAGACCAGACTGGCCTGGAACTCACAGAGATCCACCTGCCTCTGCCTCCTGAGTGCTGGGATTAAAGGCATGCACCACCACGCCAGGCTTAATGCTGTATATTTGTAAAAACTATAAGAAGTAAACTTCCCCTAATGAGTTAGGGAAGAATCCTTCAAGTGTTTTCAGTTCTACTTGCTCAAGCACACTGTTCTTAAAATAAATTAAGGGCTGGCAAGATGGCTCAGTAGGTAGAGATGCTTGTAGCCAAGACTGACAGCCTGAATTTGATCCCCAGAACCCACATGATAGAAGGAAAGAACTAATTGCCACAAGTTGTCCTCTGGCCACATATGTGCAATGGCATGTGCATGCCCCCCCATATACACAAATAAATAAATACATACAAATTTTTTTTTTTCCTGAAACAGGATCTCTCTGTAGTCATAGCTGGCCTGGAACTCACTATGTAGAACAGGCTGGGCTTGATCTTACAGAGATCCACCTGCCTTTGCCTCCCCAATGCTGGGATTAAAGACATTCACCACCACACCCAGCAAAATATTTTTTAAAAATTGCCTGTCCACCTTTTGGCTAAGATGAAATGTTATTAAAGCATGGTGGCACACACCTGTCATCTCAGCTGGTGAGAGGCTGAGCAGGAGGATCAATAGTTTAATCCCAGCACATGGGAGGCAGAGGCAGGCGGATCTCTGTGAGTTCAAGACCAGCCTGGTCTACAGAGTGAGCTCCAGGCCAGCTAGGACTAAAGGGAGACCCTGTCTAAAAAAAAAAAAAAAAAAATCCTACCCAAACAAGAACCAAAATAAGACAAACTAAAGACAGAAAAGGAATTGAAGAAAAAAATATCCATATGGTTCCAGATTTGTGGAATTTTAGGTCCTTAGATGACCTCCCTGGTTGTAACTGATAACCCCCCTCCTTGCTTAGAAACCCACCTGTTTGCAACAAAAGCAGTGCCTCCTACCTCCCACCCATACCCTGCAGCCATACCACAGACCTTCACCCCAACAGTCACCCACAGGAAAACAGAGAGAGGAGCACTTGAGGGTAGCCTGGACTTTTAGAGCCAGGTGCCCCTTACTTCTTTGAGAAGTTTCCTGCATTTCCTAAAAACCGTGAATCCTATGTGTGTCGTAATAGTGGACAGGAGAAAGCTGGCAAAAATCGGCATAGCCAAGGCCAGTCGTCACTTTTAACTCCATTCCTTGGCCTGATTAAGGCCCTTTTGAAAACTTGGGGTCAGGGCCACAAAGTTTGTGCAGGTAAATGTGCTTGCTGCCAAACCTGATGATCTGAGTTCTGTCCCTGGTAGAAGGAGCGGTCCCGCTCTCACCAGTTGTACTCTGACCTCCATATGTATACCATCCCCATCGGACAACACACTAAATAAATAATGATGTAATAAAAATATTTAAAAATCTAGGGGCAAAAAAACAATCTAGGGGCTAGAGAGATAGCACTTTATAGTTATATTATAGTTAAGAGCACTGGCTGTTCTATAACTCCAATTCTGGGGGAATCTAATGTTTTCTTCTGACCTAGGACATTGTATGACATGGGTGCACTTACATTCAGGCAATACACTCATATGCATAAAATAAAAATAATAAATAAAATTGTAAAAATATTTAAAAATTAATGCTCAGTAGTAGGGCTATTAACTAACATGAAAGATGGCATGGGCTCTATCTGTAATACTGCAAAAGTAAATAGCAAAAATAATAATAATAGACTGAGCATGGTAGTGCAAGCCTTTAATCCTAGTACTACATAATGAGTTTTGGGGCTACAGGGAGACCCTATCTTTAAAATAATAATAATAATTCTTTTTTTGAGACAGGGTCTCCCTGTAGCCCCAGCTGGCCTGGAACTCACTATGTAGACCAGGCTAGCTCTCACAGAGATCTGCCTGCCTCTGCCTCCTGAGTGCTGGGATTAAAGGCATGTGCCACCATACCCAGCTCAATACTAATAAATTTTAAAACACTTTATAGAGGAAAAGCAGGGGTTGGGTGGGCTGGAATGTTTATCATATAAGCTCAAACTTCCACCTGGTTGATCACTAACGTATTCTGTGACAGTTAGGTTAGTGGTGGCCAAACCCTGGGATCCCTCCAGCGTCTCCCTCATTTCCCCCCAGTTTGCAGTCTGTTATGTGTGCTGAAAAGTGATGCGTAGATCTAAGATTTCACGAGGCCACGAGCTCCAACTCCTGGGCTGCCGTACTTGATGGCACTAGCTGCATGCGGGACATCTGTGGGTTTTGCCCACCCAGCATCCACCACCACCCAGGAACAGGATCTGCATGTAGTCTGGTGGTGTTCATAAATGAGGCAGGTGGCTCGTAGCCCAGCCCAAGACATTCTGACCTCTCTTCCTGGGATTTGAGTGGGAAGCAGAGAATCACACAAAACCAGGATAGCTTCTTCCTTCCATCCAGGAATACACGGAGTGGGGGGGAGAGGGGACCGGCTCCCTTTCTACTTAGATCCCCCTAGCCACTCATTCTTCCTCGTCTGACTGCTTAATTTTTTGTTGTTGATTCTTTTGATTTCCGTGTAGCCCCAGCTCGCCTGGAACTTGCTATGTAGACCAGGTTGGCCTTGATTGCACAGAAATCAACCTGACTTTCCTTCCAGAGTGCAGAGATTAAAGGCCGACCCTTCCCAAATCTACCACAAGGGTCAGTTTCTCCTGTTTGCAACACTCCTTCTGCCCCACAAGCTTTATTCCTATCGCCAACCTAACTTTAAGTCATTAGCACCCTTATCTGATTATTAAGGTAATTGAGCTTCTTTGACAGTAATAAGGTCACAAGACTGGTGAATGACCTGGTTAGAATTTGAACCCAAATCTACTTTGCGTAAAGGCATGATAGGAGTGAAGGTTTATCATGAAAACAAGATCACTTCAAATCCCTACTCTCTGCTTTGTGCGTGCGTGTGTGTGTGTGTGTGTGTGTGTGTGTGTGTGTGAGAGAGAGAGAGAGAGAGAGAGAGACAGAGAGAGAGAGAGAGAGAGATACTGTGTTGTTCTGCCAGGGCTTGACCTCACACAAATCTGCCTGCCTCCACTTCTGAAGCGCTGGGGTTAAAGGTGCACAACACCAAGTCCGGCTGCCCTTGCTTTCCCTCAGCCATGTTACACTGCCAGAAATGCAATGATCTAAATGAGAAAAATGGGAAGAAGACTCCTCTGCTCCAGAGCTGTCCGGGGCTGCTGGAAGAGCTGTGCAGAAGCACCTGGCCTGGAATATGCACTGAAGCTAATTTGGCTACCCTAAAAATGCAAATTACAGCTGTGCAGTCAACAGAATAGCCGACACGTGACCTAATCCAAAGATGGCTGCTTCTATGTTGATCCAAATACAATATCAAAATCTCTCTCATTTCCCTCTACACACACACACACACACACACACACACACACACACACGCACCCACTCCACCTACAGAATTTTGTTTATGAGAATTTCCTTCTCATCTCTGACTCTCCCACCAGTAACATTCAAAATATTTTTATGCAGCCGGTGAAGGTGTAGAGGCAGGTGGAGCTCCGTGAGTTCGAAGCCAGCCTGATCTCCACGGCAAGCCCCTGTTTCCTCCTCCCTTTTTTTTGTATTTTTGAGACAGGGTCTCCCTTCAGTGCTTGGATTAAAGGCGTGGTCCAGACCAGACTGGGCTAGAACTCACAGAGATCCACCTGCCTCTGCCTCCCAAGTGCTAGGATTAAAGACGTGTACCACCACGCCCAGTTAAAGACCGTTCTTAGCCACCACGTGGATGCTGGGAATCAACCCTGGTCCTCTGCAAGAGCAGTCGGTGCTTTTAACTGCTGAGCCATCTCTCCAGCCCATCATTAGGCGAGGGCTGCCACCGCAGGTATGTGGAGGTCAGAGGGCAAGCTGAAGTAGTAGTGGGTCCCAGGGATCAAATTCAGGTCGTCAGGCTTGGCAGCAAGTGCCTTTTCTCATTGAGCTGTCTTGAAAATTTCCCTTCTCACGTTTTCTTTTTTTTTCTTTTTTTGTAGCTCTGGCTGTCCTGGAAGTAACTCTGTAGATCAGGCTGGGCTTGAACTCACAGAGATCTGCCTGCCTCTGCCTCCCAAGTGCTAGGATTAAAGGCATGAGCCACCACGCCTCGCCTCTTCTCACTTTTTTTTTTTTTTTTTTTTTTTTTTGGTCTTTTCAAGACAGGGTCTCCCTGTAGCCCCAGCTGTCCTGGAACTCGCTCTGTAGACCAGGCTGGCCTTGAACATTTCCCAAAGTCTAGTCCCTGGAATGCCTACCAGGAAACTCAGGTGCCCCTATGAAAAAAAAAAAAAGAATCGAGGGGCACGTTTAAATAAGCATTCCCTTTAAGCCTTCCACTGCCTCCTTTTGGAGAAGAAATAGAGCCGGAAGATCTATTTATTCCTCGTTGGGATAATGAAAATGAGGCTCCAGTGGGGAAGAGGAGGGGTGAGGGAAGGACCGGCCAAAAGGAAGTGCGTATGAAGATGCACGGGGAAGATGCTGCTTTGCATACTAGAAATAAGTGTACTGGACTGGAGAGATGGCCTAGCCGACCGCTCCTGCAGAAGACCCGGGTTTGATCCCAGCACCCACATGGTGGCTGAGAACCGTCTTTAACTCCAGTTCCAGGGGAATCCGCGACACCCTCTTCTGACCTCCGCGGCATTGCACGACACGGGTGCACAGACCTGCATGCAGACAGTACATTCATACACATACAAAATAAATAAATAAAATTTAAACAACAGAAAAAAGAAAGAAATATAGCCTGGTGTGGTGGTGCACAGCTTGAATCCCAGTACTCCAGAGGCAGAGGCAAGCGGATCTCTGTGAGTTCAAGGCCAGCCTGGTCTACATAGTGAGTTCCAGGACAGCTGGGACTAAAGGGAGACCTTGTCTCAAAAAGATAAATAATAAATAAATAAATAAATAAATAAATAAATAAATAAACAAATAAAATAAGTATAAATGAAGAAGCAAGGCAGAGACACTAGATGTTCACCTGAGGTTTTGTAGCAAGCCACAGGTTGAGGAGAGCCCAATAACTTGGAGGGCACAAGAACCTGGAAAGAGCAGGTTTCCAGATTGCTTTTATTCCTGCCCCATCTTTTTTCCCCTTCTGTCTTTTCCACTTGATCACACTCTCACCATCTGCATTAGCCAGGGTTCTTTCTATAGCTGAAGAGCTGTCCTAATGTCTTAAAACATCTTCTCAGCCAGGCATGGTGACGCATGCCTTTAATCCCAGCACTCAGAAGGCAGAGGCAGGAGGATCTCTGTGAGTTCAAGGCCAGCCTGATCTACATATCAAATTATAGGCCATCTGGGTAAACAGGGAGACCCTGTCTCAAAAAGACCAAAACCAAAACAAAACAACTTCTCATACCCTTTCATCACCAATTTCTCCCATAAACTGTCAGCCTAGGCAACTATGGTATTTTCTTTCATTAAAATTTTGTCATGTCCAATGGAACAAAACTGAAGATCCAAACTTGAGCACATACAATTTCAGCCACCTCATATTTGACAAGGGGGCCAAGAAGACACAATGGAGGAAAGAGCATCTTCAGCAAGTGGTGTTGGCAAAAATTGGATCACCACTTGTAGAAGAATGAAATTAAACCCCTACCTCTTGCCCTGTACAAAAGTCAACTCCAGATGGATCAAAGACCTCAACTTGAAACCCCAAACTCTGAAGGCGATAGAAGAAAAAGTTGGCAGCAGACTACAAGACATATGTGTAGGGAAAGACTTCCTAAATTGGACAGCAGCTGTGCAAGAATTAAGGTTGACAATTGACAAGTGGGAACTCATTAAACTCAAAAGCTTCTGGTGGGAGGGGGCGCCTAGGCTTGCCTTTGCAGCCGATTGGGGTTGGGTTTGGTGCCTCTGTCTTTGTTGGAACCCAGAAGTTGCTCAGGCAGGTAGATTTAGGGGCTAGAGTGTCTCTTGAGCTGTTCCAAGAGGGTCACAGCTCTGACCCCTTTTGTGGGCGGGGGCGCCTGGGCTTGCCTTTGCAGCTGGTCGGGGTTAGGTTTGGTGCCTCTGACTTTGTTGGAACCCAGAAGTCACTCAGGCAGGTACCGGGGCATGGGCTAGGTCAGGCATACAGGCATACAGCCATTACTCCCACCCCCACCGCCAAAAGGAATTGGTGAGAAAGTATCCAGGTGGCCTATGTTTTTGGAGAACGTTCAGAACAGAAAGAGAAGAGTCACTCAGGTTTCCAATATCCAATATATAGACAAAATTGAAATCCTGAAGTCTAGACAAGTCAATACTCCATAAACAAGGAGGAGGAAAGGGGGAAAAAAAGCATCAGAAGGAGGCAAGCAAAACCATCCACTAACATAGCGAAGACATTTGTGATTTGAACCACAAAAGGGAACCCCATATGCCAGGGACATGACAAAGGGACAACATGGGAAAGGCACAGGATAATCCTGCACCAGGCTCTACCAAAGCTGTAGGAGATAGCTACAATGGGATCCCCTTGGAGGTGACCCAAGGAACAGATCTTAGAGGAATAATTGCAGACCTATGGAGAGAAATTAAAGAAAATAAAGAAGAATTCAGAGAACTAAAGAGAGAGAATGAAAAACTCAAAAAGGACCTAGAGGGATACAATGACAAACATTGGAAAGAACTAAAGGAACAGATTGACAAACTCCAGAAAGAANGAGAAGAGAGAGAGAGAGAGAGACATTGAGAGAGACTGAGAGAGAGAGCGAGACAGTCCAGCTCACTGTGTCATCGTGCTGACGCTTAGGCTTGACTTACGAAATCTGGCCTGCCTGCCATTTCACCTAAGCACTGGGGAGAGGGAGGAGAGAGAAGAGAGAAGAGAGAGAGAGAGAGAGGAGAAGAGATGGAGAGAGGAGAGACAGAAGAGAGAGAGACAGAGATAGAAGAGATGAGAGAGATGAGACGCGACAGATGCGAGACGAGAGAGAGAGAAGATTACTGTTTCTGTTTCTGCCAGGGCTTTGATACGCTCACAACAATCTGCCTGCCTCAATCTGAAGTCTGCTGGGGTTTGAAGAGGTGCACAACACCAAGTCCGGCTGCCCTTGCTTTCCCTCAGCCATGTTACACTGCCAGAAATGCAATGATCTAAATGAGAAAAATGGGAAGAAGACTCCTCTGCTCCAGAGCTGTCCGGGGCTGCTGGAAGAGCTGTGCAGAAGCACCTGGCCTGGAATATGCACTGAAGCTAATTTGGCTACCCTAAAAATGCAAATTACAGCTGTGCTTGTTGCAGTCACGATAGCCGACACGTCGACTTAATCCAGAAGGATGCTGCTTCTATGTTGATTCCAAAGAATTCACATATCAAAAATCTCTCTCATTTCCTCTAACACACACACACACACACACAGCACACACACACACACGCATCCGCATCTACCTACAGAATTTTGTTTATGAGAATTTCCTTCTCATCTCTGACTCTCCCACCAGTAACATTCAAAATATTTTTTAGCGCAGGCGGTGAAGGGTGTTAGAGAGGTGGAGGGCTCCGTGAAGTTCCAAGCCAGGCTGATGCTCCACCGGCAAGCCCTGTTTCCTCCTACCTTTTTTTGTATTTCTTGAGGACAGCAGGGTCTCCCTTCAGTGCTTGGATTAAAGGCGTGGTCCAGACCAGACTGGGCTAAACCACAAGAGATCACCTGCCTCTGGCCTCCCAAGAGCTAGGATTAAACGCGTGTACGCCACGCACGCCCATGTTAAAGACCGTTTTAGCCCACCACGATGCGATGCTATGGGCAGGCACCTGGTCCTCTGCAGAGCAGTCGTGCTTTTTTAACTGCTGGAGCCACTTCCAGCCCTCATAGCCGAGGGCTGGCTGCCACCGCAGGTATGTGGAGGTCAGAGGGCAAGCTGAAGTAGTAGTGGATCCCAGGGATCAAATCAGGTCGTCAGGCTTGGCAGCAAGTGCCTTTTCTCATTGAGCTGTCTTGAAAATTTCCGTCTCACGTTTCTTTTTTTTTCTTTTTTTGTAGCTCTGGCTGTCCTGGAAGTAACTCGTAGATCAGGCTGGGCTTGATACTACACAGATCTGCCTGCCTCTTGCCTCCCAAGTGCTAGAATTAAGGGCATGAGCCACCAGCGCCTCGCCTCTTCTCACTTTTTTTTTTTTTTATTTTTTTGTTTTTTCTTGGTCTTTTGTCAAGACAGGTCTCCCTGTATAGCCCCAGCTGTCTTGGAACTCGCTCGGTAGACAGGTGGCGTCTTGAACATTTCCCATAATCTAGTCCCTGGAATGCCTAAGTGCAATCCAGGGTGCACTATTGAAAAAAAAAAAAGAATCGAGGGGCACGTTTAAATAAGCATTCCCTTTAAGCCTTCCACTGCCTCCTTTTGGAGAAGAAATAGAGCCGGAAGATCTATTTATTCCTCGTTGGGATAATGAAATGACGCTCCGTGGAAGAGGAGGGTGAGGAAGAAGCGGCCAAAAGGACATGTTATGAAGATGCGACGGGAGATTGCTCTGCAACTAGAAATAAGAGTTCTGGACTGAGATGATGGGGGCCTAGACCGACCGCTCCTGCAGGGAAGACCCGGTTTTGATACCACAGTCACCACTAATGGGTGGTCTGAGAACACGTCTTTAACCCAGTCTCCAGGGGAATCGCTGACACCCTCTTCTGATGCCTCTGCAGCATTGCACGACACGTGCATGCAGACAGTACATTGGGTGCACAAACCTGCATTGCAGACATTACATTCATACAATATAGAAATAAATAAATGTTAAAAACAGACAAAACAAGGAGAGATATATAGCTGGTGTGGTGGGCACGCCTTGATGCCGCAGTACTCCAGAGGCAGAGGCAAGCGAGTCTCTGTAGATTCAAGGGCAGCCTGCGTCACTACACAGTGAGTTCCAGACAGCTGGCACTAAGGGAGACCTTGCTCAAAAAGAGTAGATATAAAATAAATAAATAAATATAAGCTAAATAAATAAATAAAACAAATGAAAATAAGTAATACAATGAGATAGCCAGGTAGAGACACTGAATGTTCACGCTGAGGTTTTGTAGCAAGCCACAGGTTGAGGAGAGCCCAATAACTTGGAGGGCACAAGAACCTGGAAAGAGCAGGTTTCCAGATTGCTTTTATTCCTGCCCCATCTTTTTTCCCCTTCTGTCTTTTCCACTTGATCACACTCTCACCATCTGCATTAGCCAGGGTTCTTTCTATAGCTGAAGAGCTGTCCTAATGTCTTAAAACATCTTCTCAGCCAGGCATGGTGACTCATGGGCCTTTAATCCCAGAGCACTCAGGAAGCAGAAGAGGAGGATCTCTGTGAGTTCAAGGCCAGCCTCGATCTACATATCAAATTATAGGCCATCTGGAGTAAACAGGGAGACCCGTCTCAAAAAGACCAAAACCAAAACAATAGACAACTTCTCAGATACGCCGTCGATCACCGGAATTTCTCCCATTAAACTGTCAGAGCCTCACGGCAACTCATGGTATTTATCTTTCATTAAATTGTTCATGTCCAATGGAACAAACACTGAAGATTCCAAAGCTTCGGAGCACATTAGCAATCTTCGAACCACGCTCATACGTTGTAAAAGGGGCCGAAGAAGACACAATGGAGTGAAAGACAGCATCTTCGCAAGTGGTGTTGGCAAACTGGATTTCCACCACCTGTAGAAGAATGAATTAAACCCCTACCTCTCGCCATATACAAAAGTCAACTCAAGAATGAATCAAGGACCTCAACTTGAAACCCCATACTCTGAAGCAATAGAAGAAAAAGTTGGCGCAGCCTACAAGACATAGGTATAAATGTAGGAAAAGACTTCCTAAATCAGACAGCAGTGTGCAGCATCTAAGCGTCAAGCAATTGACAAAATGGGACCTCGATAAACTCAAAAGCTTTTGATACATCAAAAGAAACAATCAAGGAATGTGAAGAGAAAACCCACAGTAGGAAGAAATCTTCACCAATGAAACATCTGACAAAGCATTGATTTAGAGTTACATAAAATCATTAACACACGAAATAAAGAAAAGTTAATTCACTCAAAAGATGGAAGCCAAGAGCAGACTTGAACGTGAATCTTCACAAGTGAGGAGGGGTTATGAGATGCCTGCAGACACTATCTTAAGAGTGGTTCAATTCACTAATTAATTAACGGAATGAATGCAAAATTAAAAAATCATTTAAGATATCATCTCAATCCAATGAGACTGGCAGTCAAGAAAAACAAATATACAAGTGTTAGAAGAGGGTGACATCTCAATCCTACTTGCTCGTGGGAATGTAAAACTGTGTAAGCCACTAGTAGAAAGGCGTGTGCGGAGGAACCCTTATGCGAAGACTCCAAAATGGAGGCCTTACACGTACCAGTCATACACTCTGGGTTATACCACCAAAGACTCTATTTACCACAGAGATACTTGCCAACCAGCTACTGTTTTATTGCGAGCCTTGGTTGACGAATTACGAAAAAGCTGGACCAACCAAGTGCCCTCAACTGATGATTGGACAGAGAAAATGCTGGTACATTCCTTTACAACGATGGGTTTCTTGCAGCGAATAATAAGAATAGATCACGTCATGTAACTATGCAGGGTAAATGGATGAACTCAGAAAGACTTGGTTTAAGTGAACAGTAACACAGTCCCGACAAACAAGCGGACAATATGGTAGCCCTCATCGTGCGATGCTAGCACGCAATAAGCCTAGTTGGTAATATATCTGTTGACTGATGCATATTGGGAAAGAACAACAGGCTGTGGAGACTGATGCCGGGCCTAGCAGTTAAGAGCACTGATTGCTCTTGCAGAGGACCTGGGTTCGGTCCCCAGCACCCACATGGCGGCCGAGAACCGTCTGAAACTCCAATTCCAGGAGAACTCCAGTTCCAGGGGAATCCGACACCCTCTTCTGACCTCCGCGGCGTTGCACGACACGGGTGCACAGACTTGCATGCAGACAGTACATTCATACACATACAGAAATAAATAAAATTAAAAAGAACAACAACAACAACAGAAAAGACTGCATCAAAGAACTGACTGAAATGGTGAATCTGGTGGGGTGGGGGGTTTGGGAGGGAGACACAGGTCTAGATTCAATTTGTAACATAATCTTGTACAAAAAATATATAAACAATAAAAAAAGAATTTGCAAAATAAAAAAAATTTTTGGTCATGTATAGAATATCATATAAACAGAGTATACAATGGGTAGTTATAGAACTGTAATGATATTTAAAGACATTGAAATGGGGCTGGCAAGGTGGCTCAGTGGGTAAAGGAGCTTGCATTAAGCCTGATGACCTGAGTTCAGTCCCTAAGACCCACAAGGTTGTCCTCTGGAAGCTGGAGAGATTACTTATAGGTTAAGAGCACTGGCTGCTCTTGCAGAGGATCTGGGTTTGACTTACATGGTAGCTAATAACCATCCCTAACTCCAGTTCTAAGGGATACAGCACCCTCTTTTGGCCTCTGAGGGCATTGCAGAGATGTGATGCACTTTATATACATGCAGGCAAGACACTCATACACATAAAATAAAAATAAATAAAATATTTAAAATAATAAATAAAATTAAATAAATATTGTCTTCTGACCTTACTCAGGCACCATGGTATGTGTGCCTCCCCCAATAAATAAAATATAATAGAAAATTTAAAATATATTGAAATGTTTAGTTTTCCTTTCTATACCATTCAAAAATGCTTTATCAAAAGTTTATTTTATAGGTCAGGGATTGCTCAGTGGTATAGAATTTATGCTTAGTCCCTGGATTCAGTCCTCAGCTCTTCCACATCAAAATAAATAAACAAGACAAAAGGGGTTAGTTCAATATAGAAAGAGGAGTACTGAGCTGGGCACAGTGGTGCATGACTTTAATCCCAGCACTTGGGAAGCAGAGACAGGTGGATCTCTGTGAATTCAAGGGCAATGTGGTCTACATTTAGCCCCCCAGCTGGGGCTAAAGGGAGATCCTCTCTCAAAAAGACTAAAATTTAATTAATTAGGGGCTGGAGAGATAGCCTAGCAGTTAAGAGCACCGACTGCTCTTGCAGAGGACCCGGGTTCGATCCTCAGCACCCACATGGCGGCTGAAAACCGTCTGTAACTCCAGTTCCAGGGGAATCCGAGACCCTCTTCTGACCTCCGCGGCATTGCACGACATGATGCACAAGCCTACTACACACAGACAGTACATTCATACACATAAATAAATAAATAAATAAATAAATAAATAAATAATTAATTAATTAATTAATTAATTAATTAATTAAAACTCTCAGCAGCACGCTCAGGACAAAGGTCTTTCAGGACTTGATCTTCAAAAGACCCAACTCAGTTCTGTGCTCAGTGGTAGAACACTTGTGGGTCTATACAAGGCCCTGGGTTCAATTCTTAGCACTAAAACAATACAAAAGATATTTAATTGTTCTTGCTTGTTTTGAGACGAGACCTCATTATGTATGCCTGGCTGGCCTGGAACTTACTATGTAGACCAGGCTGGCCTTGATCTTGCAGAGATCCACTTGCCTCTGAGTCTGGAGCACTGAGACTAAAGGCTGTACTACCATGGCCAGCTATTTAGTTCTATTTTTGGTTAGCTCCTCAAGAATTTGACATCTGGGGCTGGCAGAGGACCAGGGTTCGATCCCCAGCACCCACATTCCTCCGCGGCATTGCATGACATGATGCACAAACCTACATGCAGACAGTACATTCATACACATAAAATAAATAAACAAAAATTTAAAAAAATTGCTCAGGGCCACCATGTTTCCAAATGGATACTTAAAAAAAAAAGAATTTGACATCTTTGTATTTTATTAGGATTCGGTTCTAGCTTCCGTCCGTGTTCAATGTCCTGAGCTTTCAGATAGCTTGATTGTAACTCACAGTAAGAATTGTCTCAGCCGGGCTTGGTGGCGCACGCCTTTAATCCTAGCACTCAGGAGGCAGCAGCAGGTGGATCTCTGTGAGTTCAAGGCCAGCCTGGTCTATAGAGTGAGTTCCAGGCCAGCTGGGGCTACAGGGAGACCCCGTCTTGAAAAGACAAAAAGAAAGAGAAAAAGAAAAGGATGTTGATTATGGGCTGGAGAGATGGCTCAGCAGTTAAGAGCACACCGGCTGTTCTTCCAGAGGACTGGGATTTTATTCCCAGCTCCCATATGATGGCTAACAACCATCTGTAACTCCAGTTCCAGGGGATCTGACAACTTCTTCTGGCCTCTGTGGGCATTGTACAACATGGGTGTGCTTACATACATACAGGCAAGCACTCATGTACATAAAAAAAAATTAAATATGCCTTAATCAAATATACACCCGTGTCACTTTCTCATCCATCCCCCCTTCCCAATTCACCATTTCAGTCCATTTTCTGATGCAGTCTTTCTGTTGTTGTTCTTTTACTATGCATACCTCTCCATGAGAAATATTTATATCTGGGTTGTTGGTACTAGCATCCGTGCCTGTATATCCCAAATCTAATTGGCTATTGGCTCTCTCCTTGGAGGAATAACCCATGGCTGATGCCACAAGCTTATATCCTTTACAGGTTAGGAGATGTTATAAGCCACAGTAAGACCCTGTCATATTTAACAGGGGGGAAAAATGTAATTCATGGATTAACATATCATCCAAACATATGTGTCTATGTCAAAGTAACCTACCATAACTATTAGTGCTGCTTAAATACCTATATATCTAACTGCTTGTGCTTCATTAGTAGGATCGAAAGGTTACCACTGGACAAACTGTCAGCCCATGAAAGGAAACAGCCAGAATTGAAACAGCCAGAGTCCAAGTCAACAGCTCCAGAGAGAGTGGACTGTTTTACTTCTCATCCACCTGTGCCCCTTTTCTAAGCCTAGGGAACAACCTGCGGAAGAGGGGGCGTGGTAGAATGTAAAGGCTCCAATTGGGGTGAATGGTGAAACTACAGCGATGTAGTCTGGACACTCATTTGATCAACTTGATTGAACAAACAACATGTCACCCCCCCACTGGATGGTGGTGCTGTGGGGGTTTGGACACAACAGCCTGTAGATTGGTTTTGCACGAAGGATGCTTGTACTCATGGATTATCACTTATAGCTAAAAAAAGTAAAAAAAAACAGAGAAAGATGCAAGACAGTTATGGCAGAATACATGATCTGGGATGGGGTGGGGGTAGGGGGGAAGGGAAAGGGAAAGATGCCTGATCTGAATTGGAAAATGATGTACGAAATGCACAAAGCATCAATAAAAAAAAATTAAAAAATAAATAAAAATGTTGGTTATAATCCACCAAATTAATCTCATGGCCCACTGAGGGATGAATCACAGTACAGTTTGCAAAGTGTCAACTAGGGCTATGGTGAAGCACCAGAGTCTCTCTAGTATCTCCCCTCTGAGTTTGGGTCGCTCTTACCAGGGATGAACAGAGACAGGGCTGGAGCCAGGTTCCTGGACACTTTTCTCCTAGCCTGTAGCGCAACTGGCCCCTTCCAAAGACTAGTTATTGGTAGTTGTATCAGGACAGGCTGCTGAGGGCAAAGACGTAGATTTACATTCTTGGCTTTCCCCCCTGAGGACTGGGTCTTTACAGGACTGCCCCTCTGCCCTGTGAGGAGGATCAGCTGTGAGGCTGGCTACCTGTCAGAAAAGCGTAGCAAGGGCCAGGAGCAGCAGAAGCCACCCAGAGCAATCTCTCTGGCCAAACCTGTCAGAAGCGGCCCAAGGTCAGTGACAAAGGCTAAGGATTGTCCTAAGGAAGATCACTTAAAGCCCCCTGTGCTGAGTGAACACTGGAGAAACCCTGTAGGAGGCCCTGGCAGGGTTAAGCGGAGGCATTGTTTCCAGAGGGCAGGGCAGCTAGGAGAGGCAGGGCAGTCTTACTACAGAGACTAGAAAAACAACCACTGCAGGGAAGGATGGAGAGAAAGCTGTTTGGGGTTGCTTGGTAAGTAAGCACAAGGAGAGGCCTGTTTAAGTCACTAGCTGGGAATGTGGAGACAAAAGTCATCTGGTAGCGGTATGGGGATTCTGTGTGGGTGGAGACCTCCTGGCCATCCCCTCCCAGCATGGCATAGGAGGCCTTGTGATCACAAGCGGGTGGGTGCTCTTTATGCTGTGACTTCATTTTCTTGCCTATTTATGAAGTGAATGACGGAGCCTTGCCTAGGATTTCAAACAGTCAGTGCTGTCATTTGTACCCAATCCCCAAGGAGACTATAACCCTTGATCCAATCAAAATCCATGGGAGAGCCTTGGAACAGTTGTGATGGACAACGCTCCAGCACCAGGTTGGCAGGTGACCTCGTGTAGCTTGGTTGTTTGTTTAGCTTTTGGGTTTTGAGACTGGGTCTCGTGTAGACTAGGCTGGCCTCAGAGCACGATATAATAGTAGACAGTGTATTTCAAGTCTTGATCTTCCTGTTTCTTCCTCTCAAATACTAGGATTAGAGGCATGCACTTTCATACCTGGGGTTTTGTGGGCTATTTAAAATTCTGACTTCTTAGGTCTGGGGTTTGAGGCCTTACCTAATTTCCTTGAGACTGCAGGTACTGGGAATTTGCTGTGTAGTTTCTGCCTCCCACCCACTTCCCAGCGCTTATGACTTATAAATATTCATGAGATAGCTTTAGAATGCAAAGGTCAGAAGAACCTTTTTGTTTCCTGGTCTGCAAAAGTGTTTGTGAAGTGTCTTACCCTGATGCTTCCCTATGTGCTCTGTAAATAGGCCAGAGATGCAGTCCCCACCGGATAGGCAATCTTATGCCCCCTGGCTGCCTAGAACGCAGCCCAAGCCCTCCTCTGCAGGATCCTTAACAAAGGCATAGTTTATGATGGCTCCCTCCTGGAAACCAGTTCTCAGGAAAAGAAAAATTTTAGGATTTCCTTTAGGCATAAGAATGGTGTTGAGCTGGGCGTAGTGGCGCACACCTTTAATCCCAGCACTCGGGAGGTAGAGGCTGGTGGATCTCTGTGAGTTCAAGGCCAGCCTGGTCTACAGAGCAAGTTCCAGGCCAGATGGGGCTACAGGGAGACCCTGTCTCAAGAACACACACACACACACACACACACACACACACACACACACACACACACAAAGCGGGTTGTTAAGCCATTTTGTGGGGTTCAGACTTCAGAATGATCAAGACTGTAATTCCTAGGTCATTTATCGTTTTCTTCTTTCATTCAAGTGGCTACTACATTCCTGACTTTTTAATATAAATTTTTGGTTTTATTAATTTCATTTTATGTGTATGAGTGTTTTGCCTGCATGTCAGTACACCTGTGTCCTGTGATGCTCTCAGATGCCAGAAGAGGGCATCAGATCCCCTGGAGTTATGGTCAGTTGTTAGCCAACATGTTTGGGTACTGGGAACCCAACCAGGGTCCTCGGCAAGAGTAGCCATTGTTCTTAATAGGAGCCATATCTCCAGCCCTACCTACATTCCTGATTCATTTCTTGATATTCTCTGTCTCTCTGTCTGTCTCTGTCTCTCTGTCTCTCTGTCTCTCTGTCTCTCTGTCTCTCTGTCTCTCTCTCTCTCTCTCTCTCTCTCTCTCTCTCTCTGCATAATGTAATCCAGTTGGTCTCAACCTTGCTATGTAGTTGGCTGGCCTTCAACCCCTGATCCCCTTGCCTCCACTGCTCAAGGGCTGGGATTCCAGGCATGAATCACCAGCAGCTACCCCGCTCCTCCTCTTTCTACACACCACTCTCCTTGCCATGTAGGGGGCCGACAATAGCGGGTGTTGCACATGTGACGCTGAAGTCCACTTCTACAGGCGCCTGCAGTTTTCATTTCAGTCTTCACTCTACAGTCCATATCTCCTTTTCTCCTTGATCTGAAATTTAGGTCAGAACATTCCCTCCAGGGAGGGAACCCACTCTGAGAGATGCCCGCCTCCTTCCTTTTTCAGGGGCTCCCGGTAGCTGGCGCTCTTCACTACAGCTGCTAAACACTCATGCCAATAATTACAAGCCCCCCCCCCCCGACCTATAGCAGCATCAATTTTGAGAGGCTAAACTAGTACTGTGTTCACCTGGAAATACGTCATTCTGATTAGAATGCCAAGGTGAAAGCTCAGTGCATTAGAATCATCTGGAAGTTTTCATAAAATCCCAAGACCAGTTAAGTCAGAATGCCTGGGGCAGGGGACCCCAGGTATTCCAAGAGGAAGCCAGGGCTGACCCTACTGCAGGCACCAGCCAACTGGCCTTCAGTTTATCCTTGATTCTAACAAGGTCTCACCTTTCCCTTGAATCTGTCCAATACTGTAAATTCTAAACACTTCATCACAGTGCTAGAGGTGTAAGAACGCTCTGGGAGATGGGGTTGGAAGGGGAGAGGTTGACAGGGAAGGAGAGGTCTTGATTGATACACAGAAAGTACTTTGCCATAGAATCAAGCTCATTCAAGATTAAACCAAATTCAGCGCTCTGGAAGTCTTTTCGCCCTTCCCCCAACTGGTTTCGAGGCGCGGGGGGCTTTCGTTAAAGGACCGGCAAAGGAGGACTTGGGCTGCGTCCTAGGCAGCCAGAGGGGGTGGGGTGGGGGTATAAGCATGCCTACGCCCGTGGGGATTGCATCTCTGGCCTGTTTACCGAGCGTGTAGGGGAGCGCCGGCGCCCTCTATTGGGCTGAAATAATGTTCCTCCGAGTGTAACAATTGTTGCCTGCGGATGAGCTAATGGATTCACATTGTGCTCCCACACTGAGGACACGGTGTCGTGGGGATCTCGGGGCAGTTCTCTGACATCTGGAATCCCACCGTCTTATCTAGGGATGTCATTTCTTTGATTGAGGGATAGGAGCATAAAGAAAATTGGATGGTGGGTGACTGGGAAACCGAGCTTTGTTGTTTCTCTGTCTTTGGGGCGTGTGCTTGCGGCGCATGGTAACTAGACAGGTGGGGGGGTTGTGCGGTAAAGAAGACACGGATACAGGGGTGTAGCTCTCAGTGGTTAAGAGAGCAACGCGTCTTAAAGGGGGATAAAATTGCTCCAAGGATCCCAGATGTCAGAAAGACAATGCAAAGACATTAAGTCATTTAAAGATGTGATTTTTTTTTAAAGACATCAATCAAGACACAAAACCTTTTCCTTTAAGTAGTTTGCCCACCCAGATGAAGATTTGATGATACTCACGGACTGGGGCTTCACACCCGCATCTCCCTCCGCGGTGACGGTTTGCTTCCCCAGGGTGGCTGGCCCTCAGGACGCAGGTGCTGCTGTCGTCGTGGCTGAGAGCATCCAAAGCCTGGCGGCTCCACCTTCCAGCTAGAATCCCAACACGGCTTATCATCCAGAGGGTGCAAGGTCCATTTCTTTCATCCTTGTTCCTCCCCTATGCTCTTTCCAGGGTCCGGAGCAGCGGGAAAGAAAGGAAATCCTGGCGTCTGTCTCTGTGTCAGTGCTCACCGCTGCATCTCAGCTGCGGCTGCAGAAGTCAGTGCAGTCACCGAGCTGGCTGCCAGCTCAAGCTCTTTGCGGTTACCACGGTAACCAGGAGCTGGCGGTGGCTGGGTGGCTGAGGAAGGCAGTAGAGAAAAGGTAACAGATGACTGATGACGCGTTGGTCTCTCTCCTGGGCATCGGTTGAACCTCAAGTGACTTAAACGAAATGGAGTTCTGAATGGTGATACCCCAAGACTCAAAGCCAAACTTGAACCCAACCATCCCTGACTGTCTATTTCCTCCCCCCTTCTCTTTCCCCATTCCATACACATACTAGCATCTTAAGAATTAGAAATTCCAGGCCGTGCGTGGTGCGCACGCCTTTAATCCTAGCACTTGGGAGGCAGAGGCAGGCGGATCTTTGTGAGTTCAAGGTCAGCCTGGTCTACAGAGTGAGTTCCAGGACAGCTGGGACTACAGGGAGACCCTGTCTCGAAAAGACAGAAAAATAAATAAATAAATAAATAAATAAATAAATAAATAAATAAATAAATAAATCCAGCACTATCAAGGCTTCCTGAGAATCCTGCTACGTGCATAGCTGAATGTCCCCTAGGCTCGCCCAGTGAAATCACAACTCCCAGGTGTGATTTGAGCTCAGAGGAGCTAAAGACAGATGGACGGCTGGTGAGCCATTCTCTCCCTTAACCTCGGAACTGTGATGAAATTTCAATAGTACTAGACACAAAGTTGTCTTGTAAAACGCTATCAAATTAAACTGTCGTTACTATTGCAATCATGATAGTGGTGGGCAATGCCTGTAATCCCCAAAGACACAATCCCAAATGCCATAATCCTAAATCACCAAAAATCTCTAAAGTCTAAAACTCTGAAAGATTAACATCTTATATAATTATTCTGGAAAAAAAAATAGATGTTATCTGGGAGTGGCGCTGCATGCCTTTAATCCCAACACTTGGGAGGCAGAGGCCGACAGATCTCTGTGAGTTCAAGGCCAGCCTGGTCTACAGAGTGAGCTCCAGCCCATCTGGGACTAAAGGGAGACCCTGTCTGAAAAATACCAAAAAATAAAAATAAAAATAGATGTCTTTTTCTTTCTTCCAGTTGAGGCCAGAGACTCCTCAGATAGACCAGGCTGGCCTTGAACTCACTATGTATTAATAAGTTAAGATGACTTAAAATTTTTTTTGTCTGTTTGTTTGTTTTTCTTTTCTTTCTTTTTTTTTTTTTTTTTTTTTGAAGTTCTTTTGTGAGACTGGGTCTCCCTTTAGTCCCAGCTGGCCTGGAGCTTGCTATGTAGAACAGGCTGGCTTTGAACTTCCAGAGATCCGCCTGCCTCTGCCTCCCAAATGCTGGGATTAAAGGCATGTGCCACCACGCCCAGATTTTTGTCTTTTTGAGACAGGGTCTCCCTGCAGTCCCAGCTGGCCTGAACTCCCTTTGTAGACCAGGCTAGCCCGAACTCACAGAGGGCTGCCTCTGCCTCCTGAGACCTGGGATTAAAGACTCCGGTTGACTTTAAAGTCTTGATCCTCAGACAAAAACAATAGCAGGTTGTGGTGTACATGCTGTTGATCCCAGTGCTTGGAGGCAGAAGCAGGAAGATTTCTATGAGTTCAAGGCAACCAGGGCTACATAGTGAAGCTCTATCTAAAAGATAATAAAATCAGTCAATCAATCAACCAATCAATTGGCTATGGATATGACTAATTAAGAAAAGGCACTTGCTGCCAAGCTTGACAATGTGAGTTCAATGGAAGGAGAGAAACAACTTCCCTGAGTTGTCCTCACACCTCCTCATGTCCCCATCCCAACAATAACTACATATAATAAACAATTTTATTTTATTTTTAAATTTTTATTATTTTTTATGTGTATGAGTGTACTGTCTGCATGTAGGTTGGTGCACCCGTGTCATGCAATGCTGCAGAGGTCAGAAGAGGGTGTCAGATTCCCCTGGAACTGGAGTTACAGATGGTTCTCAGCCACCATGTGGGTGCTGGGGATCAAACCCGGGTCCTCTGCAAGAGCAGTCAGCGATCTTAACCACTAGGCCATCTCTCAAGTCCCAATAAACAATTAAAAAAACATTTTATTCATGATTTTTATTTATTTATTTATTTTTTTATTATATTTTCTTTTGAAACAGGGTCTCCCTATAGCCCCAGCTGGCCTGGAACTCTGTAGGCCAGGCTGGACTTGAACTCACAGAGATTTGCCTGCCTCTGCCTCCCAAGTGCTAAGATTTTTTTTATGTGTATGAGTGTAATGTCTGCATGTAGGTTGGTGCACCCATGTCATGCAATGCCTCAGAGGTCAGAAGAGGGTGCCAGATTCCCCTGGAACTGGAGTTAAAGATGGTTCTTAGCCGCCATGTGGGAGTTGGGAATCGAACCTGAGTCCTCTGCTAGAGCAGTCAGCACTCTTTAACCACTGAGCCATCTCTCCAGCCCCAGAGTTAATTAATTAATTAATTAATTAATTAATTGTGTGTGTGTGTGTGTGTATTGCCTGCATGTATTTAAGTGCACCGGTGTCATGCAAGGCTGCAAAAGTCAGAAGAAGGTGTCAGATTCGCCTGGAACTGGAGTTTAGATGGTTATTAGCTGCCATGTGGATGCTGGGAATCAAACCCTGGTCTTCTGCAAGAGCACTCAGTGCTCTTAACCGCTGAGACATCTCTCTAGCCCCTAATAACAAACAATTTTTATTTTTCTTTATTTATTTTTTGGTCTTCTTGAGACAGAGTCTCCCTGTAGCCCCAGGTTGGCCTGGAACTTGCTCTGCAGACCAGGCTGGCCTTGAACTCTCAGAGATCCACCTGCCTCTGCCTCCTGAGTGCTGGGACATTAGCCACCACGCAGAGCAACAACAATTTTTAGAAAGAATAGATCAAGGGTGCTGGGCTTGGTGCCGCATGCCTTTAATCCCAGCACTTGGGAGGCAGAGGCAAGTGGATCTCTGTGAGTTCAAGGCCAGCCTGGTCTATATAGTGAGTTCCAGGACAGCTGGGACTACAGAGAGACCTTGTCTCAAAAAAAAAAAAAAAGTCTAGATCAAGGGCAATAGGGCATGTGGTGGTTTGAATGCGTGTCCCCCATAGGCTCTAGGTATTCAGACGTTTGTCTCCCGTTGGTGGCGCTGTTTTTGGAGGTCTTGGGGTGTGTGGCCATGCTGCAGGAAGTGTGTCACTGGAGGCAGGCTTAGTGAGTTTAACAAGCCTCGTGCTCTACAGTTGCTTCCTCTCTGTTTCCCGTGCTCTTTGCGAGATGTGACCCTCGGTTTGCTGCTCCAGATCCAGCCGCCACGCCTCCCGCCACAATGGACTCTAATTCCCTGGAACCGCCAATCGTAAGCTCAAATAAACTCTTCCTTTTATAAATTCCTTGGTCTGGTGTTTTATCACAGCAACAGAAAAGTGACTAATTCAGGGCAGTTATATGGAAGTAGTCCATAAAATCTGACTTTCATAATCATTAACTATATTTAAAAGTCCTGCATCATGGTGAATGGCTGCTTTTTTCTTTTAGAACATAGATCTCAGAGAATACATTCCATCCATTTTCCATGTGGCATGGCCCTTTTGAATACTCCTCTATGATCTGACACACACTCACAGGAGCTTTCCTTATCATTTCCCCATCTCCTGGGCCTGCTTCTGTATCGCTGTGGGCACATGGCATCCATGGCACAGGCACTCATATACAGACCACAGATGTGGCAGATACAAGGCTGGTGATTGAACAGCAACAGTATTGCCTAAGCATCTTCTCTACTGTGCACATAATCACTTTCCAACTGGTTAGGAACTTGGCTGCAGCCTTTTAATTCATTAAAATATCCTGGAATTTCATCAGCTAGAAAGAATGCCAATGAATTTCCTTTCCTTTTTCCTTTTTTCTTCCAGAGTCCAACTGTATAGCCCAGGGTAGTCTCAAGTTTGAGTGAAGAAGTTGTCTTCGCCTCTAGAGTGCTGGGCAAATGAAGTGGATTTACACTGAAGTTTGCATTGTCGCCATCTCTCTCTTTCCTCAATCATCTGAAACCTCTCCACATGCACTGAGCTGAATGGAAGAACCAAACTTTATTGGTAAAACCTTGAAATTTATTTGTCAATGCTTGCTCACAGCTAATTTCCAATCTGTCGTTATGGTTTGGAGATTCGTTTGAAATCCTCTGTCCTTTTTTTTCCCCACGAATTTTACCAAATCTTCAAACAAGCGTTTATAAAGTGCCTTGCTTTATAGAGTCATTAACATATAAATAAATGATAAGATGCAGACTTTTCAGAACCAGTGAGGCATAAATTGCATATATATCTGATTAAAAAGCAGTTCAATTTTGGCCAAAGTGAAGCATATGCTGGCTGTCCTGTGTTAGATTTGGTGGTAAATGTAGGACATCTATCTTCTTTGGCAATCAAATTCCTGACCATTTAATGTCTTTTTGGTTTTTTGAGACAGGGTCTCACTTATCCAGCCCTGACTGGCCTTGTAGACCAGGCTGGCCTTGAACTCACAGAGATCTACCTGCCTCCGCCTCCCAAGTGCAGGGATTAAGGGTGTGTATTACCACACCCAGCTTCTATTTAATGTGTTTCACACTCTCAATATCTCACTATAAGCCAGTGTCTTTGGTTCCAAATGTCAGTTGGCTTGTCTGATTCTTTTTACTCTTAATGAGTCTCTCTTCTTCTTCTTTTTCTTTTTGTGAAGACAGGATCTCAGTATGTAACCCAGTCTAACCTCAAGCTGAGCAGCCTCATGCCTCAGCTTCCTGAATGCTGAGATTACAGATATGTGTCACTACAACCAAATAAGGGACATTTTTTGAAGGCAAGCATGATGCTTATAGAAGGGCAGAAATAATAAGCAAGTGAATAGCTGGGGAACTGCCTCATGTGAAACTGAGAATGCATTACTTCCTTCCCAGAATTCAGCTGTCTATTCTCATACAGATTCCTTTTTTATCAGTAACTATGGTTTTGGCTTTCAGGATTTCATCATTTGGGATTCTAATCAACCAAACTTCCTTCCTTCCTTCCTTCCTTCCTTCCTTCCTTCCTTTCTTTCTTTCTTTCTTTCTTTCTTTCTTTCTTTCTTTCTTTCTTTCTTTCTTTCTTGACAGGGTCTCACATAGTCCCGGCTGGTTTATTTATTTATTTTTTTGGTATTTTTGAGATAGGGTCTCCCTTTTAGTCTCAGCTGGCCTGAAGCTTGCTCTGTAGACCAAGCTGGCCTTGAACTCACAGAGATCCACCTGCCTCTGCCTCCTGAGTGCTGGGATGAAAGGCGTGCGCCACCACACCGGCCGGGCTAGCTTTTAACTTCTTATACAGTCCAGGTGGCCTTGAACTCTTGAGCTTCCAGCCCTACCTCTCAAATCCTAGGATTAGAGATATCAGGGTTTGTGATTTGCAGGATTTTTATCTTCTGGGATTTCAACATTCAGGCTTAGGGAATTCAGGATACTATTTTGGAACTTTGATGGGTGTAGGAGGAACTGATGGTGACCATGGAGATTAGCACCTGGCTCCCTGGGGGAGAGCTGTAGTTGGAGAGTTCTCTCCAAGGCTCAATCTGAATACCTCTCTCCCTACCCTGGGAGCATGGAGTTCCCTTCACACTTCCAAACAACCCCTGCATTGTCATGGCTCATGGAACTTGAAAGAATCTGCCAAACACTTAAATAAGTGAGAGAGGCAAGGACAGATTTGAGCACATTCCTATCAGCATCTAGTTAGTATAGTTGTGGTATTATAGTCAGAGAGGGGAGAAGCCTTGCAAGATTTTTGTCTTCAAGGCCACTGACCTCAGTATTATATCCATCTGAAGCTCTGCTGGAGAGAGCAGATGGTTCCAGCTGGCACTCTCAAAAGAGGGCTGACCCTTGGCTGGTGACTGAATAAGAAAATGTCTCTTGTTTGTCCCCAGTGGGGGGACATTTAGTCATTATCACCCCCATCATTACACACTGTTCCCTGCCTTTGCATGGGCACTAGTGTGGGGCGTGGCACTGACAAGGCTGTGGCCCAAGTGGTCTCCACTCTGGGCATCAGTGTCTGTTCTGCCTAGGAGGGTGCAATGCTTTGCTCCAGTTCTGGAATAAGGGGAGGGAGCACATTTTTACTGAGTTCTGACAATGCATGGGGGCCTTTCCTTGGTTGTGTGATTTAATTCTTTTGTCATCCTGCAGAAATTTACATTTACAAATTACAAATTAAAGGCCTCAGAGCAGGAGCTGGAGAAGAGCACTGGTTACTCTCCCAGAGGACTAGGGTTTGTTTCCCAGCACCCACATGCCAGCTCAAAACTGTCTGTAACTCCAGTCACAGGAGATTTGCTGCCCTCTCTGCCCTCTGCGGGCACTGCATGTAAGCACATGATATACATACATACATACATACATACATACATACATACATACAGGCAAAATGCTTATACATATAATATAAAAATAATAAATGAAATTTTTATTTAAAAGGCTTAACAGGGCTAGAGAGATGGCTCAGCTGTTAAGAGCACTGGCTGCTTTTGCAGAAGATCTGGGTTTGGTTCCTAGCACCCATATGGTAGCTAGTAACTGTTAGTAACTCAAGTTCTAGGGAATCTGATGCCCTTTTCTGGCTTCTACAGGTATTGCACACATACATACACATACATATTCAGGCAAAAATTCATACACATATAATAAAAATAAAATTTTAAAATTTAAATAAATAAAGTAAAAAATAAGTAAATTAAAAGGCCTAAGGGCAGCCGGGCATGGTGGTGCATGCCTTTAATCCTAGCACTCAGCAGGCAGAGGCAGGCCGATCTTTGTGAGCTCAAGACTAAAGGGAGACCCTGTCTCAAAAAGACCCAAAACAAAAACAACAACGACAAAAACTTATCAAACTTGGGAATGAGTGCGCTTGCTTAAATGGCGATGAAATGCGCCCTTTTGCAGCTGTAAAAGCTGCCTTGCCAGGCTGGAGAGATGGCCTAGCGGTTAAGAGCCCCGACCGCTCTTACAAAGGACCCGGGTTTGATCCCCAGCACCCACATGGCGGCTGAAAACCGTCTGAAACTCCAGTTCCAGGAGAACTCCAGTTCCAGGGGAATCTGACACCCTCTTCTGACCTCCGCGGCATTGCACGACACGGGTGCACAGACCTGTATGCAGACAGTACATTCATACACATACAGAAATAAATAAAATTAATAAAAAATTTTTTAAAAAGCTACCTTGCCAAGTTACTTTTCTTTCTGTTAATGTTCTTTGCGCAGTATTGGTGGGGTCCTTGGACCTCAAATTTTATTTCCAATACCTGTTAATAAATAGCTACCTACACCCGACTGAAGGCATGTGCCTTTATTCCCAGCACTAGGGAGGCAGAAGCAGGTAGATCTCTGTAAGATTGAGGCAAGTCCTATCTACAGAGTAAGTTCCAGGCCAGTCAGGGATACATACTGAGACTCTCAACAAACAAACAAACAAACAAACAGGCTAACAAAAGCTTCCCTTGGTTACCCTTTGATATCCAGTTTATCTGTGTATGTGTATGTGTGTTTCAGATTGAACCCAGGGTCTCAAACATGCTGAGCACAGACAGAGCATGGGCTCTGCCCGCGAGCTGTTCCCATTCTTATGTCAGTATTTGCTACCAAGCTGAGGACGAGATAAACAAAGATGTCCAAAGGGATGGATGTGGATGGGTGGGTGAGAGAGGCTACTAGGGCAAAGGCACTAGACGAATAGGCCTTCTAGGGTAAGAGATGGATGCATCACTGGGCCTCTGCCAAGGGAAATGCTAATTGGGCTGGCCATCTTCTTCCTTGGGAGAAGATGGCAAGCAGGATGTTCACACAAGTGAGGATGGAGGTAGGTGCAGCCCTGGCCCAACACATCCTCAACCCGTCTGAGAATGGATAATGTATTAGTCCTCCAGGAAGAAGAAGTGTGATGACAAAGAAGAATCTATTCCTTTTGAATACTTTGAAAATTGGCTTCTAAAAACAGAAGTCAAGCCAAAAGGTGTCTAAAGTTTATTTATTTATTTATTTTTGTTTGTTTATTTATTTATTTTTGAGACAAGGTCTCACTGTATAGTCCTGGCTGGGCTGGAACTCCTTGTGTAGACCAGGCTTGCCTCAAACTCACAAAAGATCCACCTGCCTCTGCCTCCTCAGTGCTGGTATTAAAGGCCTGCACCCCCACATCCAATGGAAGATTTATTTTTATATTATGTGTATGAGTGTTTAGCCTGCAGGTATGTATGTGTGCCATGGCCATGTCTGGTGCCCACAGAGATCGGAAGAAGGCATTGGATCCCTTGGAACAGGAGTTACAGATTGTAAGCCACAGTGTGGGTACTGGGAACCCAACCTCTGTAAGAGCAGCGAGTGCTCTGAACTGCTGAGCCCACTCTCCATCCCCAATCTTCTGCTAAGGCTGTTGCAGAATTGCTAGGACACGACACAGTAATAGACCTTTCATAAATTCTCTTATGAGTGAAACTGTGAACATTAAAACAATGTGCAGGATAAAACTAATATCGTGTAGTTTTAGATTACATGCTGGATTTCAATAAATTTAGTTCCAATGGAATGGACAAACTAGCTGTGAAAGTGGACGGTTTTTCATTTCTACATACCAGTGCTATGCAAAAATTGAACATTTAATTATAAAGTATCTATGTTGTTTTCAGAGTTAATTTCTTTCAGTGAATGCCTGAGGGCTGCAGATGTAGTGGTAGAGTGCGTTCCTTGCTTCAATATCCAGGGTAAAAAACCAAATTATTAAAAATTTTATTTTAGCTGGGCATGGTGGTACATGCCTTTGATCCCAGCACACGGGAGGCAGAGGCAGGCAGATTTCTGTGAGTTCAAGGCCAGCCTGGTCTACAGAGTGAGTTCCAGGCCAGTTGGGACTAAAGGGGGACCCTGTCTCAAAAATACACACAAAAAAAATTATTTTAGTCAGGCATAGTGGCATACACCTTTAATCCTAGCACTCAGGAGGCAGCTCTGTGAATTTGAGTCCAGCCTGGTCTATATAGCAAATTCTTGGCCAACCATCGCTACATAGTGAGACCCTGTCTCTAATTAATTAATTAATTAATTTATGTGTGTACCACATGTGCACATCTGTGGAGGTCAAAGGACAACTTTCTTTTTTTTTTAATTTTGTTTATTTTTTTATGTGTATGAGTGTACTGTCTGCATGTAGGTTTGTGCATCCGTGTCGTGCAATGCCTTGGAGGTCAGAAGATGGTGTCGGATTCCCCTGGAGATGGAGTTAAAGACGGTTCTCAGCCACCATGTGGGTGCTGGGAATCGAACCCGGGTCCTCTGCAAGAGCAGTCGGCACTCTTAACCACTAGGCCATCTCTCCAGCCCAAAGGACAACTTTCTAGAGCTGGTTCTTTCTTTCCATTGTGGGGTCCAGGGGTTGAGCGCTGGTTCGCAGGCATACACGATAAGTGGCTTTACCTACTGAGCTATATATTTAGTCCCAGGGCATTAAATTTAATGGGCTGGAGAGATGGCTCAATATTTGAGAGCATGTGCTGCTCTTTGAAAAGACCTGAGTTCAATTCCCAGCAACCATGTCAGGTAGCTCAGAACCACCTTAAACTCCAGCTCCTGGAGGATTCAAAGCCTCTGGCTTCCTCTGGCACCTGCACTCACACAAACAGATGGACATATACTCATAATTGAATAAAAATATTTTTTTAACTTTTCTTTTTTCTGTGTCTATTAGGAGGAACAGTGTTTTGTGTAGTCAGAATGAACTGATTCTGTGCATATTCTTTTTTTTATTTATAATTTCTTATGTGTAGGAATGTACTGTCTGCATGTAGGTTGGTGCACCCGTGTCATGCAATGCTGCAGAGGTCAGAAGAGGGTGTCATATTCCCCTGGAACTGGAGTCAAAGATGGCTCTTAGCCACCACGTGGGTGCTGGGAATCGAACCCGGGTCCTCTGCAAGAGCAGTTGGTGCTCTTAACTGCTAGGCCATCTCTCCAGCCCCCCGGTTGAGTTTTGAATCACAGTTCTGAGTTCTATTCCATCTCTCAACAAGGCGTCCTGAAGTTGACCTTCAGTAGGTGCTGGAGGCTGTCACTGCATCCACTGGATGGAGCCATCTTTTCAGAACAGGTTTGTGTCTTACATGAGTTTACACTGCAAACCCTGGCTCTCTTCCCTCTCTTGTGTGATAAAGAAGTCACAGCGAACCACTGACGATTCCTCGACTTGGGACAAAAGCAGCCGCAGCTCATTTCTGAGTACGCTCGCTTCAAACTCAACTCTAGAGTGTTTGCACCTGCTGCTCGGCTGCCTCTCACGCAAGCTGTCCATTTACACTGTGGATCTTATCAAATCAGTAAGGGATCGAAGTCCCAACCTGAGTTCTGCCTTCTCTGGAGCAAGATGCCAGGTAGGACCGGGTTATCTCTGCCCTACCTCTTTGGATCACTCCCCTGTTCTCTGGAAACCTAGGGAGACCCGCCCTGCTCAGATCTCCAGCCCAGTCTCCTGGACTTGGTGGCTAGACAAGCTGTTCCCAACGTCTGCTTGGCTCAGGGGCTTGGAATGAAAGGCACAAGGTGTGCCTTTCTGTAGGTGACTCATTCCTGCTTGCAGTGATTAGAATCTCTTTTTGTGCCACTTAGCAACTCTTTCTCTCCAAACCTATAGATTCTTCATTTTCCTAAAATGCCACAGGGTATATATTTTTATTTTTGTTATTATTATTATTATTATTATTATTATTATTATTTGAGACAGGGTCTCCCTTTAGTTCCAGCTGGCCTGGAACTCACTCTGTAGACCAGGCTGGCCTTGAACTCACTGAGATCTACCTGCCTCTGCCTCCCAAGTGCTGGGATTAAAGGCGTGCGCTGCCACGTCCAGCCTGGGGTATATATTTTTAAATCGATGTGAATTTTAACACTCTTAGCTTTACGAGTCTACCAACACTTCCCTGTCCCTTCATCTCATCCCACTTCCTCTCTCCTCCCTCTGGGCTTTGACATTGTTAGAACTCACCCATAGTATTGCAGAATTAGGATCCCCAGTTGCTATTAGAGTGCATGACACTCACCTGCAGGAAGAAGCTTAATAAGAATTTTCTCGAGCCAGGCATGGTGGCGCACACCTTTAATCCTAGCACTCGGGAGGCAGAGGCAGGCGGATCTTTGTGAGTTCAAGGCCAGCCTGGTCTACAGAGTGAGTTCCAGGACAGCTGGGACTACAGGGAGACCCTGTCTCAAAAAGCCAAAAAAAAAAAAAAAAGAATTTTCTTTCCTTCCTTCCTTCCTTCCTTCCTTCCTTCCTTCCTTCCTTCCTTCCTTCCTTCCTTCCTTCCTTCCTTCCTTCCTTTCTTTCTTTCTTTCTTTCTTTCTTTCTTTCTTTCTTTCTTTCTTTCTTTCTGTTTTACAAGATATCATGTAGCCTAGGCTGGCTGAAGATGACCTTGAACTTTTGATCCTTCTGCTTCTACTTCCCAAGTGCTGGGATTAAAGGTGTGCATCTCCGGGGCTGGAGAGATAGCCTAGCGGTTAAGAGCACCGACACTCTTGTAGAGGACCCGGGTTCGATCCCCAGCACCCACATGGCGGCTAAGAACCGTCTGTAACTCCAATTCCAGGAGAACTCCAGTTCCAGGGGAATCCGAGACCCTTTCTGACTCCGCGGCATTGCACGACACGTGTGCACAGACCTGCATGCAGACAATACATTCCTACACATACAACAATAAATTAAAAAAAAAAAAAAAAAAAAAAAGGTGTGCATCTCCATGCTTGGTAATAGGAGCTTTCCGATGGAGACATTCTACTTCAGTTGGAAAGAGGGTAGGGACGCAGCCTTGCCCATGGCTTTGTCCAGGCTGCTGTGGAAGAGACAGGTCTGTGCCTGGCCTCCTGCTTCTGTTGCTGTCAGATATAACTAAGCTCAAAGGCAGGAAGAAACAGAGGGTGTGGCGTGGGAACACCATCTTCCTTTATACAGTTTTCCATACAGCCTGGAGTCAGCCCTGTCCTTTGTTGTGAGCAGGCTTGGCTGAAACTGATCCTTTATTATAGGAGGCCCTCTGGAGCAAATGATGAGGAAGCCTCCTTGGTTTGAAGCAATAAACCTGAGAGTCAAATATCCCTGATTCGGGGCTCTGTGCCCTTGAGTGCCTTGGGACCGTACATACTCCCTAGTGATGGAGCAGATTGCACCTGCTGACATAGGAGCCAGCGGCCAGGTCTTCTGTGGGGTGTGTTCAGATCTTTCACTCTGCTCTATCCCTGTTAGAGGATAGTAGAAAGAACGATGATAAATGAACACTATAGATCCCTTAAAAATGTCTTTCGGGGCTGGAGAGATGGCCTAGCGGTTAAGAGGGCCGACCGCTCTTACAGAGGACCCGGGTTCGGTCCCCAGCACCCACATGGTGGCCGAGAGCCGTCTGAAACTCCAATTCCAGGAGAACTCCAGTTCCAGGGGAATCTGAGACCCTCTTCTGACCTCCGCGGCATTGCACGACACGGGTGCACAAACCTGCATGCAGACAGTACATTGATACACATACCGAAATAAATAAAAAAAAAATAAAAAAAATAAATGTCTTTCAAGCCAGGCGTGGTGGCGCACAACTTTAATCCTAGCACTTGGGAGGCGGAGGCAGGCAGATCTCTGTGAGTTCAAGGCCAGCCTGGTCTACAGAGTGAGTTCCAGGACAGTAAGAGCTACAGGGAGACCCTGTCTCAAAAAGACCTCCCCCAAAAAAGTCTTTCAATCAGGACACGGTGGCGCACAGCTTTAATCCCAGCACTCTTGAGACAGAGGCAGGCAGATCTCTGTGAGTTCAAGGCCAGGCTGGACTGTATAGTGAGTTCCAGAACAGCTGGGGTTAAAGGGAGACCTTGTCTCAAAAAGACCAAAAGAATAATAATTCTTTGGTATATATATATATATATATATATGTATAAAATTTTGCCACGTATTAAATACAAAAGAAAATTTGCATACTGATAAGATATCTTTTATTTTTACATAAAAAATTAAATCTTGGAGGAATATATGGTACTGAAAGATGGGGAATGTCTTCAACATTTTTCAGAGTTGACTGATATTTTGATTGCATAATTGTCAATGCTGAGAATTGTCACTTTTTTTTGTCTTTTTGAGACAGGGTCTCCCTTCAGTCCCAGCTGGCCTGGAGCTTGCTCTTAGACCAGGCTGGCCTTGAACTCACAGAGATCCACCTGCCTCTGCTTCTGCCTCCTGTGTGCCAAGATTAAAGGCGTGTGCCACCACGCCTGGCTTAAAGACAGTTCTTAGCTGCCACGTGGGTGCTGGGAATCGAACCCGGGTCCTCTGTAAGAGCAGTTGGTGCTCTTAACCGCTGAGCCATCTCTCCAGCCCTGAGAATTGTCACTTTGCATAAATACATAATACAAAATGGCAGAAGTATATTTAGGGCTACCTCAGAAAGTATTGGAAATTCTTTCCTAACGTCAAGTCCAAATTCATTTAATGATGTTTATTTAATTTAATTTTTTTTTTCTCTCAGAAGCCGAATCCGTATATGCTTTTCCTTCAGGATATTAATTTAATTTTTTTTTTTTTTTTGCTTTTCAAGACAGGGTCTCCCTGTAACCCCAGCTGCCCTGGAACTCACTCTGTAGACCAGGCTGGCTTTGAACTCACAAAAATCAGCCTGCCTCTGCCTCCCGAGTGCTAGGATTAAAGGCATGAGCCACCATGCCTGGCAATTTTTTAATTCTATGCATATTAGTGTATGCCCTGCAAGTATGCAAGTGCATCTGTGTTGTGCAATGCCCATGGAGTTCAGAGAGGGGATCAGAGTACCCTGGAACTAGAGTTAACGATGGTTGCTAGCCACCATGTGGGTACTGGAAATCGAACCCAGGTCCTTTTCAAGTTCAGTCAGTGGTCTTTTTAGCTGAGCCATCTGCCGGCCCTTAATAATGTTTTTAATGAAGTTCAGCAAGCAACTCAATGCTCCAGGGTTGTTTTTTTGCCATACTTTGAGAATGCTCCAGTTTTTGAAATAGAGCCCTCTAATACAATATAATCCAAAGATATACTAATTTGATACTTACATGCTGAGGAATGACAGTAGGAAGATATTAAAAGTCTTCATTTTCCCTAATTAAACCATTATGTTTCAACAAAAGCAGAAAATGGTATGTAAAAACACTACGGTTCATAATAAACAGTCTCCAATCTGAGCAGTAGTGCTTCCAAGAGCATTTACTGCTCTTTCTGGGTGGTATGTGTCATGCAAAATACCCATAACTATTCGTCCAGCACTAAGGCAACCAAGACACCACTCATTGTAACCCCAGTGAGCGCTGCTGGAAACACCTCAGATTCACTGAAACATTGATGTTTAACCGACTTTTGGTCTTTACTTATTCGGAGACCTTTTACTGTTTCCAGGCTGTGTGTGTGTGTGTGTGTGTGTATGTGTGTGTGTGTGTGTGTGTGTGTGTGTGTGTGTCTGTGTGTCTGTGTTCCTTCCACATTCAGTGACATGACCCCATATATGGGTCACAACACAGTTTGAGAAGCTGCGTCATAGCCAGATGTGGTGGCACACGTCTTTAATCTCATCTCTTGGGAGGCAGAGGCAGGCAGATCTTTGTGAGTTTGAGGCTAGCCTGGTGATATCCAGCATAAAAGCAGCTGTGGCCAGCCCATGGGTTTTTATACCTAGTACTGCAAGAAAAAAAGCAACAACAAAAAAAAAAAAAAAAAAAAGAAAAGAAAAGAAAAAGAGAAGACGTAACAGCATCCACACAGCCTTTGATTGGTCGCAGGAGGCATGTGATGAGGTAGCTGAGTTCATTATGTGGTTCAGGGGGTGGGCATATGCCCAAGAGAGCTAGTCTTCTGTGAGCTGGGATGGCTGATGCTGAGAGTCATGGGGGCAAGAACTGAGGCAGGTGGGGGAACGGGAGGCTGCGAGGGTCAGTTTGTTCAGACAACTTGACACTGGAAAGGCTATCTGACATGGACCAAGATGGCTAACGCTGGACATCTGGAGGGCTGTGAGTCAGCACAAAATAGCTGATACCCCCTGTCCAGGGACTCCCAAAGTAAACAGTGGTATAATCTGCTATGTGACTATTTTTGACAGAGAGCCACTTCTGTGTGATTCTATATAAATATGGCCTTGAGAGCAAGGGCCTCAGTGTCCCCCTCTTCCTAACCTGTCAGTGTGTGATTGGCTACAGGTCTGTGTACCTACCTGCTGCATGTGGCCCGTGTGCTGATCTGTGTGTCTGCCTGTGCCTGGCTGTGTGCAGTCCATGTGCCAGCAGCTGCCTGCCTTGGGGCTTTTGTGTTCGTGAATAAAGTATGTCTTATCTGCCTATGGATCCTATCAATCTCTTGAGCCTCTGGCCTCCTGTTACCCTTGTCCTTTCCTGGCATTGGAGCTTGGACCTCACCGCAGGATGGAAAGACGAGGCAAATTAAGGGGATCTGGGAGGAGAAAGAAGCCCCTGTTCTCTCATACGGTGAGAAAGTTGCCCACATAGAGGCAATATTCCTTCTATTAGAGATATTTTCGGCCAGATGTGGTAGTGCATCTCCATGCCCTAAAATGTCTACATACACCCAGGTACACGGCAGCCTCCCTCCATCGGATGTTCCTGTGTGTATATGCATGTGCACCAGTGCTGTTATATACCAGCACATGGATCACAAACATGCAGTTAGGTTGCACACGTACCTGTGTAAAAGCATCAGTATGCGTACCTATAGAAAAGCCAGTGTCTGTGTGGACTTCATTTTCACGGTACCAAAAGTCAGAATCTGCATCTCGTCACAGGAGGATGAATCGCTCGCGCAAGTTGGCTCTGCTCCGCCCCCCACCCCTAGTATTTTCTTTGGCTCTACACAAACTCGTGGGGTCTTCTGCACTCCCCTTCCCCCCACCTCCCCTGGGTTCCATGACAGTTTCCACCCCACCCTGCCCTCTCCCTTGGGTCTGCAGTCCCCATCTGATTGGCTAGCTGTTGGCGTTCTCTGTTCTAGTGGTCTCTCTGTCACACAGAGCTAGCTGGTGGCAGGGAGCCGGGGTTGAGGACAGCAGAGAACTCATCTCCTAAGCCTCCTCTCTGGGTCCTGCTGTGGCGTATCTGCCCCACCCCTCAGCAGCACAAAGCACTTCCTTGCCTTTTCCATCTTCCTTTACCCAGAGGAAGGCTTGACTCCCCAAGACACAGGCCAGAAAGGCTTCCCAGTCCACAGAGAGGACCTCAGTGTCCCCAGCTGCAGCACAGAGTGATGAACCTCTGTGCTTTTGAGGAGGAGGCGTTGCTTTTGTTTCGGTATTTTCCCCCCAGGGCATGGTTTTCTGACATGGACCGTCTCTAGGAGAGCTCGCTCTGTCAGTGGAGAAAAAGACACCTGGAACGAAGACCAGGAAGAAGAGTGGGGACCAAAGTATTTCTGGGGGAGGCTTGCCTGGCTAAAATCTAGATCAAGGGCCTGGAGAGTTGGCTCATCGGTTAAGAGCATTGGCTGATCTTGAAGAGGACTTGGGTTTAATACCCAATACCAATATGGCGGCTAACAACTGTCTGTAAACTGGAGTTTACAGGGGATCTGACGCCCTCTTCTAAGCACCAAGGGTCAGAACGGATGCACTTACACGTATGCAGGCAAAACACACATACACATAAAATAAAAATAAGAAAATAATAGCTAAAATCTGGATGGATCATATTCTTCTGGGTATTTATTTGGTGCTGGGGTGGAATCTAAGGCCTTGTCCATACACAGCACATTCTCTACCACTGAACTATACCTCCAGCCTCTTAAAACAGCTACCAAGTGGAAAGAAGCAGACAGGAGGAAAACCTTATAAAATTCCATCAGATGTAGATCATGCTACTGACTCCACCACCCCCCAGTGCGTCTTAGTTTTCTCTCCCACTGAGACTGATTAATCATTGTCAAAGTTCTCCCTTGTCACCTTCTGAGATTGCAATGACCTTTGGCCAACCCTGGGATGCAGTAGTATGGTTTTGCCCCCAGCCCTCTTTTCAGACAGGCAGTTCAGAACCTGAGCTCTGGGGGTGTTGCCCAATTTTGAGGTGGGTCTTCCCACCCCAAATAACCTAATCTAGATAATTCCTCACAGACAAGCCTAGGGGCTAACCTGTGATAATCTAGATAAATTGTCTCTGGTGTGCCCAGAGTCTTGCCTATTTGGCAAGTCTAGATCTTGTGAAATTGACAATATTATCCACCATCGGGGAGTTCTGGAAGCCTCAAGGGAGCTCACAGGGACTGAGGAGAGAGGAAGGAGGCATAGCCAACAGGAAACAAAAGCCTTCCTGAGCAACATAAACCCCCAAGTACAAAATTACGTTATAGTAGCAATGAAGACAAAACTGCTTTTGCATAAGAGAGTAGAGTCTCCGGCCTGGAGACCTGACGTTCCAGTTGGGCCAGGTAAATCACCTGGCCACAGGACCATCCCTAGGAAGACGGGCTCCGCCTTAAGCCATGATAAAAAGATAGGCAGAGTAATTACTTCTTTAATGAGATCATATACGGTTTCTGCCCAGAATCCCTGTCCCAATGCGGCAGACATGCTGCTTCGTAAGTCTGTCTACTGTCCTAAATTCTTCAGAAAGGTGTAACCTCTCTATTTCTGTCTCTTTTTTTTTTTCCTAAAATTTTATTTTTTTATTTTTATTTGATGTGTATGAGTGTTTTGCCTGCATATATGTAAGTGTACCACGTATGTGTGTGCAATGTGCATGTAATGTCCTGCAGAAGCCAGAGGAAGGTATCAAATTCCCTGCAATTGGAGTTACATGTGGATGGAGTTACATGTGGATGCTGGCAGTAGAACCCAGATCCTTTGGAAGAATAGCAGTTGTTCTTAACTGCTGAAGCCAATCTCTCCAGCCCCTCTTTCTTTTTTTTTTTTTTTTTTGGTCTTTTTGAGACACAGGGTCTCCCTGTAGCTCCCTCCAGCTGCTGGAAACTCACTCTGTAGACCAGGCTGGCCTTGAACTCACCGAGATCCACTGCCTCTGCCTCCCAAGTGAGGATTAAAGGCGTTGCGCCACCATGCCCAGCCCTCTTTCTCTTTTCTGACATCTTTCTCTAATCTTTGGGCTTCCCAAAAATTTGGGTTTCCTTACTCTTTCTCTAAAGCTTCCCTCCCTCTGTAAGAAAACAATTATTAGTCTTTTCTTTCAAACCCTGTAAAACTTTTGGTTTATGACAAGGAATTCTAATTCCTTTTTTTAAATTTTTTATTTTTTAATGTGTATGAATTATGTCTGCAGTAGGTTTGTACACCTGTGTCATGCACAAGCCACAGAGTCAGAAGAGGGCGTCGGATCCCCTGGAACTGGGAGTTAGAGACAGTTGCTGCCCTAACTGCTAGGCCATCTCTCCAGCCCAAAGAATTCTAATTCTTTAGTCTTGCTCCCCGCCCCTCTACACCCCACCACAATGCACTCCCTAAACCTGATGGTTTTTGGCGGGGTGTGTGGGGTGGGGGGTGGGGGGGGAGGCTGAGCTTCTCCCCTTCTTTGGCCAACCATCTTTCCTCTTCTCTTGCTTTGATTCTTTCAAAGTAGCCAACTGGGAAATACTATGAAGTCGGGCCCCAGCCAATGGGAGAAACAGGACTGTTGTGTTAAGGATGAAAACCTATCAAACTTCAGCGATGGGTGTGGTTGCTCCATCTGAATGACTATGTAATGCATCCTTTCGCACAACTAAAACCTGCCTTGCTGAGTTACTTTTGCTTTGACCAAGGGTCCTTTGTATAGTATCAGTGGAGTCCTCAGACCCCAGATTTTATCTCTAACACTGCCACATGGCTTTGAGTGCACCATGTGTCTGGGCTTTTTATTTTCTTTTCTCATTCATGAATCTCTGCTGGACAGCTGCTGAGTTTTACAGCTTGCCTTCCCTGAAGGATTTTTTTCTTTAAAAGGTTAATAAAATTGTCCTTAAAAAAAATTTTTTTTTGGTGTTTTTTGAGACAGGGTCCCTGTAGCCCCAGCTGTCCTGGAATTTGCTCTTTTAGATCAGGCTAGCCTTGAATGCACAGAGACCTGCCTGCCTCTGGCTCCCAAGTACTGGGATCAAAGGTGTGCGCCACCACACCCGGTTGTCCTTAAACTTTTGAAATGCCCAAACTGACTCCATTTTGCTCTAGCTGACTCCGTTCTGTGTTTCTGCCTAATGCTCCCCCAGCTCCTGCTAGCCCCCAGAACTGACCCATGAAGGCTGTACTTTCAATTTCAGGGAGTACATTGTTTCTACAATACTGGAAAACTTACATTCAGCCAGGCAGACCATTCTTTCCCAGCTACACCTGCAGCTCCAGGAACCCCATTGTTTTTGAGAAACTTGTTTTTCCTACCTGAAACTTAGAAACTTCTTGTTAACTGCAAACTTTTGTTAACTAACCTGCCCCTGGTATGGTGTACCAGGTCATTGCTTTGCCCTTGGCATGATGTAATTGTGGTTTTAAGCTTTATAAGCTCTGCTTCTTGGTGTCAAGAATTCTTTTGGGCTTGAGCCTACTCTCTACTGCTGGCTGATTACTGATTATAAAGGACTCTTTTTTTTTTTTTTTTTATGGTTTTAGTGTCTCCCTGCAGCCCCAGCTGTCCTGGAACTCTCTAAGTAGACCAGGGTGGCATTGAACTCACAGAGATCCACCAGCCTCTGCCTCCCCAGTGCTGGGATTAAAGGTGTGCACCACCACGCCAAGCTTTTTTTGGTATTTTTGAGACAGGATGTCCCTTTAGTCCCAGCTAGCCTGGAGCTCACTCTGTAGACCAGGCTGGCCTTGAACTCACAGAGCTCTGCCTGCCTCTGCCTCCAGAGTCCTGAGATTAAAGTCGTGCGTCACCATGCCCGGCACTAAAGACAGTTCTTAGCCACCATGTGGGTTCTGGGAATCGAACTCTGGTCCTCTGCAAGAGTAGTCAGTGCTCTTAACTGCTGAGCCATCTCTCCAGCCCCTTAAGTTCTTTTATTAATGAGACTAAGAACCCAAAGAGGGGGCCCTGACTTCACCTGTCTCACTTATGGCCCTGCCGGTTTCACCAGCCTGTCTCCCGCCATTCTCTCTGCTGTGAAACACCCCATTTACATCTCTACCTCAGCCCTTGACAGCAGCATTTGCTCATCCTTGCTTCTTCCTTGGGAAAGCTATCTGGGGATGCAGAAGTCTCATGGTCCAGCAGCTGTCAGGCTGTGCTGCCCACAGCTGTGATCTACTCCATACCCCTTCCTCCACTCATCATTGTGAGATTCACAGACCACTGAAAACGTTCCTTGTTCATTGATGAAGCCTAGCAAAGGGGAGGCTCTCTGGAAGCTGCGGAGGCTACAGTATTCAGGGGCCTCTGTTTTATTTGGTTTGTTTTTCAGGGCTGGCTTTGAACCCAGGGCCCTACGCATGCTAGAAGGAAACAATGTGCCCCAGCCCAGGGTCCTCTTTGGACACACAGACTAATTGTTAGCGAACCTAGCCCATGCCCAGAGGCCAAGGTTGGAGATTCATTTTGCCTCTCATCTAAAAGTGTCCAGATGCCCTTGCCCGCACCCATTCCCTAGGGATTAGGAAATGGGCAGAATGACCAGCCCCGGGAGCTGACTTGGGTCCCTAGCTAAACCTACATATGAAAATTGCCCGTGTTTTGTTTCACTTTTCTATAAATGATGACCCTACTGTGAGCGAGATAAAATTTCTGTCTTCCAGAGGGCATGGTGGTGCACATCTGAGATCCTAGCACTCAGGTGGGAGAGGCAGGAAGATCAAGATGTCCAAGGTTATCCTCAGCTATGTAGCCTATTTGAGGCTAGTTTGGACTATTCGAGAAGCTTTAAAATTTCTATCTCCAGTTTTGACTGAAATTGAATAAAATTATTATTTTTCCATGTCTCTCTATATTATGTGTTTTTTTTTTCTATGGGGTGATTGTTTTGGCCCCTTGGCCAGCTCTTATGGCAGGTACCACAGGGACATCTGCACTCATGGGGCAGAGGGCTCTCTGTATCCCTGTCTACTCCCTGGTTTCCAATGCAGAATCTGGCGCTCAGCGAGTCCAGTCAGCTACCTTTACTATTTGTGTTATGTTTTTATATTTTTTCTATTTATATTTAGTTCTTGTAGTAAATAGTGTGTAATGAATGTATTGTCTGCAAGCAGGTCTGTGCACCGTGTGCAATGCCCTCAGAATGCGCGGAGGTCAGAAGGTGTCGGATTCCCCTGGAAACTGGGTCTTCCTCCGGAGGAGTTTACAGACGGTTCTTAGCCAGCCATGTTGGGTGCTGGGATCGAACCCGGGTCCTCTGCAAGAGCGTCGGTGCTCTTACCGCTAGGCTATCTCTCCAGCCCTAGTCAGCTTTTCAAGAAGCTTTTCAAGGCTTTTATGCTTCCGCTCCCACACTGAGTCTCCACTTATTATAAACGGAAATATGTCCAGTCCTGTTTCATTTCCCTCTCAGCCTCAAGTTCAGAGGAAGTTCAAGAGTTCAAATCAGTCCCTGTCAATGATTATTTAGGTTCCTTTTTTTTCTCCTCCCTTGCGGAACAGCATCCTGGCCTTGAGCATTATGTAGGCTCTTCATGGTAGCTATGGCACTAGGCTCTGGGGCTGCACTCAAGAGCTGGACCCTTGTCTGGAGGCAGCAGTGACAAACCAACTTTGATGGGCCAGAAGGAGGACTCTGCTGGTTCAGAGGAAGACTGAGTATTCAAGCTTTAATTCTTTATGTTAATGATACAGTTCCACTCTCTTGGGAGGAAGCAGTAAGCTGTCTGTTGGATGAAGGAGTTTACTGCCATGTTCCCTTTAAAAAGTGACAAGGGTTAAGCTGGGCGTGGTGGCAGGCCTTTAATCTTAGCATTTGGGAGGCAGAGGCAGGGCGATCTATGTGAATGAGTCTCCGAGGCCCAGCGCCCGCCGAGTCTAACAAGTAGATGAGGTTTAGGACAGCGATAAGGGGCCTACAAAGTCCGATAACCCTTAGTCTCCAAAAAAAGAGCCAACATACATAAGAAAAAAAAAAAAGTGACAAGGGAGATCGTGATGAAAGGATTCCTTGTCTCGCTTGACACTGTTCATGTTCCACAAAATGAGGGCAGAAGGACCTGGGGGTTCCTGGGATATGGGATCACCAGGAACCATGAGGTGACATTAAAAATTTCCCCCTAATCTCTAAATAAGAGCCCCCTCCAATGTATCTGGTCCCAGAATTTCCCAAATGATAAGGATTGATTGGATTTGTAAATGTTCCATTCACTAGTACTGAAGTAAGAAACTTCAAGGATGTGAAGCCCTCCTTGGAATAACCCCTGGGTCTGACAGAATAACAAAAATGATTTCTGGGTCCTGACTTTTGCACCTGCATCTCAGCAGATGATGTCTATTTTATTTTATTTTATTTTATTTTATTTTATTTTATTTTTTGAGACAGTATCTCCCTGGTCTCCCTATAACCCCACCTGGTGGCCTGGAACTTGCTCTGTAGACCAGGCTGGCCTTGACCTCACAGAGATTCACCTGCCTCTGCCTCCCCAGTGCCACCATGTTTGGCAAGATGATGTCTATTTTTTTTTTTTTTTTTGTCTTTTTGAGACAGGGTCTCCCTTTAGTTCCAGCTGGCCTGAAGCTCACTATGTAGACCAAAGGCTGGGCTTGAACTCACAAAGATCTGCCTTCCTCTGCCTCCCAAGTGCTAGGATTAAAGGCGTATGCCACCATGTCCGGCTGAGATGATGTCTATTTTAAACATCCTTTTCTTTTTTTAAAAAAAAATTTTTTTTTTAAATTTATTTCTGTATGTGTATCAATGTACTGTCTACATGCAGGTCTGTGCATCCGTGTCGTGCAACGCCGCGGAGGTCAGAAGAGGGTCTCGGATTCCCCTGGAACTGGAGTTCTCCTGGAATTGGAGTTACAGACGGTTCTTAGCCGCCATGTGGGTGCTGGGGATCGAACCCGGGTCCTCTGTAAGAGCGGTCGGCGCTCTTAACCGCTAGGCCATCTCTCCAGCCCTTAAACATCCTTTTCACAGGAGAAGAAAGACTGATAATTACAAGAGCAGCTTTGGTTATCTAAGAAGACAGTGTCTTCCCAGAGAAAGAAATTCCTCAGTAGAACAAAGCTTTCTAAATACAGACCCTAAATGGGATAATGATGATTCTGAGACTGAGCTCAGATCTAAGACCTTAAGGAATTCATTATTCGTGGCATTAAGGAATCTTTTTTTTTAGGGTTATCACAGGTACATCTAACTCTACCAATTCGGCATTAAGGTATCTTCACCTAGGTCACAAAACATTCCTAAAGGCTTTGAGATCCAACAAGAAGAAAAGAAAAAGAAAACAAAACAAAATTAAAAAAACTCTTATTAGCCTGTCTAGAAAGGTTCAGGGATCAAGACAAACATTATGGACTAGATACAGAAGACTCAGTGGGCCAAGGCCTCCTAAAGGTCTGTTTTGTAACTAGGAGCTGGTTTGACATTACTAAGAAACTACAAGTGATAGATGATTGGAATGAAACATCTAACTGAGGAGTTGTTGTTGAGAAAGGCTCAGAAAGTGTTTGTGAGAAGAGGAAAGACAGAAACCAAAGGCTAAGGTCATGGTCCCTACAGAAGAGACTAATCCATGGCACCTCTAGCAGAAGACCGGGCAGGGAGGAAAGGCGGACCCTACGCCTTTGCAGAGAGATAGAAAAGACATACAGGTCGGAACTCCCAAGATGGTTAGTGGATGGTACAGATGTAGGACTCCTGGGCACTTTAAGGCAGAGAATGCCTGGAATGGAAGGAGGAAAGAGTGATTCCCCTCATGACTTTCGATGAGGATGAGGGAGCTCAGGGGTTCCTTTAATGGGTCTTATTGGGAACCCTTGATCAATTTGAGGGTGGGGGCCGAGGGAGAGGAAATGGCTTTTCTGGTTTACCCTAAGGCTTTGAATTCTCAATTCTACCAATCAAGGGGGCTAAACTTCCCAGTGAAAAATTGATAATGTCTGAGATAGAAGGGGAGCGATTCCAAGTTCCAGTTTTTTTTAATAGATAAGTCAGAAGCTGAACAAATTTAAGAGTCACTTTGGAATGGTCCTGAAGCAGGAACTAACACCAGACAAAGGTCAGGCTGGACCTGTGACAGGCTTCTCTGTACCACAGGGCCAGGTTGTTTGTAGATGCACCAGCCTAAGGGGAAAAGACCATTTAAGATATATGGGTAAGCTGTGATTGATGTAATCGAACCTTATATGAGGCAGGCAGAGTATCTAATAACTGATCAGCCCAAACTTGTGAATGTATGCTCTCAATCCGGCCCTAAAACTTCTAGGAAAACAGGAAGGCACCATCTACATGGACTCCAAACATGCCAATGGGGTAGCACGTACATTTGGTAAAATCTGGGTAGAATGGGGCCTTATACACTGTAAGAGAAAGGAACTAATAATTGATGGAGAGTGAATACCGGAAGTCCTTGGGGCCCTAGCTTCTAGCAGAAGCAGATGTGTTTCATGTAAATAGACACCAAAGGGCAAACTCAATGGAGGCTCTAGAAAACAGACTTGCTGATGAAGCTGCAAAGCGGGCTTCTCTTGAAGGCAAGATTAAACTCATCAGCTTAATCCTAATAGTTTCCCAAATGACATCAAAACCTCAATTTACCAAGGAAACGGAAAAAGAACTAATTCAAATAGGTGTCATTCATTCAGATCAAGGACAGGAAGTGGGTACTCCCTTAGGGGACAGAAATGAGGACAAGCTCATTATGAGAGAAATAACCCAATATTACACAAAAGTAAGTCACTGGGGACTTTGGGCTGTGTGTGAGGAGATACTTAACAACTTTGGGTACACAGAGATTTACACCATTGATGAACCAATGTGAGGGAATGTATTTCTCATTAGAAAATCAATAAAAGATAATGAGAAAACAGATAACTGGAAGTAGACCCTCAAGGCTAAGGGTCATTTCAGAATATTTAGGTGGGTTTCACAGAAATGCCCAGGATAGGAAGACTGAAATATTTACTGGTAATAGTGCACCATCTTTCTGAATTTCTCCTCATAGCTGCTACTGGCAATTTCACCAAGGTAATCTTAAAACAGATCATATCGTCTGGCGTGGTGGTGCACGCCTTTAATCCTAGCACTTGGGAGGCAGAAGCAGGTGGATCTTTGTGAGTTCAAAGCCAGCCTGGTCTACAGAGTGAGTTCCAGGACAGCTGGGACTACAGGGAGACCCTGTCTCGAAAAGACCAAAAACAAAAAACAAAAAAAACCCCAGATCATATCATGGTTTGGGGCTTGTAGAAAACAGATTCAGATAATGGCAGCCAAAGGCATTAAAGGAAATCACGACCTGGGACTATCGTCCTTCATGGCATCCTCTCATTCTGGAAGAGCAGAAAGACTGACTCAAACATTAAAACACATATAACTAAGCTCACCAGCTGCCCTGGACTAAATGTCTCCTGATGGCCATTTGAAGGATTAGAACAGTTCCGAGAAGGGAAATGGAACTGTCCGCTTATGAGATATTATATGGTCTCCCACATCTAGATGAAGAAGCTGAACTCCCAACAATGGAAACCAAAAGGTCTATTCTTTGAAGTTTAAAATTTTTTGATGTGGGCTGGAGAGATAGCCTAGTGGTTAAGAGCACCGACTGCTCTTGCAGAGGACCTGGGCTCGATCCCCAGCACCCACATGGTGGCTGAGAACCGTCTGTAACTCCAATTCCAGGAGAACTCCAGTTCCAGGGGAATCTGAGACCCTCTTCTGACCTCCGCGGCATTGCATGACACGGGTGCACAAACCTGCATGCAGATAGTACATTCATACACATACAAAAATAAAATTAAAAAATTTTTGATGTATTTATTTTTATTTTCTGTATATAATTGTTTTGCCTTCCTACTTTTTAAAAATTTTTTTATTTTTTTTTATTTTTTTTTCACATTTCAGCAGTAACCTGATTTTCTAACAATTTTACAAGCTCAATATTGACAGAATATTATGCTATATCTTATTTTACTACTTGCATTAAACAGAAAATAAGATGTTAATAGTAATTTACAGCCAGAACATTCTTCTACAGGTTTACTTTTTGTTCTTGTTTGTAAAGCTGTAAATTTTTTTATTTTTTATGTGTATGAGTGTACTGTCTGCACGTAGGTTGGTGCACCCACGTCGTGCAATGCTGCGGAGGTCAGAAGATGGCGTCGGATTCCTCTGGAACTGGAGTGAAAGACAGTTCTTAGCCGCCATACGGGTGCTGGGAATCGAACCCAGGTCCTCTGCAAGAGCAGTCAGCACTCTTAACCGCTGAGCCATTTCTCCGGCCCTGTTGCCTTCCTACTTTTAAGTGCACATGTGTCCTGAAGTGCCCACAGAGGCCAGAAGACAGTGTCACATCCCCTGCAACTGGAAGGATGATTGTTAGCTGCTATGTGGCTGCTGGGAACCAAACCTGGGTCCTCTGCAAAAGCAGCCAGTGCTTTTAACCACTGGGCCATCTCTCTGGTCCCTAAAGATCAATTCTTAAACTGAATTCTGGCTGGGCGCAGTGGCACATGCCTCAGGAGGCAGAGGTGGGGGATCTCTGTGAGTTCAAGGCCAGCTTGGTCTACACAGTAAATTCCAGGCCCACTAAGGCTACAGGGAGACCCTGTCTCAAAAAGACAAAAACAAAACCAAACCCTATATTCTGGCCATATCTTCCACTTTGTCATCCTTCTGTTTCGAGGAATGCTCAGACCCAACTCTTAGAATTCATGGTTCATCAGTTCTAATCTGGAGACTTGATGCTAATAAAGATCTAGCCAGGGCTGGAGCGATGGCCTAGCGGTTAAGAGCGCCGACCGCTCTTGCAGAGGAACCGGGTTCGATCCCCAGCACCCACATGGCGGCCGAAAACCGTCTGAAACTCCAATTCCAGGAGAACTCCAGTTCCAGGGGAGTCCGACGCCCTCTTCTGACCTCCGCGGCATTGCACGTCACAGGTGCACAGACTTGCATGCAAACAATACATTCATACACATACGGAAATAAATAAAATTAAAAAAAAAAATTAAAGATCTAGCCAGACGACAAGCTTCAGTTGATCTAGGAAGACCCTATCATGTGCTCTGACCATCGATACTGCCAATTGAGCCACAGGAAAGGGTTGCACCCATTAGACTCAAATAAGGGGACAGATAATTGGAAAATGAAAAAGGTACCTGGGGACCCTCTGAAACTGACTCTCAGAAGAAGCCATGAGCCTCTTCTGGTGATAATGAATGCTCTGAGCCTGAGGAGCTAGACTTGGAAATTAGGGAAACAGACAGTTGAATGAGAAGTGGGGGATACCGAATGACAATCTAGATCAGTGTCGTCAAGGAGACCAAGCTGCAAACTATAAAAGTAGATATCTGCCTAATTTTAAACTGTGGAAACATATACAGCCAGAGGGCTCTTAGTTCAGATCAGTACCTCTCTGTCCTGGGTCTGCAATTCCTACCTATAAGGAAGTCCCATGCCCAATGTGTGGTGCAGCACAGCCTACAATTGATGGACAACACCTTATTTTCTTTTTTGGGTTTTTTTTTTTTTTTGGTCTTTTTGAGACAGGGTCTTCCTGTAGCTCCGGCTGTCTTGGAACAACACCTTATTTTCAAGATAAACCTCTTACATCAAAGGTATATATCCCCAAAGGGTCTGTGGACCAAAGATGTAGACCCCAACAATGTAACCCTTTCCCTGTACGTAGGGATAGCCAAATCAGAGGAAGAAGTCGACATAATTTACAGATTGGGAGTGGACATGTCCATATTCAATCCAATAAGCTGGTTCCATATCTTTGTCAGATCTGCAGCCCCTCCTATCTAGACACTATTGAAAGTCCCCTCGTAGGTCAAGGAGAAACACAAAGGGACCCCTTAAATACTGCAAAGAGAACAGAAATAAAGGATTTAAGACAAACCTTAGAAATAGAAAGTGGATATGGAGAATTAAACATTTGGGTAGAATAGGTTAAATCTGTAGTGCAGGAGCTCGACAAAAACAATTGTTGGGGCTGGAGAGATGGATCAGCCGTTAAGAGCGCCGACTGCTCTTGTAGAGGACCTGGGTTTGATTCCAGCACCCACATGGCCGCTAAGAACCATCTCTAGCTCCAGTTCCAGGGGAATCCGACACCCTCTTCTGACCTCTGCTGCATTGCACGACACGGGTGCACAAACCTACATACAGACAGTATATTCATACACATAAAAACTAAATTAATAAATTAAAAAAAAAGAACAATTGTTAGGGGCTGGAGAGATGGCTCAGAGGTTAGGAGCACTGGCTATTCTTGCAGAAGACCCAGGTTCCAATCCCAGCACCTACGTGGAAGCTAACAACTGTCCGTAACTACAATTCCAGGGGATCCAATGCCTTCCTCTGTCCTCTGCAAGGATTGCACTGCCTGGGTACACTTACAGGCAATATACACATACACATGAAATAAAAATAATAAATAAAATATTTTAAAAATATCTTCTATATGTCTCTCTCTTAAAAGCAGATTAAACAAAACAAAACAAAACAAAAACAATTGTTAAGCTTAAGTGGCAAGATGTGCCCAGGCTTAGATGCTATCCCTCTTGGATGGGACACAGACTCCACTGGAGTAAGCTGCATGATGGCCCTACTTCAGGATAAGGCAACACGGGGAAAGTAATACTTGCTGGAGTCTGTTGCTCCTGACCAGGCCGTACAGGGCTTCTTCTTCTTTCTGAACTTCTGAACTTCCTTCTCAGTAGGGAGGTGAATTACTTCATGATTCACAGGACAGGGAGATGGATTTTTTTACCCAAGTGGAGGAGGATCTTGGAGCCTGTATTCACATCCTGAATGTTTCAATTGCCAAAGGGGCAGACAGCAATCACCCTGCACTCAGTGTTTCCTGAGCTGACATTGCTGGGACTGTGAACCTTTACTTAAGTATGGGACCTGTACGCTGCTAGTTCAATCAGCTAGACCCTTTACTCCAGCTTTCAATTCTCTTCTTCTTTGAGAGAACTGGGATCCGTACCAGGTCCTTTGACTCTCACGTTTATGTTGACTCTCTAGAAGTCCCCAAGCGGGTTCCTAATTCATTTAAGACTAGAAACCAAATAGCTGTAGGATTTGATTCAGCTATATTCTGGTGGTTGACAATAAACAAAAATGTAGGCCTGCCTTACTATATTATAATCAACAGAAGTTTATCAATTACACTACGGATGGCGTGAAGGGAGTGTCTAGCCAGCTGGATGCTACCCGACGAACAGCTTGGGAGATCATATTCTCCATGATGCTAACAGAGAAAGGAGCCATTTGTGTTAGGCTTGTGGGAGATTTAGCACTTTTATTGCCAATAATTCAGTTCCTTATGGGATAATTACCAATTATTAGGGCCCTTCAAGGACTGACTACCCTTGCCAATGAATTAGCAGAAAACACAAGAACAGTCTGTGATGAGCAACAATAAAAAAAGAAAAAAAAAAAAGAAAGAAAACACAAGAACAGAAGATCTATTTACCAGTTGGAAAGTGATTGATTCAGTGTTACTTTCTCTCATCATTGTTTTTATTTTTACTTATTAGGTTTGTTTGTTTGGTTGGTTTTTTTTTTTTTTTTTTTTTNNNNTGGTTGGTTTTTTTTTTTTTTTTTTTTTTGAGACAGGTTCTTCCTTTAGCCAAGCTGGCCTGGAACTCAGTATGTAGAGCAGGCTGGTCTTGAACTCTCAGAGATCCGCCTGTCTCTGCCTCCTGAGTGCTGGGATTAAAGGCGTGTGCTACCACGCCCAGCAACTTCTCTCATTGTAACTGCAGTCCTAACTTCAGTGGGATGCTGTCTCATTCCCTGTGTCAGAAGGTTAACCTGAAGGGTTATTGGGACGGCCAATAACCCTTTGACATACTATGACATACCAATGAAATAATTTAATGTTTCTAGATGCTAAATCCTACTATAAAGAAAGTCAAGAAATTTTAGATTGATTGAAAAGGTTAAAATAAAATATAAAAATAGGGGCTGGAGAAATGGCTCAGCGGTTAAGAGCACTGACTGCTCTTGCAGAGGACCCGGGTTCAATTCCCAGCACCCACATGGTGGCTAAGAACCATCTTAAACTCCAGTTCCAGGGGAATCCAACACCCTCTTCTGACTTCTGCAGCATTGCACGACACGGGTGAACCTACCAACATGCAAGCATTACACTCATACACATAAGAAGTTAAAATAGGAGTTGGAGAGGTGCCCTAGTGGTTAAGAGCACCAATTGCTCTTGCAGAGGACTTGGGTTTGATTACGAGCACCCACATGGTGGCTAAGAACCATCTTTAACTCCAGTTCCAGGGGAATCTGATGCCCTCTTCTGACCTCCATGGCATTGCACAACACGGGGGCACAGATCTGCATGCAGACAGTACATTCATACCCATAAAAAATAATTTAAAAAATTTTTTTAAAGAAGTAAAAATAAGGGCTGGAGAGATGGCTCAGCAGTTAAGAGCATTGACTGCTCTTGCAGAGGAGCCGGGTTCTCTTCCCAGCACCCACGTGGCGGCTAAGAACCATTTTAGGCTGGGCGTGGTAGTACACGCCTTTAATCCCAGCATTTGGGAGGCAGAGCCAGGCAGATCTCTGTGAGTTCAAGACCAGCCTGGTCTACATAGCAAACTCTAGGCCAGCTGGGACTAAAGGGAGACCCTGTCTAAAAAAAAAAAAANAGCTGAGTCACAAAGTTTCACCCCCCCCCCAACTCACACACAAAAATTCTCAGCACTTTAAGTAAAAATAGTGATAGTATATATTTTCAAAGTAAGTTTTCTTTCTTTTTTAAAAATGTATTTATTATTAGTGTGTGTTGAAGGCAGGGTACCACACATGTGGAGGTCAGAGAGCAACTTCTATGGAGTTGGCTCTCTCTGGGTTTATGTGGGCTCCTGGGATTGAACTCATGCTGTCAGGCTTGCACTGTGAGCTCCTTCATGGCTGAGCTGTCTCATGAGCCCAAATCAAAAGCTGACATTCCTGGGTGCACAGGAATAAAATTCTTCTTTTTTACTTACTCTAAAGTAAACTCTGTTAAGAATTTTTCACATGTCCCCTCCCCCTTTATGGTTTTTGTGGGTTTTTTTTTTTCCTTCAGTGCTGAAGATCGAACCCAGGAGGGCTTTGTTCATGCCAGGCAGGCATGCTGTCTATAACTGAGCTACACACCACAGTCTGCATGTTTGTCCTTCCCTCCCTTCCTTTTTTCCTTCCTTCCTTCCTTCCCAGCCTGATAACTTTAGTTCAATGCCTGGGTCCCACATAGTCGAAGGAGTAAGCCAACTCCTGTCAGCTGTTCTCTGACCACCCCCCTGCCCCAGGAACACCATGGCACGTACACAACATATACACCCAAAATATGATTAAAATTGTTTTTAAACATAAAGAAAAGGACTGGGGATTGTGGCTCATGACTACAATGCCACTACTCAGAAAGACTGCTTCTATTCAAGGCCAGCCTGGGCTTTATGGTGAGTTCCAGGCCAGCCAGGGCCCTCTCTTTGCTGATCTTCATGGACATCTCCATTGGTACATTTACATACACACAGGCAAAACATTTATACACATAAAATAACAATAATTTTTTTTTGGTCTTTTTGAGACAGGGTCCCCCTGTAGCCCCAGCTGGCCTGGAACTTGCTCTGTAGACCAGGTTGGCCTTGAACTCATAGAGATCCACCTGCCTCTGCCTCCCAAGTGCTGGGATTAAAGGCATGTTCCATTATGCCAACCACTATAAGTGCATTTTAAAAAAAGATGGGCCTGGAGAGATGGGTCAGCAGTTAACAGCACTGGCTGAACTTGCAGAGAACACAGGTTCGGTTCCCAGCACCCACACTGTGGCTAGCAACTGTCCATAACTCCAATTTCAAGGGTATCTAACACTTTCTTCTGGCCTCCTTGGGCATTGCATGCACATGGTTAACTTACATACATGCAGGCAAAACACTCATACACAAAATAAAAATAAATAAATAAATAAATAAATATCCAGGCATGATGGTACATGCTCGTAATCCCAGCACTTGGAAAGAGGAGGCAGGAAGACCTCAAATTTGAGACCAGCCTAGGCTGTATAACAAGACCTGGTTTCAAAAGCTAAAACTAGAGAGAGAGAGAGAGAGAGAGAGAGAGAGAGAGAGAGAGAGAGAGGTTTATTCTAAACTTATTACAGAAATAGGAAAGATGCTGAAATTTGTTTTTAAAAATGTAGTGGAGGGGCTGGAGAGATGGCCTAGCGGTTAAGAGCGCCGACCCCTCTTCCAGAGGACCCGGGTTCGATCCCCAGCACCCATATGGCGGCCGAGAGCCGTCTGAAACTCCAATTCCAGGAGAACTCCAGTTCCAGGGGAATCCGAGACCCTCTTCTGACCTCCGCGGCATTGCAGGACACGGGTGCACAAACCTGCATGCAGACAGTACATTGATACACATACCGAAATAAATAAAATAAAAAAAAATTAAAAAAAATGTAGTGGAGACAGGAAGTGGTTCATTCTTAAAATTACAAAATAAGGCTGGTCCCACTTTGCAGAACGTCAACAATGTATTTCGGGATGTTTTTGGGAAGCTGGTTCGGTGGCAGTTTGGTCGGGAGGCGTACTTCTTCTACTGACTGCCTTCTACTTCCCACTTCCAGAACAGGATGTGAAGCTGGAGTTCTAGGAACCATTATGTGACTGTGAAGCATTCTGTTGCTTGGGACAGGATCTCACCATTCAGCCCAGGCTAGACAGGGTCTCATTATTTGTATTGGTTAAGCCAGGCTGGCCTTGTACTCTTGACTGTCCTGAGTCAGCCTCCTGATCGCTGGGATTATGGGTGTGTGTCTCCACCCCAAACTATGATGTAGTCATAATTTTTTTAGATTTTTTTTTTTTAAATTTATTTCTGTATGTGTATGAATGTACTGTCTGCATGCAAGTCTGTGCACCCGTGTCGTGCAATGCCGCGGAGGTCAGAAGAGGGTGTCAGATTCCCCTGGAACTGGAGTTCTCCTGGAATTAGAGCTTCAGATGGTTCTCGGCCGCCATGTGGGTGCTGGGGATCGAACCCGGGTCCTCTGTAAGAGCGGTCGGCGCTCTTAACCGCTAGGCCATCTCTCCAGCCCTAGATTTATTTTTATTTATGTGTGCGTGTGTGTGCGTGTGTGTGCGTGTGTGTGTGCCACATGTTAGGGCACCTGCGGAGGCCAGAAGTGGCATCAGATCTCCCGGAGCTGGACTTAGAAGCAGTGCTGAGCTGCTGATGTGGGTGCTGGGAACTGAACTGGAGTCCTTTAGAAGAATAGCAGGCACTCTTAACTGAGCAACCCTCTCTCCAGCCTCCAGTGCTCCTTCTCATGTAGCCCAGGCTGGCTTTGAAATTCCTATGTAGCTAGAATGCGTTGAACTCCTCCTGACTTCTCTGCCTTTACCTCCCAATGCTGGCATAAGTATGAACCACCGCACTCAGTCTGGGCATGCTAGTGATCGAACCCAGGGCTTTGTGGATGCTAGGCAAGCACTCTACCAACTGAGCTACATCCCTAGCCTTAAATATGGAGGCTTTGTGATAAGCCTGGTAGAGGAGAGAGACAGGAGTTCCAGTCCCTGGTGATCAGAGAAATACAATATTCGCCCAGTTCACTTATCTCCACACTCCTGCTTGTGAGCATGCATGTATGCTCATGTATGTGTGTGGATGTGCAAATGGAGGCAGGGGCTGCTATCACTTCCTCCACAACTTTCCATTTATTATTTTAATATTTATTTGTATTTGTGTGTACGTGTGTGTTTGCGTATGTACATGTATGTACATGTGTATTTGTGTATATATGTATGTAAATGTGTTTGTGTGTATGTGTATGTACATGTGCATGTTTGTGTGTATGGACATGTGTGTGCTTGCATGTGTATGTGTATGTACGTGTGTGTTTGTGTGTTTATATATGTACATGTGTGTATATGTATGTACATGTGTGTATGTGTATATGTGTGTACATGTGTTTGTGCATGTGTACGTACATGTGTGTGGATGTGTCTGTATATGTGTGTGTACATGTGTGTTTGTGTGTATGCGTGTATAGGTCAGAGAATGACTTTCAGAAGTTACTTCTCCTTGCACGTTGGTTTCTGGGGATCAAACTGAGGTGGTCAGGCTTGCACAGCAAGTGCTCTTAACTGCTGAGCTCACTGGCCCACCACCTTACTTCCCAAGACTGGCTCTCTCACTGGAGTTCTCCATTTCAGCTGGGCTCAGCTGGCAAGCCCTGGAAATCCTCCTGGAATTGGAGGTGTGTCCTGCTGGGCCTGGCTTTTTACATGGGCGCTGTGGATCCAAACTCAAGTCCTCTTTGGTCTTTGGCATACTAGCAACTGGGCCATCTCTCCAGCCCCACCACACTTCTTTTATGTGAGAGAAAACTAAGCCCCTCCCTGGTCTGCCACAGTTATTTAAAGCTTCTGTTTTTTTGTTTGTTTGTTTTGTTTTGGTTTTTTTTTTGGTCTTTTTGAGACAGGGTCTCCCTGTAGCCCCAGCTGTCCTGGAACTCACTCTGTAGACCAGGCTGGCCTTGAACTCACAAAGATCTGCCTGCCTCTGCCTCCCAAGTGCTAGGATTAAAGGTGTGTGCCACCACCCCTGGCCGGCTTCTGTTTTTAGTAAAACCAGCATCACTGAGAATGGTACACATTTCCCAGAGATACTAAGGACTGAAAAGCAGTGCCTAAGGGCAGGGATCAGTAAGGTCAGCTTCATCTTGACGGACCCTCACGCTTCCCAGAGATACTAAGGACTGAACACTGCCTGGGAGCAAGGGGCAGCAAACTTTCCTGTGAAAGGCCAGGCGGTGAATATTTTAGGCTCTGAGAGCCATACAGTCTCTGTCACCACCACTTGACACCACCACTTGACACTTGACATCTTGCACAAGCAGCCACAGAGGCTGTGTAAATGAAGAAGCATGGCAGTAAACATAGTGTACACACTGAAATTTGAATTTCCTATATTTTTCATGTGTCATGAAATATTATTCTGATTTTGATTTATTATTATTATTTTAATTTTATTTTTATGTATATGTGTATGAATGTACTGTCTGCACATAGGTCTGTGCACCATGTCATGCAGTGCCACAGAGGTCAGAAGAGGATGTCGGATTCCCCTGGAACTGGAGTTAAAGACGGTTCTCAGCCGACATGTGGGTGCTGGGGATCGAACCCGGGTCCTCTGCAAGAGCAGTCAAGTGTTCTTAACCACTGAGCCATCTCTCCAGCTCCCACTGATTTTTGTTTTCAACATGAAAACCACCCTTGTGGAGTTTGCTAATCAGAGCCGTGTAGGACACAGTTCTTACAGATGCACCAGAGCTTGAACGATGGAAGCTTTGTTGAACGTTTGTTAGTTATCTGTGTGCTTCTGTATGTTTCTAGCCCATTTTTCTTTTTCTCTTCCTTCCTTCCTTCATTCCTTCCCACCTCTACCCGTCCTTCTCTTTCTCTCTCTTTTTTTTCTTTTGTAGTACTGGCTATTGATCTCAGGACCTTACATATGCCAAACAAATGCTCTACCATTTAGCTAAATTTCTAGACTTTTATTTTTTTATTTTATTTTTTATTTTATTATTTTATTTTATTTTTATTTTATTATTTTATTTTATTTTATTTTATTTTATTTTATTTTATTTTGAGACAGGGTTTCACTAAGATGCTTGGGCTAGCTTTGAACTCACTCTATAGTCTGGTCTGGCCTTTGAAATTTTGATCCTCCTGCCTTAGCCTTTGATTACAGACCTGTTGTTTTTCTGATTCAAAACCTTCTTAGATATTTATAAGGCAAGATCACTAATTTTTAAATAACATCAAACTTTTCACATCTAAATGAACAGTGCTTTCTGCTGATCTTGGAAACAACACGCCCAGTGCTTCCATGCCCAACATTATGTAATAAGGCTTCATTTGACTATTTAAGACTGCTATTGGGTTGTTCTTGTTCTTGAAGTGCTGGGGATGGACTTGGGGCCTTGTACATGCAAAGGTGCTTGTATTAGTCACCTTTCTGTTGCTGTGATAAAACAGCATGACCAAAGGAACTTATAAAAGGAAGAGTTTATAGCCGGGCATGGTGCGCACACCTTTAATCCTAGCACTTGGGAGGCAGAGGCAGGAGAATCTTTGGGAGTTCAAGGCCAGCCTGGTCGACAGAGTGAGTTCCAGGACAGCTCGGGCTACAGGGAGACCCTGTCTCGAAAAGACAAAAAAAAAAAAAAAAAAAAAAAAAAGGAAGAGTTTATTTGAGCTTACAATTGACGGTTCCAGGGAATTAGAGTCCATTGTGGCAGGAGGCATGGCGGCTGGAGCAGCAAGCCAGGATCACATCTCACAAAGAGCACAGGAAGCAGAGAGAACGACTGGAGACCACAAGGATTGTTAAACTCACTAAGTCTGCCCCCAGTGACATACTTCCTCTAGCATGGCCATACCTTCTAAGACCTCCAAGAACAGTGCCACCAACTGGAGACAAATGTCTGAATACTTAAAGCCTATGGGGGACACTCATTCAAACCACCACAGTGCTCCACCATTGAACACATCCGTCATGTACTTTGATTCTGTCTGGACTTTGTAAGGTCACGTTACTCTTGGCCTGTCCTGATAGGAAGCTGGTAAAGCAGAGCTGAGGCAGCCTGGGGTGACCTGGGCAGACCGCGGATCTTACCCCTTTAGCTGGGAGGCCACTGAAGGTGCGAGAAACGGCAATGATCACAGCTCTGGGAAGGGCCCAGGGTGAAGACAGTGTACTGGGGTGGAGAGACACAAGGGTGGCTTTTTCTTTTGCCTTGCTTGGCCTGGCCTTGTCTTCTTTCCTTCCTTCCTTCCTTCCCTTCCTTCCCTTCCTTCCTTTTTCTCTTTCTTTCTTTCTTTCTTTCTTTCTTTCTTTCTTTCTTTCTTTCTCTTTCTTTCCTTTCTTTTTTCTAAAATATGGTACTAGGAAGCACCCTACTACTGAACTACATCTTTAGTCTGCAAGGATTTATTTATTTATTTTTTGTCCTTCTGAGACAGGGTCTCCCTGTAGCCCCAGCTGGCCTGGAACTCACTATGTAGACCAGGCTGGCCTTGAACTCAGAGATTGGCTTGCCCTTGCCTCTAGAGTGCTGGGATTAAAGGTTTGTACCACTACCCATGGCCCGAAAAGCATTGATTTTTTTAAGTCCTGGTGTGTGAAGTCCAATTTTTTTAATTAATTAATTAATTAATTTTTGTGCAGCCTAATTTTAGTAGGTAATATTCCTCCTGGGAAACACATATTACTGGAGGGTGGGGTTGAAGAGTTCATATTGGAGACAAGAGTTGAAGTCAGTTCCAGACCCACAGAAATTTCTAGGGGGAAGAAAATCAAAGCATGTATTTAACATCGTGTACACCACTTACTTGGCTGGGTAAGATGTTTAGCAGTCAGAAGTTTTGTTAGTAGTACTAGGTATGGTGGTGCAAGCTTTAATCAAATCAAAAAGGCAGGTGGATCTCTATGGGTTCTATGCCAGCCTGGTCTACATAGTGAGTTCTAGGCCACCCAGAGCTACACAGTGAGACTCTATCTCAAAAAAAAAAAAAAAAAACAGAGAGAGATGGAGAGATGGCTCAACTGTTAAAAGCACTGGATGCTTTTGGAGAGGAGCTGGTTTTGAATACCAGCACCCACATGGCAGCTAACAACTGTCCTAACTCTCCAGTTCCAGGGATTCCGAAACCCTTTTTTTGTTTGTTTGTTTTTTAGAGACAGGGTCTCCCTGTAGCTCCAGCTGTCCTGGACCTCACTCTGTAGACCAGGCTGGCCTTGAACTCCCAAAGATCCACCTGCCTCTGCCTCCCAAGTGCTAGGATTAAAGGCGTGTGCCACCATGCCCGGCTGAAACCCGTGAGCACTGCATGACACACATGCATTGGCATATAAGCAGGCAATACACTAATACCCATAAAAAAGGTTGTGCTAGTATATACACACGTGTTGTGTTTGTGACAGACCTCCTGTAAGCTCAGCACTCAGGAGGTAGAGGCAGGAGGATGGAGAATTAGAGGTCAGACTGAACAACATAGTGAGACCCTCAAGAAACCAAACCAGGGCCTAGACAGGTTTAAGACTGCATGGTGCTCTTCCAGAGGACCCGAGTGCAGTTCCCAGCACCCTTGTTGGACAGCTCACAACCACCCGCTCTAGGCGATCCGGTGGCATTCTCCGGTGGCATTCTCCGGCACCTACAGCCACATGAGCATGCATACCCCTCACCCTCCACAGACACACAGACACATAATTAAAAATAATGAAATAAATATTAAGGAAACCAAACCAAACAACAACCAATTAACCAATGAAACATACAAACCAACAGAAGTATGTGTGTGGCAGGCAGGATGTGCTGTGGGTGTGGAAAGTCAGGAATATCGGGAAAGGCGACTTATTGTGAGCCTTGAATAAAAGTCACAGGCAGAGTGCTCCAATGCTGGCCTCTCTTGCTTATTCGGCCCATGGACCCAGGGCCTCCTGCATGCTAGATAAGCACTGTGCCAATGAGCTGTACTCCAGCCCCGCGTGATGTGATGGCTTTACGTCATGCCCTGGAGAACTGGGTTTCATATATGGTAAGAACTGAACAGCTGCTCTGTCTCAGCCTCTCCCTCACTCTTTTCTCCCAGGCAGCTGTGCAAAGATTTGGCCATGTGACCCTGAAAGTATGACACTAAAAGCCTGTAATGGTGCCAGAGGAGCACAGGGGAACAAAGGCCAAGGCCTGGGCCAAAGCCAGCTGCCAGGGGCCCTGTCCCTAGCCGCAGACAAAGAACAGCAAATCTCCCATCACTGTCGATGTCTCTTTCCTTGACAGGACAGCCAGCCCTCCCCTCGGGGCAGTGCTTCTCCACCCTCCCTCCTTCCCAACTCTCAGGAGTCAGAATGGGCGCCCTCGAAGCAGGCTGCTCTTTCTTCTCTGACGGCCCCGAGAGTGCTCTCTCAGGTAGGGGCTGCCAGGAAAGTTTTGGGGTACAAAAGGAGAGAGAAGGAAGGAAGGGGGCCCTCTGCAGGGTAACTTCAGCAATGCAAGCATGTCAGGAACACTGGGTGGGACAGTTTTAGGACACTCAGATGGCTGGCCACAGGGCTAACCCTTTTCTGTGGGCTTCTGCTGCTATTTCTCTATAAAACACTCCTTCCCACCTACAGCAGCAGCAGCAGCTGCTTGTGAGGGGGTCTTAGAAAACCAAATCACCTGTTGGAGGGGGCAGGAAGATCCAGAGTTCAAGGTCATCCCTGGCTACATAGTTCAAAGCCAGCCTGATCTACATGAGACCCTATCTCAAAAACAAAACAGAACAAAAACCCATTATAAAGTGTTATTATATGAGTGACAGATGTCATACATCCTGTCAATGTGTGTGAGAAGGACAGATGTTAACCATTAAAATATTGGCAGTACTAATTCAATGACCTTTTTTCTTTCTTTTTCTTTTTGATCTTTTTGAGACAGGGTCTCCCTGTAGCGCCAGCAGCCTTGAACTTGCTATGTAGGCCAGGCTGGCCTTGAACTCACAGAGATCCACTTGCCTCTGCCTCCCAAGTGCTGGGATTAAAGGTGTGTGCCATCACACATGGCTTTATTTATTTTCTCAAGATTTATTTACTGGGGCTGGAGAGATGGGTCAGTGACTAAGAGCACTGACTGTTCTTGCAGAGGACCTGGGTTTGATTCCCAGCACCCAAATGGCAGCTAACAACTGTCCTAACTCCAGTTCCAGGGGATCTGACACCTTCTTCTGACGTCGTGGGCATTGAAGGACATGGGTGCACCTACATACATCCAGGCATTACACTCATACACATAAAATAAAAACAATAAATAAGCTGGGTGTGGTGGCGCACGCCTGTAATCCCAGCACTTGGGAGGCAGAGGCAGGCGGATCTTTGTGAGTTCAAGGCCAGCCTGGTCTACAGAGCGAGTTTCAGGCCAGCTGGGGCTACAGGGAGACCCTGTCTCAAAAAGACCAAAAAAGAAAACAAAAAAAAAAACCCCACAAAAAACAAAAACAAAACAAAACAAAAACAAAAACAGAATATATTTTAAAAGATTTATTTGCTATGTGTCTATATGTGTGCCTGCATAAGTTTATGAGCACCAGGCATGTGCAAGATACCCATGGAAGTCAAAAAGCGCAGACTCCCCTGGCACTGGAGTTATAAGTAGTCGTGAGTTGCCTAATGTTGGGAGCTGGGAACCAAACCTGGGTCCTCTACCAAAGCAGTAAGCACTCTTATCTGCTAAGCAATTTCTCTAGCCCCCTACAAATAATATCTTATTCTCTGCTCTGTTGGTAGAGTTGCATCTCATGTTGATTTTAATAAAGTGAAAGCTTGGGGGGGTTTAAACTGTAAATAGACTCCTGAGAATAAACAAGAAGAATCTTTTTCTCCAGGGTCTGAGAATATTCAATGAATGTAGCTCTCTAATCTCTGCTATGTGTTAGTGCACTCAGAAATCCAGGAAGCCCCAGTGACTGAGCAGCCTCCGCCCCCCTCCCCTCCCCGCAGCCCCTTTCTCCCATCCAACACCCTCCAAGAGGAATCAGAGCATATGCCTGATATTCAGAATCTCCACTCTTTCTTTCAACCCCGTTGCAAGTAATGGTGCTGACCCACTTCCTGCTGGCACTGAAGATTCTATCCAGATAGAAATTCAACAGAGAAAGGGGAAGAAGAGCTTGACAGCTGTCCAAGGGATTGCTAAGGATTATGATACAAGGAAAGCAGTAAAGGCATTCAAGAAGTGTGTCTGTGGTGCTACTGTGACTGAACATCCAGGATATGGAGAAGTAACTCAGCCTACAAGGTACCCATGCAAGAACGCATGCCAGCTCCTGGTAGAGTCTGGACTGGCTTAGGATCATGAAAGCTCATGAGATTTTTGTTTGTTTGTTTGTTTGTTTGTTTGTTTGTTTTTGTCTTTTTGTCTTCCTGTAGCCGCAGCTGTCCTGGAACTCACAGAGGTGACTGTCTCTGCCTCTGCTGGGTTTAAAGGCATGTGACACCAATCCCAGTTGGCTCATGAGTTTTTTGTTTGTTTGTTTGTTTTTTGTTTTTATTAATTTTTATTTATTTCTGTATGTGTATGAATGTACTGTCTGCATGCAAGTCTGTGCACCCGTGTGGTGCAATGCCGCAGAGGTCAGAAGAGGGTCTCGGATTCCCCTGGAACTGGAGTTCTCCTGGAATTGGAGTCTCAGACGGTTCTCGGCCGCCATGTGGGCGCTGGGGATCGAACCCGGGTCCTCTGCAAGAGCGGTCGGCACTCTTAACCGCTAGGCCATCTCTCCAGCCCCGGCTCATGCTCATGAGTTTTAAGAGCTTGTAGCTCTGTGAAGGTTAGGCGAGAATTTTCTTGCAATTCCATTCTGTCTCTTGTCACGAGCTTAAACATAAGCTGAAAAGCTCCGCTGCTTTCACAACTTGTATAACTTAACTATTATTTGGGATCAGCTTTTAATTTTAATTAGTATAAATCCTTTATGTAAAAAACTGAAAAGAGAGGCTGGAAAGCTGGCCTAGCGGTTAAGAGCACCGACTGCTCTTGCAGAGGACCCGGGTTTGATCCCCAGCACCCACATGGCAGCTGAGAAGAACTCCAGTTCCAGGGAAATCCGACACCTTTTGACCTCCGCGGCATTGCACGACATGGGTGCACAGACCTACATGCAGACAGTACACTCATCATACACATAAAAAATAAATAAAATTTTGGGCTGGAGAGATGGCCTAGCGGTTAAGAGCGCCGACCGCTCTTACAGAGGACCTGGTTCCATCCCCAGCACCCACATGGCGGCCGAGAACAGTCTGAAACTCCAATTCCAGGAGAACTCCAGTTCCAGGGGAATCCGAGACCCTCTTCTGACCTCCGCGGCATTGCACGACACGGGTGCACAGACCTGCATGCAGACAGTACATTCATACACATACAGAAATAAATAAAATTAAAAAAAAAATTTAAAAAAACTGAAAAGAGAAAAGAGGAAGAAGGAAGAAAGGAAAGAAAGGAAGGAAGAAAGAAAGAAGAGGGAAAGGGAAGAAAGGGGGGAAAGAGAAAGGAAAGAAGGGGGAAGGAAGGGAAGAGGCGAGGAAGGGAGGGGAAGAGAGTAGAGGCGAGGGAAAGGAAGGGAAGGGAAGGGAAGGGAGGCTCCAGAATCACAGGAGAGGGACAATGGTGTCTGGTTCTCCTGGCTTCTGCAGAGCCCCTGGAACTAGACAGTCTTTCCACCCTTTTTCCAAAGGATAAGCTCCTCTGTTCAAAAAGCAGACCCAACCTGCTCTGCCCCTCTCTGTGGGTGGCTCAGCAGACCAGGACAGCTCAGCCCTGCTATTACAGAGGCTCCACCTACTCAGCTTTCTCCAAGTTTTATTTGCCCATGCACCTGTCATGGGCTGCCCTTCCTGTCCTCTCTCACTTACAGCCTGTCACTTACAGCTCACTAACATTCCAGGTATGTTACCAGTTTTTTCTCTTGGGGATTAAACAACAACAACAACAACAACAACAACAACAGCCTCTCTTGTTTCCTGGTACCACTCTGCAGTTTGGGACCCCAGAAAGAAGAGTTCATCTCCAGAACTCTGATGGCAGCATTGAGCAAAGTTGGCGAGGTGTGGTTTTACCCAGGATACCTCGGGCACTGTCCTTACCCTAGGGGCCCACACCTAGGAACCCTCTGGAAGCCTCTGCAATGGCGGCTCCTCCCTCCACCTCTCCTTCTGTTTCCTGAGTCTACTTTTCAGAGTACAGGGAATTTGAGATCCACTGGCTCTTTGAGCCCCCTTTGTGATACCCACCCTACTTTAAAGAGTCATAAGTCAAATACATCTGACTTCCAAGTGATCTGCTAGACCAGGAATGATCAAGAACACCCTGAGACAGCCATAGAAGTATAGGTTCTGAAGTGTCCTGGACTGGAATGAATCTTTGCAGGGCTTGAATCCCGGAGACTACCCCTGAGCCTGAAGATGCAGACTTCACAAGAGACGGAACTAGGATCTTGCCTTTCTTGAGTTCAAGTGGGAGAGTTTTCTAATTCTATGTTATCCTGAATGGATCCAGAGCAGTTCAGAGTAAGTCAAAGAGCTGAGCTAGGAGAAATTGGCTAAGAAGAACCCTGCCCCCAGGGGAGTCTGAATCAGTCTTGGTAGCAGTCTGATGGCCTGGAGCCAGAGTTCCAGGGAAAGGCAGTCAGAAGACAGGGTTTGAGTTGCCTTTTAGGGAAGAAGCCTCACTAGCTGGTCAAGGCTCAAAATTCACTTTGCCAGTCCGTCTCCTCCTCTCTGGTATGCCACAAAGAGCCGGTCTTTGGAGTCCAAGCCCAAGTGTCACTCCTTAGCCTGTCACTTACAGCTCTTCTGCTGGGTGGGTCCCAAAGGCCTCAGAGGAAGAAGCCTCAGAGTTGGGTATGGTGGACAATTATTAGTAACAAAAGACTGCTCTGTTAAGCAAGGAGCACTAACAGACTGGTGATGAGGGGAGGAAGATGTGGCTGGATCCCAGCATGTTCTCTTTGGTTATCTGTCTGCCAGAAGCTTTGCGATGTTAGGTAGGCTGGTGAAATGACAAAAGATGCTACTCCCAGAGAAAGTGAAGTTTACGGAGTTTCTCACTGTGGTTTCTACTGAGGACAGGATGACTGTCATCAGATTGTCAGCTGTTCCCTCCCCGGGAGTAAGCAGGGAAGAACCCTTGATAGAGCTGGGTCTAGAGGTTGGAGGACTACAGTGATCCTTGGTAGTAGGATGGATGAGTTCCCAGAACCTGCCTGTCCAAGCTAAATTCCAGTCCTGGCTTCCACTCACTTCAATGAGAGACCACCCTTGGGCATCTTGTCTGACAGTGAACCCTCCTTCCTCTGAAGTGGAAGCATGCTTGCTTGCTTATTGATTTATTGTTTATTTGTTTAGTCTTTTTGAAATAACATCTTTCTGGGGCTGGAGAGATGGCGGATGGAGAGATTGGTTAAGAGCGCTGACTGCTCTTGCAGAGGACCCAGGTTCGATTCCCAGCACCCACATGGGCTAGGAACCATCTTTAACTCCAGTTCCAGGGGTGCTATGTGTGTGTGTGTGTGTGTGTGTGTGTGTGTGTATATATATATATATATATATATATATATATATATATATATATATCATCTTCCTGTATCCTCAGTTGGAACTGGAAATGGAGACCAAACCGTCCTCAACCTCAGAGAGATCTGCCTGCCTCTGCCTTCTGAGTCCTAGGATTAAAGGCATGCACCACCATGCCTGGGTTTATTTATTTAAAATATTTTTTGTGTGTGAGGGTTTTGCCTTCATGGTAATCGCACCAAGTGTGTGTAGTGCCCATAGAGGGCAGAAGAGGGTGTTGGATCCCCTGTAACTGGAGTTATGGATGGTTGTTAGCTGCCATGTGGGTACTGGGAATCAAACCTGGGTCTTATATAAGAGCAGCCAGTGCCCTTACTGCTGAGACATCTCTCCAGACCAGCAGCATACTTCTTGATAGTACAACCTTTCAGCTCCAAAACAACTTATATATGTACTCAAATTATTTCATTTACTATAAAAACTCTTCAATCCACTGAACATACTATGCCCCTCAGATTTACTCACTCAACTGAGTGAAATAACTGGAACTGTAGCATAGTTGCTGTTTGAGGCAGTTGAGATGCCTGTGTGTCTCCTACCTGCCAGACTCCACCCCACCAGGGTGGTCCTTTGATTTTGGAGAGGACAGGGCTTGCTTTCTTACCCTGGTATTAAGTATCCAGCATAATTCTCTGTCTTTCACACCACAAGTGTCACACTTCACAGGAAGAATCAGGCAATCAGATGAAACCCACCTCCTCTTCCCACGACTCTTCCCCAGGGTGACAGTATCTGCTGGACCCCTTGCTTTGGCACCATGCATGTCCTTGTTTTTGTCCAAGGTCACCCCTACTTTGACTCTGGGACACATTCCTTCTCCACTCAATGTCTTTTTTTTTTTGACGGTTCTTAGCTGCCATGTGGGTGCTGGGAATGGAACCCAGGTCCTCTGCAAGAGCAGTCAGTGCTCTTAACTGCTGAGCCATCTCTCCAGCCCCTCCCCTCAATGTTTTAACAACTCCCCTGCCTGAATTTTTAAAAAACGTTCAATTAATTAATTAATGATTCTGTTTTACTCTTTTTGAAAAAAGAGTCCTCCTGTAGTCTCAGCTGACCTGGAACCTGCTATGTAGATCAGGCTGGCCTCCATCTCACCGAGATCCACTTGCCATACCTCTGCCTCCCGAGTGCTGGGATTAAAGGCATGTGCCACCACACCTGGTTTAAAGATTTATTTTACTTTTAATTATGCACTTGTGAGTATGTCTCTGTCTCTGTGTGGGCATGTGTACATGAGTGCAGGTGCCCTCCAAGACTGGAGGTATCAGATGTTCTGGAGCTGGAGTTACAGGAGACTGAGCCACGTGATGTGGGTTCTGAGAAATGAACGAGAGCCCTCTGCAATACGTGATCTTAGCTGCCAAGCCATCTCTCCAGCTCCACCCCCCCTGCCCTCTCTGAATTTTTAAATCTTTCTTTTGCTCTCATCATTTGAAATTGCAAAAGAAAAATTAGTGTTGAAGTATAGTTAGTTGCATGGTAGAGTGTCTACATGTGTGAAGCCCTGGGTTTGTTCCCAGAACAACCAAAAAAAAAAAAGTAATCCCAGCTATTCAGGAGGTTGAGGCAGGTCAAGGCCAAACTGGGTTACAGGTTAGTTTCAAGGCCTGCCTGTGCAATTTAATGAGATTCTGTCTAAAAATAAAAAGTACAAAGAGAGGTTTAGTGATATAGCTCAGTGTTAGACTGCCTTCCTGGCCTTAGCAAGACCTTGGGTCCAATCTCCAGTACTGAAAAAAAAAAAGGAAAAAAAATAAAAGTATTGCTTTAATGTTAATATGAATGCCAGCTTTATGCCATGTTGCCTCCCGGGACGCTCTGGTCAGAGCTAATCGCTCTGCTCCACTGTTCGGCTTATTAGTTGGATGATCTGTCTTCCCTAGGATTTCAGCACCATTTTTCTCTTTCCATTCTCGCTTCTCCTTTTGTCCCTTTGCCTATTCCCCATCCCTGCAGTTCTTACTAACACATCCCGTCCGTCTGTCTACCCCTCCAGGGATTTCTTCCAGTCTAATGGCTTTCTCTACCATGTACATGTTGACTCTAGCATCTGATCTGTTGACCCTCACCCTGGGCTTCAGACTCACGTCCGTGTCCTGGTCTCTTATCTGTCCTGGGGTCCAATAGGCAACGTACGCTTAGCAAGCTAAATCTCTGACCTCTCCCACCCCACATCCATTAATTTTCTAGACGTACTCATCTTCCTGTAGCAGGGCCATCATCTGTGAGGGATTCATTCCCACAAAATATCAGGAGCTCAGGAAAAGATCAAATTCAAACGCTGAAGTATGGTTTCTGCCAAGTGCATGTTACTTTCTCCTGGTGTTTGTAAGCAAGGAATGTCACCACCCTGTGCACACATGCACTATATCGTGGATACATACAACAAAGGCGGGGCTGGAGAGATGGCTCTGCACTTAAGAGCACTGACTGCTCTTGCAGAGAACTGGGGTTTGATTCCCAGCACCCACATGTCAGCTAACGACCATCTATAATTCCAGTTCCAGAATATCCAACACCCTCTCTGACCTCCTTCGGCATTGCATGGCATAGATGCACTTACACACATGTAGGCAATACACTCATATACATAAAATAAAAAATAATAAATAAAATATTAAAAAGAACAAAGGATGAAAGCATGATTCATGACCTGGGTGGGACAGAGAGGGACTGGATGAGATCTCATGCTACTTGGAGTGGCTAGCAATTTGAAACTTTTATTTCTGGAATCTTCCATTTAAGTTTCTGATCACAGGTAGCTGAAGTTGTAGACAGTGAAACTGGGAGTGCGGAGCATTAGAAATAAAGCCACTGATTATGATGCTGCTCTGTACAATCTTTTTTTTTTTTTTTTTGCTTTTCGAGACAGGGTCTTCCTGTAGCCCAGCTGTCTTGGAACTCACTCTGTAGACCAGGCTGGCCCTGAACTCACAAAGATGTGCCTGCCTCTGCCTCCCAAGTGCTGGGATTAAAGGCGTGCGCCACCACACCTGGCTACAAAAATCTTACAGGAACCTTTTGCTTTCTCTTAATTCTCACAAGGGCTTCACTGTAAAATTCTCTCCATATCACTCTCATAGTGTATTCACCAGGGGACCAGTAACTCCTTCCTCATGCACCATATCTGAGCCTGCATCTTCTGCTTCCCTAGACCTTCTTGGTATTCCTGAGTCAATTCTTGGTCCCTTTGGCCCATCCTTGGCAAAGCAGCCAAAGTGATTTTTCTTTTATTCTTTTTACTTTTACTTTTGTTTGTTTGTTTGAGGTAGCATCTCACTATGTGCCTTAGGCTGGTCTTGAACTTGTAATTTTCCTGCTTCATCCTCTGGAATTAAAGCCATGTCCCATCCCACACAGCTCCTATAGCTCTAAAGCAGGCTCCTGCATTTTACATAGCATTCTTCTCCCTGAAAACATCCAACAGAATATAAGGCCCCACAAAACCCACTTTCTCTCTCTCTCTCTCTCTCTCTCTCTCTCTCTCTCTCTCTCTCTCTCTCTCTCTCTCTCTCTCTCTCCTTTGTTCCAATGGTATTGGCCTATTTTCTATCTCCAGAACATGCTGAGCTTTTTAAACTCTTTAAACTCATTATCTTCCTTTTTTTTTTTTTTTTTGGTCTTTTCAAGACAGGGTCTTCCTGTAGCCCCAGCTGTCCTGGAACTCACTCTGTAGACCAGGCTGGCCTTGAACTCACAAAGATCCACCTGCCTCTGCCTCCCAAGTGCTAGGATTAAAGGCGTGCGCCACCACGCCTGGCTTCATTATCTTCCTGTTCCTGCCTGTTGCATCCTTGTCTTTCAGAAGCCAGATTACATCACACCTGCTCAGACAGCCTGCCCTCACCTCTGATCTAAAGGAACACCAATCACAGCATACCCCCACTTGATGCACTTATCAGTACATGCAATTATCTGTGTGGTCATTGTTTATGTCATCTCCCTCCAGCAATATCCTGGTCCCCACCCCTTGAGTTCATGAATAATGCAAGTTCCTCAAAGCAGGGATGTGTCTGCTGTCAATGTCTTAAACTCTATTTTGGACACCTCCAACACTCCTTGGATTCCTGTACTACAGGAACATGAAGTTGTTCGGAATGTGTGGCCTTTCCTTTCCCCTAACTCTGTGTCATAGCCTATAACCATCTGTCTCTTCCTGGTTTTGTGCCATTTCCCAGTGGTAAGACACAAGCCAGGTGGGTGCTGAAGCAGACAATAGGCGGGACGGGTGAGAGCCCCTATGTCCATAAACACACAGGCTGTGTAGTCCAGATTGATGGTATCAAGTCTTAATGACTTGAGCTGCATCTATTTTAACCTGGGGCAGACTCACTGGAACCCTGTGGGCTGGTAGTCTGATTTCTACTTTTTTCCAAGCTTCCATTAAGGGAGCAACAAAAGATCCCTGTTATGAGCCATGTGTGGTGATCTCATCAGCTAAGACAAATATTTTCTTTCTGGCTATATTTATAGAAGTCTTTCTTGTTTCCTTGGACGTCCCTGACTGGCCTCATCTGTTTACCTTCTCTTCATCTGGAGTTACATGTGTGGGAACAGCTTTCTATCTGCGGCTTTTAGCTGTGCTGGCTTTCCAACTCCTCTGTTTGGTTTTCCTTAGCTTTTATCTGTGGGGCTCTTTTCAAATAGCTTGGAATCTCTAGTTACTGAAGCGGTAACGAGTACTATAAAAAATGGACATCTTGGCTCCAGCCTGCCTTTCTGAGCTTTCTCCTTCTACCCCATGGTAGTACTTGCTGTTTCTTTCCCAATTTTTTCTACCAGTCACACATTTTATCTTTTCTTTTCTTTTTTTTTTTTTTGGTCTTTTTGAGACAGGGTCTCCCTGTAGCCTCAGCTGGCCTTGAACTCACAAAGATCTGCCTGCCTCTGCCTCCCAAGTGCTGGGATTAAAGGCGTGTGCCACCACACCCGACTACACATTTTATTTTATTATTATTATTTATTATTATTTTGGTATTTTTGAGACGGGGTCTCCCTTTAGTTCTAGCTGGCCTGGAACTCGCTCTGTAGACCAGGCTGGCCTTGAACTCACAGAGATCCACCTGCCTCTACCTCTTAGTGCTGGGATTAAAGGCATGTGGCACCACGCCCGGCACATTTTTTTTTTTTAATATTTTATTTAGGGGCTGGAGAGATAGCCTAGCGGTTAAGAGCACTGACTGCTCTTGCAGAGGACCCGGGTTCAATACCCAGCACCCACATGGCGGCTAAGAACTATCTGTAACTCCAATTCCAGGAGAACTCCAGTTCCAGGGGAATCCGACACCCTCTTCTGACCTCTGCAGCATTGCACGAGACGGGTGCACAAACCTACATACAGACAGTACATTCATACACATACAACAAATAAATAAAATTTAAAAAATATTTTATTTATTTATTCTGCGTATGAGTGTTTTGCCTGCATGTATGTAACTGCACCTGTATCGTGCGATGCTCTCAGAGGCCAGAAGAGGGCATCAGATCCTCTGGAACTGGAGTTATGGATTGTTGCTGGCCACTATGTGGGTGCTGGGAATAGAACCCTGGTTCTTGAGAACAGTAAGTGTTCTTGATCACTGAGCCATCTCTCCAGCTCTGACACATGCTTTCTGATGCTAGGCTGTCCTGGGATCCATTACTAAGGGGAAAGCTTACAGCACCCCCACAGACCTCTAGACTCATGGCCCGACTTCACAGACCTCTAGACTTCATGCCCCAGGTGGCAAGAACCAATACAGGGTATTGGTTCTTGCCACCTGGAGATCATTGTCAAGCATCCAGTAAAAGGTGCCATGGACACTAGAAGAGCCACCAACGACAGACTCTTTGCAACAGGAAGAAGCTGGTCATGGTACTTCTTGGCTTCTTAGATCTAATGTGTTTTCCTTCTGAGTCATAACTGCTTGGGCCTGCATTCTGAGGTTGATTCTTAGCAGCCTGGAAAAACACCATACCATGTATATGCATAAAGTACTGATCTACACAGAGCCTATAAACATATACAGAGTAATGCCAAGAGTGGCGACCAGGAAGACGTTGGAATGCTCTTAGGCAGTAGAAAAGGCAGGAAGGTCAAGCAGCCAATTGTGCATTTGTTTGATCTTTTCTCACCTTACTGAAACTTTGCTTTCTGCAGAGACCCTAGAATACATTCTCACTATGATACAAATGTCTGGGAAGAGTTCAAAGGATGTTTGTCTAATAGGTCTGATAATACCTTAAATAGGAAGGAACGCCAGGTGTGATGGCCCATGCCTTTAATCCTAGCAGAGGCAGGTGGATCTTTGTGAGTTCAAGGCCAGCCTTGTCTACAGAGTGAGTTCCAGGACAGCTGGGGCTACAAGGAGACCCTGTTTTGAAAAGACCAAAAAGAAAAAAAAATAGGAAGGAATCCCATTTGTTGTGGGATCGGAATCAGCAGAAAAGCCATTGCTTGTTGGAAAACTTGGGTTTGTTCATCATTGTTTTAATTTTTTAATTTTTTAATTTTTTTGGTCTTTTTGTTCTTACACACATGCAGGCAATACATTCATACATATAAAAAATAGAATAAATAAAATATTTTTAAAAAGTAATAGAAATGTCAGAATTCCTTGAATAGTTTGATGAGTTTATGGCCAACCAGAACAGAGTTTTGAAGTCAGGACAGTTCTAGAGAAATAAGGACCTGTGATTACATGGATTTAGGGCTTTGTCCATGTCTTGGAAGTCACAGCTTAGGCTGTGTGTGGGTGTGTGTAGGAGGAGGAAGAACGCCTGTGGCACTTCCCCATGCCCCCCAGTCTGTAACCCTAAGGCACCAGTTCTGTGGGCTGGGATGTGCCTGGGATCATTGAGATGAGTTCTTGGGCAAGTCTTACGACCATGAACTGACTTTCCTCTATTCTTGGCTTGAACTGATGATGACCTTACTGCTCATGACCTCTGACCACCTTTGGCTTTAAAGGTAAAAAGAGAGTGAGCATAGCTGGATAGAGTCCATGAAGACATCAAATGACTAAATAAGGGAAATAGATCTTTTGCAAAATGCAATTCAGATCGCCTAACTGGGATGAGAGAGGGCAGAAGAAGAGAGGGTCTACATGGGGAATAGTGATAAATGCTTCTATTCCTTCACATGTTTAGATGTAGAAGGGTAAATAATGGTCATCTTTTTTTTTTCTATTGACGGTAACTGGCCAAGTAATCTTTATTTTCTTGATAGATTTATCTGAGCCAAGCACAAACTTCTTCATTCCAAACTTAATTACTAATATTAAGTCTTTTTTGTTTTGTATTTTTGAGACAGGGTCTCCCTTTAGTCCCTGCTGGCCTGGAGCTTGCTATGTAGACCAGGCTGGCCTTGAACTCACAGAGATCCACCTGCCTCTGCCTGCCCCTCCCCTCCCGAGTGCTGGTATTAAAGGCATGCACCACCTCTCCCAGCTTAATATTAAGTCTTATCTTCTATATTATAAATACTTGCTGTCTGTGTGTATAATATTTAAGATACAGAATGCTTTCAAGGGTTTAAAAAGGGGTCAAGGGGTTTCAAAGACGCATAGGGCATAGGCTGATCTCAACAGTGGTTAGAATGAACTACGCAGAAGTGCTGGAGAGATGGCTCAGCAGTTAAGAGCACTGACTCCTCTTGCAGAGGACCCAGGTTCAATTCCCAGCACCCACATGGTGGCTAAGAACTGCCCTTTAAGCTGGGCGTGGTGGTGCATGCCTTTAATCCTAGCACTTGGGAGGCAGAGGAAGGTGGATCTCTGTGAGTTCAAGGCCAGCTGGGGCTATAGGAAGACCCCGGCTCCAAAAATGAAAAAAATGTGACCCATAATCTATTATTTAAGAAAATCTATTATTTAAGGGGAAAAAAGAATGAACTATGCAAGGGCTCAGGAGAGGTCTCACTTTAAACTCCAGGCAGAACGACCCTGGTAGTTCTCTTTGCTCTTAGGGACATCAACTGAAATCTTGTCTGAACAAACTCAGTATAGGTTTCAATCCCTGTCCTTGTGTCCTAGACCTCTCATGTAAGAGATCTCCAATATTCAATTTTTGCCTTCTTAGACTCCTCTTTTGGAGATCTTGTATAGATTCATCACTGTCCTGACTCAGAAACTTCAACAGTGACCTCTCCAATGAACTCTGTTCCAACATATCTAATTCTTGCTGGAAACTCAGTTTGGATAGAAGTCACTTCAATTTAAATATGTTTATAACTAAGTTCCTTACCATCTCGCTAAGTCTATCTCTATTGCATAAATTTCATATTTCCAGCTACAATAATGGCCTTCATTTGTTGTTTTATTTTTCTTTACTGAGAACCGAAAGAAAGAAAGAAAGAAAGAAAGAAAGAAAGAAAGAAAGAAAGAAAGAAAGAAAGAAAGAACGACCTTTAATCTCAGCACTCAGGAGGCAGAGGCAGGCAGATCTCTGTGAGTTTAAGGCCAGCCTGGTCTACATAGGGAGTTCTGGGACAGCTGGGGTTACAGGGAGACCCTGTCTCAAAAACTTGCCCCCCCAAAGATAACAAATAGGATAGTGGCTATAAACAGTTGTGCCCTGTGCAAATACAAGGATGGTCACCCCTTTGGATGATCCCTTTTTTTTTTTTTTTTTTTTTNGCAGGTAAGAACTATCTGTAACTCCAATTCCAGGCAGAACTCCAGTTCCCAGGGGAATCCGACACCTCTTCTGACCTCTGCAGCATTGCACGAAAACGGGTGCAAACAAACCTACATACAACAGTACATTCATACACATACAACAAATAAATAAAATTTAAAAAATATTTTATTTATTTATTCTGCGTATGGAGTGTTTTGCCTGCATGTATGTAACTGCACCTGATCGTGCGATGCTCTCAGAGGCCAGAAGAGGGCATCAGATCCTCTGGAACTGGAGGTTATGGATTGTTGCTGGCCACTATGTGGGTGCTGGGAATAGAACCTGGTTCTTGAGAACAGTAAGTGTTCTTGATCACACTGAGCCATCTCCCAGCTCGACACATTGCTTTCTGATGCTAGGCTTGTCCTGGGATCCATTACTAAGGGGAAAGCTTACAGCACCCCCACAGACCTCTAGACTCATGGCCCGACTTCACAGACCTCTAGACTTCATGCCCCAGGTGGCAAGAACCAATACAGGGTATTGGTTCTTGCCACCTGGAGATCATTGTCAAGCATCCAGTAAAAGGTGCCATGGACACTAGAAGAGCCACCAACGACAGACTCTTTGCAACAGGAAGAAGCTGGTCATGGTACTTCTTGGCTTCTTAGATCTAATGTGTTTTCCTTCTGAGTCATAACTGCTTGGGCCTGCATTCTGAGGTTGATTCTTAGCAGCCTGGAAAAACACCATACCATGTATATGCATAAAGTACTGATCTACACAGAGCCTATAAACATATACAGAGTAATGCCAAGAGTGGCGACCAGGAAGACGTTGGAATGCTCTTAGGCAGTAGAAAAGGCAGGAAGGTCAAGCAGCCAATTGTGCATTTGTTTGATCTTTTCTCACCTTACTGAAACTTTGCTTTCTGCAGAGACCCTAGAATACATTCTCACTATGATACAAATGTCTGGGAAGAGTTCAAAGGATGTTTGTCTAATAGGTCTGATAATACCTTAAATAGGAAGGAACGCCAGGTGATGGCCCATGCCTTTATCCTATAGCAGAGGCAGGTGGATCTTTGTGAGTTCAAGGCCAGCCTTGTCTACAGAGTGAGTTCCAGGACAGCTGGGGCTACAAGGAGACCCTGTTTTTGAAAAGACCAAAAGAAAAAAAAAAATAGGAAGAATCCCATTTGTTGTGGGATCGGAATCAGCAGAAAAGCCATTGCTTGTTGGAAAACTTGGGTTTGTTTCATCATTGTTTAATTTTTTAATTTTTAATTTTTTTGGTCTTTTTGTTCTTTACACACATGCAGGCAATACATTCATACATATAAAAAAAATAAATAAATAAATATTCTTTTTAAAAAGTAATAGAAATGTCAGAATTCCTTGAATAGTTTGATGAGTTTATGGCCAACCAGAACAGAGTTTTTGAAGTCAGGACAGTTCTAGAGAAATAAGGACCTGTGATTACATGGATTTAGGGCTTTGTCCATGTCTTGGAAGTCACAGCTTAGGCTGTGTGTGGGTGTGTGTAGGAGGAGGAAAGAACGCCTGTGGCACTTCCCCATGCCCCCCAGTCTGTAACCCTAAGGCACCAGTTCTGTGGGCTGGGATGTGCCTGGGATCATTGAGATGAGTTCTTGGGCAAGTCTTACGACCATGAACTGACTTTCCTCTATTCTTGGCTTGAACTGATGATGACCTTACTGCTCATGACCTCTGACCACCTTTGGCTTTAAAGGTAAAAAGAGAGTGAGCATAGCTGGATAGAGTCCATGAAGACATCAAATGACTAAATAAGGGAAATAGATCTTTTGCAAAATGCAATTCAGATCGCCTAACTGGGATGAGAGAGGGCAGAAGAAGAGAGGGTCTACATGGGGAATAGTGATAAATGCTTCTATTCCTTCACATGTTTAGATGTAGAAGGGTAAATAATGGTCATCTTTTTTTTTTCTATTGACGGTAACTGGCCAAGTAATCTTTATTTTCTTGATAGATTTATCTGAGCCAAGCACAAACTTTTCATTCCAAAACTTAAATTACTAATATTAAGTCTTTTTTGTTTTGTATTTTTGAACAGGGTTCCCTTGTAGCCCTGCTGGCCTGGAGCTTGCTATGTAGACCAGGCTGGCCTTGAACTCACAGAGATCGCACCTGCCTCTGCCTGCCCCTCCCCTCCCGAGTGCTGGTATTAGGCATGACCACCTCTCCCAGCTTAATATTAAGTCTTATCTTCTATATTATAAATACTTGCTGTCTGTGTGTATAATATTTAAGATAACAGAATGCTTTCAAGGGTTTAAAAAGGGGTCAAGGGGTTTCAAAGACGCATAGGGCATAGGCTGATCTCAACAGTGGTTAGAATGAACTACGCAGAAGTGCTGGAGAGATGGTCTCAGCAGTTAGAGCACTGACTCTCTTGCAGAGGACCCAGGTTCAATTCCCAGCACCCACATGGTGGCTAAGAAACTGCCCTTTAAGGCTGGGCGTGGTGGTGCATGCCTTTATCCTAGCACTTGGAGCAGAGGAAGGTGGATCTTCTGTGAGTTCCAAGCCAGCTGGGGCTATAGAAGACCCGCTGGCTCCAAAAATGAAAAAAATGTGACCCATAATCTATTATTTAAGAAAATCTATTATTTAAGGGGAAAAAAAGAATGAACTATGCAAGGGCTCAGGAGAGGTCTCACTTTAAACTCCAGGCAGAACGACCCTGGTAGTTCTCTTTGCTCTTAGGGACATCAACTGAAATCTTGTCTGAACAAACTCAGTATAGGTTTCAATCCCTGTCCTTGTGTCCTAGACCTCTCATGTAAGAGATCTCCAATATTCAATTTTTGCCTTCTTAGACTCCTCTTTTGGAGATCTTGTATAGATTCATCACTGTCCTGACTCAGAAACTTCAACAGTGACCTCTCCAATGAACTCTGTTCCAACATATCTAATTCTTGCTGGAAACTCAGTTTGGATAGAAGTCACTTCAATTTAAATATGTTTATAACTAAGTTCCTTACCATCTCGCTAAGTCTATCTCTATTGCATAAATTTCATATTTCCAGCTACAATAATGGCCTTCATTTGTTGTTTTATTTTTTCTTACTGAGAACCGAAAGAAAGAAAGAAGAAGAAAAGAAAGAAAAGAAAGAAAGAAAGAAAGAAAGAAAGAAAGAACGAACGACCTTTAATCTCAGCACTCAGGAGGCAGAGGCAGGCAGATCTCTGTGAGGTTTAAGGCCAGCCTGGTCTCATAGTTTCGGAGTCTACAGGGACAGCTGGGTACAGGGAGACCCTGTCTCAAAAAACTTGCCCCCCAAAGATAACAAATAGGATAGTGGCTATAAACAGTTGTGCCCTGTGCAAATACAAGGATGGTCACCCCTTTGGATGATCCCTTTTTTTTTTTTTTTTTTGTCTTTTCAAGACAGGGTCTCCCTGTAGCCCCAGCTGACCTGGAACTCACTCTGTAGACCAGGCTGGCCTTGAACTCACAAAGATCCACCTTCCTCTGCCTCCCGAGTGCTAGGATTAAAGGCATGCGCCACCACGCCTGACTGGATGATCCCTTTCAACCTTTGATCACTGTGCTCCCTATTACATGTTTATGTTATTGAAATTATATCTTTTTGGGGGGGTATTTTTGAGACAGGATCTCCTTTTAGTCCCAGCTGGCCTGGAGCCCGCTCTGTAGACCAGGCTGGCCTTGAACTCACAGAGATCCGCCTGCCTCTGCCTCCCAAGTGCTGGAATTAAAGGCATGCACCTCCATGCCCAGCACTGAAATTATATCTTATTAGTACATGTTTAATATAATGTATATGATTTAAATAAATGTTTTTTCACCCAAACCACCCTTCCTTTAAGAGAAGTACACTGATATATTTTTATACTGTTTCTTTAAAAATAATGCTGGTTAAAATCCTCTAAATCAATTTCATGACATGTTAATGGGTTGTGATCCCTAGTTTGTAAATAATTGGTCTGTTTAGACATTGAAGTTATCCAGGAAAATAGTAAGACTTTGTGTGCCAAAGCCTTTAATGTGAAGGAGCAAACAGCTCCATGCATTTGTCTTCATGAATGGCCTGTAATTTCAGCACAGTCTATCAAGTTTAAGTTCAGACTATCCATCTATATTAAGTGTAAACAGAATAATTCATAGACACAGTGATTTTCCCCAGTGGGCTGCAGCTGGCACTGCTGTGTGACCAAAACCATTGCTTTCCTTTTTTCTTTTTTTTTTTTTTTTTTTTTAACTCTGAGTTAGGTTAGAACGCTTTCTATTTTTCTATTTCTTTTTTTTTTTTTTGTCTTTTCGAGACAGGCTCTCCCTGTAGCCCCAGCTGTCCTGGAACACACCCTGTAGACCAGGCTGGCCTTGAACTCACAAAGATCCGCCTGCCTCTGCCTCCCAAGTGCTAGGATTAAAGGTGTGTGTCACCACGCCCGGCATATTTTTCTATTTCTTTCATATTCCTGGGCTCCACTCTCTGATGTGGGAAGGGGGAATGGGAACCAAAGCAGTAGGTGAAGGGGACCTCCAGATGTCTCAGAGGCCCCGAGAGTCTAGAATCCCTAGGGGAGAAACAGTATATGGACTGGACAGTGGGGTGGAGCTGAGCGTCCAGGCTGCATGCTGCTGCCCTGTGCCTTGCCAAGCATGGAAGGAAGGCTTCAGGAAGCACTAAGGGTCCAGGGTGGGCCTCCCCCTCCGGGAGTGAGCATCACAGGAGGAGAGTTGGGCACCTAGCCAGCATGACGGTCTAGAAGGGACAGAGAGTTTCACCATTGTCTCGCTGGGTCAGTGCACTCTCAGCTGTTTCTGTTAAATATTAACAACCGTTTGTCCCATGAGAGTCACTATCATTAATTAGCTAATCTCTGTGGCATCCTGCAGGATGAGGTCAGGCAGTCCACATGTGCATAGCAATGAGAAACTAAACCAGAGAGGGCAAGAATCAGGGTGATGGCCAAGTCCTCCTGCACACTGCAGTAGGAACTGTGGAGGGTGTGGTGGCATCCCTGAGTTTGGTACACTGCCTAGGAGCGGCGCAGGAGTGTTCACAGAAAGCATTCTCAGTCAGGACTTTGCAAAGATCTATGAAAGAGGAAGAATTTGAATTGTTCAGAAGAGTGGATTTGAGATTGTTCCCATCACAAACTTAGAATTCAAGCATGGACAGCTAGGTGGATCTTGTCAAGACTTTGAAGAGTGACTTAACCAATGAGAATCTGGTTGGGCCACCTGAATACCAAAAGGATATACCTTGAAAATATCTATCAAACTGAGTATATAACTCAGTGGTAGAGCTTTGATGAACACGAATGAGACCCTGGGTTCCACCCCAAGGACAAGATGGAGAAGGACAAGTAGAAAGAATAAGTATCTACAAAACACGATGATTGAGTAGGAGGTTCATTTGCACCAGATTTTTTAGAACTTGATTGTATATATAGCACTTTATATTACTCAAGGTTCTATTTTAGCAATGATTGCTCTTTCACGGTTATAACCCAGAGAAGTGAGAGCAGTCAACCACATCCTAATATTGTTTGTTCCAACCCCAAAGCCCCAGCGTCTGTCCCTGACAAAGAATGTGAGAGTTGAAGGGCGAGTAGCTTGTTCTGTGCAGAGTAGAAAGAACCTGTATGTTCTGGCCCAGACCCAGGGCTTCCTCCACTACTCCTGAATACCTTTTTGGGTCCAGATTCTCCTCTCCATTCCTACTTCCTCTGGCCAGCCCTTGCTCACTCGGCCTAGCTAGGAGAAAGGATACCTTGGGCTCCCTGTGTATCGGTCCACACAGGTGGAGCTAGATGCGCCTTGCGCATGAGTCTAATAGGTAGGCATCAAGAACTTGGTCCCTTTGTTTTCCCAGCATTTTCAGTAGAGGATTTTGCAAAAGTCCAGGAATGAGGAAGAATTTGTCTTGCTCAGAAAAGTGGATTTTTTGGGTGTGGTGATACATGCGTTTAATCTCAGCACCCAGGAGGCAGAGGCAGGCAAATCTCTGTGAGATCCAGAACAGCACATGGTCTATAGGGAGACCCTATCTCAAAAAGAGCAAAACAATGGGCAGGAGAGGTGGCTCTGCAGGTAAGAGCACTGGCAGCTCTTGAAGAGGACCCAGGTTCAGTTCCCAGTACCTACATGGCAGCTAAGAACTGTAACTCCAGTTCCAGAGGATACATCACACACTTTTTTTTTTTTTTGGTCCTTTCCAGACAGGATCTCCCTGTAGCCCCAGGCTGGCCTTGAACTCACAAAGATCCGCCTGCCTCTGCCTCCCAAGTGCTAGGATTGAAGGCGTGCGCCACCATGCCTGGCTCTACATCACCCTCTTCTGACCTACATGGGCTCTGCATGACATGGGTACACTTACATACATGCAGGCAATATACTCATATACAGAAAATAATAAATATAAAAAGAACAAAACAAATAAACAACAAAAAAAGAAAAGTGGATTTGTTATTGTTCCCATCATAAACTTAGAATTCAAGGGTGGACAGCTAGGTAGGGATTGTGTTGAGATTTTGAAGATCTCAATGAGAAGGATGGTTGTGGCATAGTCCAGACTTTCCCTCCTCACTGGCCAACTCAAAGAGTTGATTCTTTTCTGGTTAGGGTAACCATGGTATTACATTCCTGAATTAGAATGTATCTCTGACATTTACAAGCTGGTAAACTACAAATTTCTCTTTCTGAGCTTCAATCAAATAGCATACTAATAAAAGCGTACCAGGATTGTTACAAAAAAAAAAAAAAAAAACCAGAGTCGGGCATGGTGGTACACGCCTTTAATCCTAGCAGTTGGGAGGCAGAGGCAGGCAGATCTTTGTGAGTTCAAGGCCAGCCTGGTCTACAGAGTGAGTTCCGGGACAGCTGGGGCTACAGGGAAATCTTGTCTTGAAAAGACCAAAAAAAAAAAGCCTACCAGGATTGTTGAGATGAAGCTTGAGTTGCTGGGAGTGAGGCTCAGTGGTACAGTACCTGCTTAGCAAGCCTGATTCCCTGGGGATCCATCCCAGCACCTCAAGAAACTTTAGAAGGAGAAGATGATTACGCCCGACTGCTGGTCTTGTCAGGAGTGCTTCAACCTAGGCGACCAGGACCAGCTTGGCCAACGAGATCACAAGACTCTGTCTCAAAAAGGAAAGCAAAGACCAAAACAATACAGTAAAATGACAACAAATAACTAGAGCTGGCCCATAGTTCTATTTCTTTTTTTAAATTTTATTTATTATTTTTATGTGTATGAGTGTACTGTCTGCATGTAGGTTGGTACACCCGTGTCATGCAGTGCCACAGAGGTCAGAAGAGGGTGTCGGATTCCCCTGGAACTGGAGTTAAAGACGGTTCTTAGCCACCATGTGGGTGCCGGGAATTGAACCCGGGTCCTCTGCAAGAGCGCTCTTAACCACTGAGCCATCTCTCCAGCCCCTCACATTTCTACTTCAATGACTAGTTAGAAATGTGGGAAGGAGCTGGGCATGGTGGTGGTGTATGCCTTTAGTCCTAGCACTTGGGAGGCAGAGGCATGCGGATCTCTCTGAGTTTAAGGCCAGCCTGGTCTACAGAGTGAGTTCTAGGACAGCCGGAGGTCTAGGGAGACCCTGTCTCAAAAAAAAAAAAAAAATAGGAGCTGTCAGCACTCAATATTAAGAGCCTCTGCTTCTCTCAGAGGCCTGCCCTGCCCTGCCCTGTGTGCTGAGGGGTCCTGCACTGTAGAAATCTTAACCCAGACTACCCCACACACTGGCAACCGTTGTTTGAGCTGCTAAGGATGCGGAGGTGCTGCAGGGCATCCTGACTTGGTGAATGGCTTTCTTTGGGAACATGCTTTCTCCTCCTCACAGGACTAGCTAATTTACCAAAGATCCAAATAGTTCCAATGGAACTTGGGTCTCAGAAAGGCCACATCTGGCCTCAGGCGTAGAATCTCTGGGCAGGAAGGGGTTCTGTGTGTGTGTGTGGGGTCCTCACAGTCACTCCAAGCAGACAGTCTCCATTATGGGAATCCACTGAAATGCTGATCTTTATTTTTATTTTTTTAATTTTATTTATTTTCGTATGTGTATGAATGTACTGTCTGCATGCAGGTTTGTGCACCCGTGTCGTGCACTGCCGAGGAGGTCAGAAGAGGGCGTCGAATTCCTCTGGAACTGGAGTTAAAGACAGTTTTCAGCCGCCATGTGGGTGCTGGGGATCGAACCCTGGTCCTCTGCAAGAGCAGTCGGCGCTTTTAACCGCTAGGTCATCTTTCCAGCCTGCTGATCTTTATTTATTTATTTTTTTAAAGGGGAGGGAAGATGATTATTCTTTTTTTTTAATTTTATTTATTTCTGTATGTTCTGAATGTACTGTCTGCATGCAGGTTTGTGCACCCGTGTTCATGGCAATGCCGCGGAGGTCAGAGGGGTGTCGGATTTCCCCTGGAATGGAGTTCTCTTAATTGGAGTTTCAGAAGGTCTCTCAGCCGCCATGTGGTGCTGGGGATCGAACCGCGTCCTCTGTAAGGCTATCGGCGCTCTTAACCGCTAGGCCATCTCTCCAGCCCCTGATCTTTATTTTTAAAAAATTAAAAAAAAATTTAGTTAGCCAGGTGTTGGTAGTATATGCCTTTAAACTCAGCATTCAGAAAGCGCCAAGAGAAGGGCAGACATCTTGTTTTTTTTTGGAGGACAGAAGGTCAGGCCTGCTTACCATAGTGAGTCCTTACAGGGTGACAGGGAGACCCTACCTCAAAATTTTTTTTTTAATTTTATGTGTATGAGTGTTTTGCCTTTTGTATGTAGGTGCACCATTTGCATTCAGTGCTGACAGAGGCTAGAAGAGGGTGTTAGATCTCCTAGAACTGGAATTATGGATGGTTGTTAGTGTCCATATGGGTGCTGGGAACTGAACCCAGGTCCTCTGCAAGAGCAGCCAGTGCTCTTAACCTCTGAGCCGTCTCTCCAGACCATAAATCCCAGTTTTCAAATGGAATCTAGCTCTCACCCTGGCTCCCTCTCTGAGATTTCATGTTCTCTCCTTCTCTCCTTATTTCAGAATGTAGGAGGCTAATCTGAGGGTTAGCAAGAGGCGAGAGCAGCCACATCCTCCCGCTTCAGGAAGGGGAGGAGGAAAAGGAAGCTGCGTCCAAGGGCACAGCGTGCTTTCATCTCAGCAAGCCAGAGAAACCTTTGCATTCTTTTTTTTTTTTTTTTAATTTTATTTATTTCTGTATGTGTATGAATGTACTGTCTGCATGCAAGTTTGTGCACCCGTGTCGTGCAATGCCGCGGAGGTCAGAAGAGGGTGTCGGATTCCCCTGGAACTGGAGTTCTCCTGGAATTGGAGTTTCAGACGGTTCTTGGCCGCCATGTGGGTGCTGGGGATCGAACCCGGGTCCTCTGCAAGAGCGGTCGGCGCTCTTAACCGCTAGGCCATCTCTCCAGCCCCAACCTTTGCATTCTTTTAGCTAAACAAGTACTTTGGAGATAGCCTGGGGTAGATGGTGGTAAGATGTGGGTGATTACTGGTTGGGGTTAAAGGCAGCAGAGGGCACTGGAGAGAGAAGTCAAGTTCCTAAGAAGTGGGACAGGCGAGGGGCCTGGAGAACTGAGACCACTGCCTTGTTTACTTTACTTTGAGAGACTTGCCTACTCATTAGGGCAAAGGGATTCTTCTTATCCAGTCAGTAAATATTCACAGACTCCCTCCATGGGTTGGGAGTTGAAGATATAGAAATAAAGCACACTGATGAACTCCAGAGGAGTTAGAGTTTAGTAGGAACTCAATGATTGGTGATTAGCGGATACGATATAGGCAAGTGGGGGTGCTAGTATTTGGAGCGGGGCTGGGTGTGGTAGCACATGCCTGTAACCCCAGGAACTGGAGCAGGAGGGTCTTGAATTCCAGGCCAGCTGGACTAGATCGTGTTTCAACCCCCCGCCCCCCATTTCAAAAACTAAAGGAAAGGGCTAGAGAGATGGCTCAGTGGTTAAGAGTGCCAACTGCTCTTGCAGAGAACCCGGGTTCGATTCCCAGCACCCACATGGCAGCTAAGAACTGTCTTTTTAAAAATTATTTATTATTTTTTATGTGTATGAGTGTACTATCTGCATGTAGGTTGGTGCACCCCTGTCTTGCAATGCCTTGGAGGTCAGAAGAGAGCGTAGGATTGTCTTTAAGCCAGGCGTGGTGGCGCACACCTTTAATCCTAACATTCAGGAGGCAGAGGCAGGCAGATCTCTGTGAGTTCAAGCCCAGTCTGGTCTACATAGCAAGCTCTGGGCCAGCTTGGACTAAAGGGAGACCCTGTCTCAAAAATACAAAATAATAATAATAATAATAATAGTAAAATTTAAAAAATGGTATAGTAAGCTTCAGGGCTGGAGCTGTGGATGTAGGAGGAGGAGGGGATGGAGGCAAGAAAAAGAGCAGGAAGGTGTAGGAAGATGGGCAAGCTGCTTCCAGAACAGGAATGAGCCTGTATCCCTGAAAGCCTCACAGCTGTGCCACCCATCAACAATTGGAGGATGTGTTCTTCATTGAAAGATGTGTCACCTCCCAGAGCACAGACTCAGGACTGAGCGGCAGGACATGCCAGTGAGGTGGAGACAAAGGCTGGGAGAAGGCGGGTAGGCAGAGGTGCTCAGATGTAAGGGAACACAGGTACTGTACGCTCAGTTCAGAAGACAAAGGATTCTTTCAGACCAAGGATGAGTGCATGTGTATACCTGAAGCTATATGACAAGAAACACAGTGTCAGACAGGAGGACCCTCCCTTCGTTCGAGTTGTTGGTCCGGAGAGTCCAAGAGACTCCCAGATATCACAGGCTATTGCTACAGCCCTTCATTCCCTCCCAGAACTTGAAAGTAAGACCATACTGCTGAAGACGGGACATACTTTGGACACAGGACTTGGAGCAATGGAGCTAGAACTGACCAGGAAGCCTCCTCTCTGAAGACCAGCTCTCATCGTTATAAAGGACACTATGCAAGTTGCTAAAGGAAGAAATCGATCCATGATCCAACCCCAGCTGTAAAGCCTAATAACCACAACGATGACCAGCACAGCACACTGTATCCCTGCAGGAGTGGCACTTTCATTTGGGGGTAATCAACAGCAATCAAATTGGGCTTGATGCCATCTCAGTGGGAGGGAACGCATGTGGCACCGTAGACATGGCTGGAGAGGTCATAGATCTTTCTATATTTTTCAAGCCAGGAAAATTTTCACTGGTTCTTTAAAAAAAAATGGGCATTTGTGCATCGGGTAGGGAATGGCTGTGTGCCAGATCTACTTGGTGCGTGAGGAAGAGGGCAATGCATTCTAAAAGTAGTCACTGAGCAGGAAGGGAGATAGGGCGTTGATAGGGAATCTGTGTCCTGGCTGTTAAATGTCATGACTCTGTTTTCAGATCTTCCAAGTTGGAAGGGAGACGAAGCCTCAATATGGAAGTCCAAAGGAACACTCGTTTGCTACTTCCTATTATTGGCATGTGGACATATAAATGCCAGGCTTCCACCCCTCCTTTCCTGGGAAAGCCTGCCACATGGGCAGCGTTCTGCCTTCTGCTGTGCACGCCCCTTTCTTAGTCTGCTGAGAGTTGGGAGGAAAGGAGAGCGGGGAGAGGACTGTCATTTGCTTTGTTTATAGTCTGCTTTGACCTGTTGGCTGGGACCATTGTTTCCCAGAATCCAGGGAGAACAGTTCGGATGAGATTCCTTGGTGAGGCTTAATGTGGACGTCTGGCTTCTCCTGCATTACCAGGAGCCGGGCGGTCTGAGCTGTCTTTCTGTAGTTCAAGGTCATCACCAGACTCCACCTTTTCCATAGCCCCTTCATGTCTGTCCATTGTTGGCCTGATTCCTCTTCTATAGCTAGGTAGGCTGGGCTTTGATCTTGGGGATTGAGGGAGCTGCTAAAGCAGTGTCTTTGACAGGAGTGGTGTGCTATTGTTACTCCATGGCTCCAGTGGTACCGCTCACCTTGTGGCATGCACAAGGGGGTGCTTCTCCTATGCAAGGCAAAGTAAATGGCGCCCTTGGGAGCCATGTAAGGCCATTACTTTGATTTCACGCAGAGACTCAAAGCAACAAATCTCTTGGGGGCAGTATTGACCTCCTGGTGTTCAGGTTCTAGACTGGACATTTAAGTTGTTAAAGAGTGCCTCTGGGGGCCAGAGAGGTGGCCTAGCGGTTAAGAGTGCCGACCGCTCTTGCAGAGGACCCGGGTTCGATCCCCATCACCCACATGGCGGCCTAGAACCGTCTGAAACTCCAGTTCCAGGGGAATCCGACACCCTCTTCTGACCTCGGAGGCACTGCATGACACAGATGCACAAACCTACATGCACACAGTACATTTATACACATACAAAAAAAAAGTGCTTCTGGGGGCTGGAGAGGTGGCTCAGCAGTTAAGAGCACCGGCTGCTCTTGCAGAGGACCAGGATTTGATTCCCAGCACCCACATGGTGGCTAAGAACCTGTCTTTAAGCTGGGCGTAGTGACACTCACCTTTAATCCTAGCACTTGGGAGGCAGAGGCAGGCAGATCTCTGTGAGTTCAAGGCCAGCCTGGTCAAAGAGTGAGTTCCAGGACAGCTGGGGCTACAGGGAGACCCTGTCTCAAAAGACCAAAAAAAAAACCAAAAAAAAAAAAAAAAAAAAAAAAGCACCTTTGAGCATTCACATCTCATTATTACTGTTGGCCTAAGGTTCAGCGTCTTCTGATATCCCCCCCCCATTTTCCTCCATCTTCTCTCTCTCCAGTTTTGGCATCTGCTACTCCCTGCCATGAGCAGATTGAAGACCTGGAGCAGAGACACGCTAATGCCAGTCAGAGCCTCCGCTTCTACTGCAATGCCTTCCTTGCCAGCCTAGCTCTTGGACCCTTCCCTTCCATTCTCTGAACTCATTTCAACATCTCCTCTACTCCTCCGGCACAAATGACACCACACCATTGCTTAAGAACAATGAATTCAGAGGGGCATCATGGCACAAGTCTGCATGTCTGTAATCTCAGCACTGGGGAGGTAGAGGCAGGGGGATCCCACACTTGAGGCTAGCCTGGGTTACATAATGAGATGCTGCCTCAAGTAAACACACACTGGTCTGCTGATAGCCGCTGACCTTGTTCTGAGGCTGTGTGCGATTTGATGCCAAACTCCCTTGGAGCAGCTTTGGGATTTCCTTGCTCATCTTGACCCTGTGATCTATACCTGCTGGCTGTTCCCTCTTCTAAGAGCTCTTTCCCAGGCATTAGAGGCTACCAGAAGTAACATCGAGGACAGAAGCCTTGTCTTTCGATGTATAGTATACATTGTACATTACTATGTTCCAAGTGGCTTAGATCAGTGCTTTATCACATGGTAGGTGCTTGGTCAATCAATGCACAGTGTCATGTGCCACGAAGCCATGCATCATCTGTCTTTCTCGCCCCTCTGCTCCATTTGTTTCTTGGTACCCCTAGTAAACCTCCTGAGGGCAGAGCTCTGAGTTCTGTTTGCCAGGCTCTGGAGAGGCATAGAGCTTAGTACCTCTAGCCTGGGTGGGTATTTTTATCAGTGTTTGCTGACAGAATGAAGAGAGAACTGGTGGAAATAGCACTTTCATACCTTCTCCACCAGGCAGGCTCCACACCCTCCGAGGCAGAGAACTAGTAACCCTTGTTTTCCAGGGCTGCTGTCTTTCGTCCAGCCAGGGTGCCAGCAGCCCCTTCCTCTGGGATCTTGTGCAGCAAGCAAGTCTTCCCTGTTTTTGTTTCTTCGTTTGTCGACGAAGCTGCTCACCCTTAGAAGGCATCTGACCTCCTCCGACTGCAAGCAGCCTTTTCTTATACATCTAATCTTCCAAGAGTGTTCATCTGAAATAATTGCTTGAGATTTAAGAAAGCAAGATCTTCCAAAAAGGCATCGTGACTTTAGGCCGCTACATTTCAAAGGCTGGGCAGACACTTAGGGGGTAGAATGAAATATTCCAAACTTACCTCATCCTCCCCCCCTCAAGGGTGAGCCTTCTGCTCCTCTTGCAAAGCCCAGCCCTTCTCCATATTTGGGAATCTGGAACGGGCACCAGGGCGCAGCCCTGTTTCTTCTCAGTGGCTGCTGGGAGCTGTAGTTCTGTGATGGCAAGTGGGCTGTCTTTCCTCAAGAGGATACTGCAAACGGGATACCTGTGTGCAGAAGGGGGATGGAAGGGCCCCTCCGAGGAGGTGGGCCTGCTATTTTCAACTCTAGTTTTTAGCAAGCATCACTCTTACATGGCTCAGTTTTTTAGCCTGTAAAATGGGAATAATGGGGGCTGGAGAGATGGCCTTGCAGAGGACCCGAGATCAATCTCCAGCACCCACATGGCGGCTGAGAACCATCTGTAACTCCAATTCTAGGAGAACTCCAGTTCCAGGGGAATCCGACACCCTCTTCTGACCTCCGCGGCATTGCACGACACGGGTGCACAGACCTGCATGCAGACAGTACATTCACATTCATACACATAAATAAATAAATAAATAAATAAATAAATAAATAAATAAATAAATAAAATAGGAATAATGATCTCTCTTTTCCTAACTTCCAAGTTGCTTGTTGGGCGGGGTAATTAACCAGCATCCATGAAGGGCTTTGAGCTCGTTCCAGCAAGGAGCGCCTTCTAAAGAAACACTTGTTATCTCTATAGAGGAAAATATTAATTTCGATTGCCTAATGGCCTCCACAAACCAGCTCTGCCTACACATCAGGAAGACGCAGTTTAATTCCTTCTCTGTCTTCCACCCACCCTGTATTTAAATGGTTCTGCATTTCATTTTATCGTCTTTCGTCATCTCTAGTTTCGTTATCCTTAAGAATAAGCTCTCTCTTTCTTCTGTTAAAAGAACAAGATGGACCAGCTCTCCTCTACAGCAAAAGCACAGGAAAGTCACGATGAGATGAAGAGGCTTTGGACCTGAGGGGCGGGCCACTGACGTCACCTCCTCCTAGCTAGTGCCCCGTGTGCCGTGTGGAGGAGGCCATTTTGCTGCAGTGGGAGAGCTTTCTGAAGACATTAGCAAGCTCTGCCGTGTCTGGGGACTTCAGAGTTTTGACATCCATCATGTTAGTGGTAGAGGCTGGCATGGTGTGGTGAATCCTGGCTCCCAGGCTTCATTTAATCCCTCTGGCTTCTGTTTCTGTTCCGCTAAAACTGAGGTCACAATATATACTAGTGTTTTGTTTGTTTGTTTGTTTGTTTGTTTTGATATTTTTGAGACAGGGTCTCCCTGTAGCCCCAGCTAGCCTGGAACTCACTCTGTAAACCAGGCTGGCCTTGAACTCACAGAGATCTGCCTACCTTTGCCTCCCGAGTGCTGGGACTAAAGGCGTGCACCACCACGCCCAGCAAAATATTTTTTAAAAGGATTAAATGAGACTATGTGTACAATGTGCCTATTATGGAGACTAGCACATACTCACGCCACACATGTTATGACTATTATTGCAGTGCTGATTACATGACTTAACTTTGATCATCTTATGTGGTGACAAATAAAATGTGGTGAAAATGCTTTTTTTCTTTTTTCTTTTTTTTTTTTAGGCAGGGTCTCCCTGTAGCTCCAGTTGTCCTAGAACTCCTTATGTAAACCAGGTTGGCCTTGAACTTTCGGAGATCCACCTGCCCCTGCCTCCTGAGTGCTGGGATTAAAGGTATGCGCCACCATGCTTGGCCAATGAAAATGTTTTTTAATTTGATAAGTACCATATAAATGAGAGGGATCATCAGCATTAAATAGAAGAGTATGGTGATGGTAAAGATGATGGGCATGGTGGTGTACGCCTTTAATCCTAGCACCTTGGAGGCAGAGGCAGAGGCAGGCAGATCTTTGTGAGTTCAAGGCCAGCCTGGTCTACAGAGCAAGTTCCAGGACAGCTGGGGCCACAGGGAAACCCTGTCTTGAAAAGACTAAAAAAAAAAAAAAAGGAGAAAGGGGCTAGAGTGATGGCTCAGTGGTTAGGAACACTGGCTGTTCTTGAAGAGGACCCAGGTCTGAATCCCAGCATCCACATGGTGGCTAAGAACTATCCAGTTCTATCCAGTTCTAGGGGCTCCAATGCCCTCTTTTGTCCTCTGAGGGCACTACATGACATGGGTGCACTTACGGACATGCAAGCATAATACACATACCAATAAAATTAAAATAAAATACAACATTTTTTTAAGGACCAAGAACTATAAACATGTAAGCCGTAGTGATAACGGCTGCAGTCTTGCTTTCTTATTTTAGGTAATGGGTAGTTCTGATACTCAACAGAACACTAAAAAGGGCTTTTATGACAGTGAGGGAGTCGGCATAATTGCAATTTCACGGATAGACTGTATATCCATCAAAATGCTCAAAGTTGGCATTTGGAATGGTGAGATTTCAGATTCTTAATTCTCTTTGCATTGGGGGAGGTCTTGATTATTTTTATATTGGGTCTATTTCATTTCAATAGAAATAATGGAAAGGCTAAAAGTTCTGGCAGTCAAGCGTCAGTTGGGAGTTACTGGAAGGGTCCCAGAGGCTCCTTAAGCCCCACAGAATTTTTGCCTAGGAATAGAAAATGGAGCTTCTGCGAACAAGAAGGAGCCAGTGAAGATCACAATAGCGAAAAGTCAGACTGGAATGGGGCTGGAGAGGGAAGGAGGGGTGCCATTCACTCTCACCCCTGCGTGCTTCTTCGTGGGTGTGGTAACACGGTTCTTTCAGTCACAGGCTCTGGACTCGTGCATTTCCTTGTTTGCTATGGTAACCCGAGATTCCTGTTTTTCTACCTCTATTCTTTGTGGCCCCTTGGATTCTGGCTGTCAGAGCAGAGGACGCTGAACTTACCCACACATTTGCACTGCCCCCATAATCACCCTTTGTCCTGAGGGATTAGAGGAAGGGTGTGGCGAGCCTACCTGGAATATGCCACCATTGCCTGCTGCACGTCAGAGCCAGATGGCCAGGGGCAAACACTCTCCTCAGCAGGGCACAAAATGGAAGGAGCAGCGTGCCTGAGTGTGCATGAAAATCTCCCCAGAGAACTTTGCATAGGCACGTCTGCGTGTGCCTGGAAACAGCTTGTCTGTGGGGGATCCCATCCCCCACTGAGAACAAGAGATCAGGGTGGGGCTGGGAAGGCGTTGTTTTTGCTTCCACACCTGTGTGCTGCTCCCTCAGGAAGAGCTCACTGCATTGGGACTTCATCCAAAGCCCTTGTTGCTATTGTGTCCTGCCCTTGCAGGCTGCCAAGTGCACAACTTCAGGGGGTGACATTCACACGGCCTCGATAGATGGCGCCCCTAGAGGTCTGCTAGGGTTATCGCTGGAAGGGTGAGTTTCCTGGAGTATTGACTGTAAAGAGGAACTTAAAAAAACCTAATTGGAACTTGACTGAGTAGCTGTTTTTTTTGAGACAGGATTTCTCTTTTAGCCCCAGCTGGCCTGGAGCTCACTATGTAGACCAGGCTGGCCTTGAACTCACAGAGATCCACCTGCCTCTGCCTCCCGAATGCTGGGATTGGTAAAGGCATGCGCCACCACGCCTGGCTGACTGAGTAGCTCTTAACTGAACTGAACCGAACTGAACGGAACTGAACTGTTATTGGATAAAGAATATGCCCAGACACCTGTGTTTCGACTTGGTAAGTTTGAGTGTTCCATCGGTATCATTATCTGTGCGCCAAAGCAGCTGCGGTGGGTCCTCAGTGTCCTTGATCACAGTATAGATCTTCCAACTCAAAATCTCCACTCAGAATTATAGGGTTTATTAGCTCGAATCTAGAAAGGGCATTGCAAATTACTCCAAGGCACGAAGGCAGGCTGGGGTGGGCGCATCCGGAAGTCAATCTCTCCCTACATTTTCTGAGGCGGGCTTGGTATGTAGGCCAGGTTGGCCTTGAATCCCTGAGCCTCCTGCCTCCGCCTCCTGAAGGCTGGGATAGCCTTCTCTTTTCTCAGGTGTTGGGCTTCCATCTTTTTCTCTCATTGCTCTTCCAGCAAGGTGTGGACATGGAATAGTGAGAACCATGCTAGAGGGAGCCCCTCGAGAGCACTGTGTCTGCTGTTTGGTACCATGTTGGATAACAATAGCGCCGGGATGCAGATATGGGGGAAATCTCACCCCTGTCTTTAGGAAGGGCACAGATACTGGGATGACGGATGAAAACGAAATATGGAGAAAGCAGAGCATTGAATGTTGTTCTGAACCTTAAGTTCAGGCTTTTGAAAAAAAAAAAGAGCCATAAAAATGCCATGTGATTAAGGAAGGTCTAGAGCCAGGACGCACACCCCTAGACATCCTGGGGAAACTTCCTCTCTGCCCTGCCCACACTTCCGGGTTTGGCTTGCACCTGGCCAAAGGTCTGCAATTGGTGTGATGTCTGTGGAGCATTGATACAGACACCCTTGAACCGAGGGCCTCTGGCCAGATGGGATGGGTTTGCAGCTGTGGAGGTGGTTTACTGGCCTGAAATATACCAACTTGAAGGGAGCAAGACGGGCCAGGCTGCCCAGAGATGTGAGCATTTCTGACCTTGCATAGAAGGTCTAGGGTTGGACTCCAGGGCAGAGGATGGAGCTTGTTTGGTAGAGTCCTTGACTAGCATGCATGAAGCCCTGCGTTCAATCCCTACTACCATATGCACCGGTGTAGTGGCATATGCCTGTAATGTAATGCATCAAGGACGGACAGGCAAGAGGAGCAGAGGTTCAAGGCCATCCTCAGTTACATAGCAAGTTCAAGGCCAGCCTAGGGTTCATGCCATCCTGTTTCAAAAGATAAGGTCCAGCCAGCTGGACATGGTGGCACATGGGAGACAGAAGTAGGTGGATCTCTGTGAGATCAAGGCCAGGCTGCTCTACACAGTTTCAGGCCAAGCTGCAGCTTCAAGCCGTACCATTATAGTATGGAACAGAACCTAAGCTAACTTAATTTAACCCAATCTAACTGAACCAAACCAAACCAAACCAAACCAGACTGAAGCACACCACAAAATGGTCACAGAATAAGACTCTAGAGGTTGGAGGTAGAAGAAACATTCCCCCCCCACTCCTTTGATCTAGGATACCTATCATTAGTCTGAACAATTCCGGAGATGTAGGGGCTCAATGGGGGCATCCCAGCGTCTCTGTCTCCTCCTCCTCCTCTTTTTTTTTTTTTTTGGTATTTTTGAGACAGGGTCTCCCTGTAGCCCCAGCTGGCCTAGAACTTGCTTTGTAGACCAGAACTCACAGAGATCCATCTGCCTCAGCCTCCCATGCTGAGGATTAAAGGCGTGAGCCGCCTCGTCCAGCCCAGTGTCTCTTCTGATACTCACAGCTGCTCTGTGTGACCAGTGATGGCACCCCTGTCCTCAGAGCAGACCGATGCACAGGAAAGTTGGGTGACTATATAGAGCTTGGCAGCTTTGTCACAGAAGGAACAAACATTCTAACTAATGTCTCGTGTTGGGATAGGGAATATAGTCTTGTCTATAGCCAAACACAAGGTACCCTAAACCGAGCTGGAGGTGTCACACAGAAGGAGGATCACTGAGTCCCAGAGCTCAGGCAGGCACTTGGGGATAGGTCAGGTTGGAGATACTGAGGTCTCGTCTGCTATGCTGGTTTCCTGGCAGGGCAGAGATAGTCCCGCTGGAGCTGACACCAACTCCAGCAGGCCCTGTGGACTGGAGAACTAGCCCTACTTCCCCTCCTTGGTTTATCTCAAGGCTGAGCCAAGGAGAGGAGCATCGGTACTTTCTGAACATCCTGTATCAAGAGCCCTGAGTGAGAAAGAGTCCGTCATACCTGTCCATACATGGAATGAACTGGCTTCTGTTTGGGATTATTGTATCTTCACTTACGAAGTCTGGGTGTATACAGACAAGGGAGATGGTGGGTCATAGGGGTGTGTGTTGAGGAATCACCATACAGATCACTATGACACCCATACGCATAATTGAATACTGAGCGAAATGCAGAAATGGAGTGTAATCACCAGGCATGGTAGCCCATGCCTTTAATCCCAGCACTCGGGAGGCAGAGGCAGGCGGATCTCTGTCAGCCTGGTAGAGAAAGCTCCAGCTGAGACTAAAGGGAGACCCTGTCTCAAAAATACCAAAAAAAAAAAAAAAAAGAAATGGAATGTAATCTTATTTTTAGTAACATTTTACTATGTTTACTAATTGTGTAAAATAATGGATTTCATTGTGACTTTTTTGTCTTTTTTATTTTTGTATGTGTGTGAATGTACTGTCTGCATGTATGTTTGTGCACCTGTGTTGTGCAATGCCACGGAGGTCAGAAGAGGGTCTCGGATTCCCCTGGAACTGGAGTTCTCCTGGAATTGGAGTTATAGACGGTTCTCAGTCACCATGTGCGTGCTGGGGATCGAACCCGGGTCCTCTGCAAGAGCAGTCAGTGCTCTTAACTGCTAGGCCATCTCTCCAGCCTGGAAGATTCTTTTAAAGCTGTGCTGCTATCTCGTGGATAAAATTGGAATATCAAGAATATTATTAGGGCTGGCGAGATGGCTCAGCAGTTAAGAGAACTAGTTGCTCTTGCAGAGGACCAGGGCTCAGTTCCCAGCACCCACATGGTGCCGAACAACCACCAGTAACTCCAGTTCCAGGGGATCCGATGCTCCCTTCTGAGCCCTGGAGGCATTGCATGGCATGGGTGCACTTACCTACGTGGAGGCCATACGCTCATACACATATGGAAATTGAAACAATGGATTTCATTGTGACATTTTGTTCTTTATTTTTTCATTGTGACTTTTTTTTTGGTCTTTTTGAGACAGGGTCTCACTGTGGAGACCAGCCCCCCTGGATGTCCTGGAACTAGCAATGTAGACTAGGCTGGCTTTGAACTCAGAGATCTGCCTGCCTCTGCCTGCCCACACTGGGTTTAAACGCCCAGTTACATTGTGACATTTTAATACATATGTTTAGCATACTTTGATATAATCTTATTTTTATAGGATTTTTAGTACATTCCACTTCGGCTTTAAATATCTTTTTTTTTTTTTAAATTGTATGAGTGTACTGTCTGCTTGTAGGTCGGTGCACCCATGTCATGCAATGCCGCGGGAGGTCAGAAGAGGGCATCCGATTCCCCTGGAACTGGAGTTAAAGACAGTTCTTAGCCGCCATGTGGGTGCTGGGAATCGAACCCAGGTCCTCTGCGAGAGCAGTTGGTGCTCTTAACCGCTGAGCCATCTCTCCAGCTCCAAGCTTTAAATATCTTGACCTCACTCAATGGCTGGCTAACTGCTAAATAGAGAAATTTAAGCCCGGTGTGGTGGCGAATGCCTTTATTCCCAGCACTCGGGAGGCAGAGGCAGGCGGATCTTTGTGAGTTCAAGGCCAGCCTGGTCTACAGAGTGAGTTCCAGGACAGCTGGAGCTACAGGGAGACCCTGTCTGGAAAAGACAAAAGAGAGAGAAATTTAGGGCCGGGTGTGTAGAGCATGCCTTTAATCCCAGCACTGGGGAGGCAGAGGCAGGCAGATCTCTGTGAGTTCAAGGCCAGTCTGGTCTACACAGTGAATTTCAGGCCGGCTGGGACTAAAGGGAGACCCTGTCTCAAAAAAGACCAAAAAAAGAAAAAAAAATAAATTTAGTGCTGGTAAGGAACATTTTTAAGACTGTGCTGCCATCTCCTGGACAAAATCGGAATATCAAGAAATTATTATTTATTATTATTATTATTTGGAATTGTTTTGTCTTTCTTATATTATTTATTTTATTTTTATTTTATTTATTTATATGTATGAATGTACTGTCTGCATGTAGGTTTGTGCACCCGTGTCGTGCAATGCCAAGGAGGTCAGAAGAGGGTGTTAGATTCCCAGCCGCCATGTGGGTGCTGGGGACCAAACCCGGGTCCTCTGCAAGAGCGGTTGGCACTCTTAACCACTAGGCCATCTCTCCAGCCCTATTATTATTAGTTTTAAACCAGATTTGTTGTTCTTTTTAAAAATGTTTATTTATTTATTTTTTTTTTTTAATTTTTTATTTATTTCTGTATGTGTATCAATGTACTGTCTGCATGCAGGTCTGTGCACCCGTGTCGTGCAATGCCGCGGAGGTCAGAAGAGGGTCTCGGACTCCCCTGGAGCTGGAGTTCTCCTGGAATTGGAGTTTCAGACGGCTCTCGGCCGCCATGTGGGCGCTGGGGATCGAACCCGGGTCCTCTGTAAGAGCGGTCGGCGCTCTTAACCGCTAGGCCATCTCTCCAGCCCCACTTTGGCTTGCACCTGGCCAAAGGTCTGCAATTGGTGTGATGTCTGTGGAGCATTGATACAGACACCCTTGAACCGAGGGCCTCTGGCCAGATGGGATGGGTTTGCAGCTGTGGAGGTGGTTTACTGGCCTGAAATATACCAACTTGAAGGGAGCAAGACGGGCCAGGCTGCCCAGAGATGTGAGCATTTCTGACCTTGCATAGAAGGTCTAGGGTTGGACTCCAGGGCAGAGGATGGAGCTTGTTTGGTAGAGTCCTTGACTAGCATGCATGAAGCCCTGCGTTCAATCCCTACTACCATATGCACCGGTGTGTGGCATATGCCTGTAATGTAATGCATCAAGGACGGACAGGCAAGAGGAGCAGAGGTTCAAGGCCATCCTCAGTTACATAGCAAGTTCAAGGCCAGCCTAGGGTTTCATGCCATCCTGTTTCAAAAGATAAGGTCCAGCCAGCTGGACATGGTGGCACATGGGAGACAGAAGTAGGTGGATCTCTGTGAGATCAAGGCCAGGCTGCTCTACACAGTTTCAGGCCAAGCTGCAGCTTCAAGCCGTACCATTATAGTATGGAACAGAACCTAAGCTAACTTAATTTAACCCAATCTAACTGAACCAACCAAACCAAACCAAACCAGACTGAAGCACACCACAAAATGGTCACAGAATAAGACTCTAGAGGTTGGAGGTAGAAGAAACATTCCCCCCCCACTCCTTTGATCTAGGATACCTATCATTAGTCTGAACAATTCCGGAGATGTAGGGGCTCAATGGGGGCATCCCAGCGTCTCTGTCTCCTCCTCCTCCTCTTTTTTTTTTTTGGTATTTTTGAGACAGGGTCTCCCTGTAGCCCCAGCTGGCTAGAACTTGCTTTGTAGACCAGAACTCACAGAGATCCATCTGCCTCAGCCTCCCATGCTGAGGATAAAAGGCGTGAGCCGCCTCGTCCAGCCCAGTGTCTCTTCTGATACTCACAGCTGCTCTGTGTGACCAGTGATGGCACCCCTGTCCTCAGAGCAGACCGATGCACAGGAAAGTTGGGTGACTATATAGAGCTTGGCAGCTTTGTCACAGAAGGAACAAACATTCTAACTAATGTCTCGTGTTGGGATAGGGAATATAGTCTTGTCTATAGCCAAACACAAGGTACCCTAAACCGAGCTGGAGGTGTCACACAGAAGGAGGATCACTGAGTCCCAGAGCTCAGGCAGGCACTTGGGGATAGGTCAGGTTGGAGATACTGAGGTCTCGTCTGCTATGCTGGTTTCCTGGCAGGGCAGAGATAGTCCCGCTGGAGCTGACACCAACTCCAGCAGGCCCTGTGGACTGGAGAACTAGCCCTACTTCCCCTCCTTGGTTTATCTCAAGGCTGAGCCAAGGAGAGGAGCATCGGTACTTTCTGAACATCCTGTATCAAGAGCCCTGAGTGAGAAAGAGTCCGTCATACCTGTCCATACATGGAATGAACTGGCTTCTGTTTGGGATTATTGTATCTTCACTTACGAAGTCTGGGTGTATACAGACAAGGGAGATGGTGGGTCATAGGGGTGTGTGTTGAGGAATCACCATACAGATCACTATGACACCCATACGCATAATTGAATACTGAGCGAAATGCAGAAATGGAGTGTAATCACCAGGCATGGTAGCCCATGCCTTTAATCCCAGCACTCGGGAGGCAGAGGCAGGCGGATCTCTGTCATCCTGGTAGAGAAAGCTCCAGCTGAGGCCTAAAGGGAGACCCTGTCTCAAAAATACCAAAAAAAAAAAAAAAGAAATGGAATGTAATCTTATTTTTAGTAACATTTTACTATGTTTACTAATTGTGTAAAATAATGATTTCATGTTGACTTTTTTGTCTTTTTTATTTTTGTATGTGTGTGAATGTACTGTCTGCATGTATGTTTGTGCACCTGTGTTGTGCAATGCCACGGAGGTCAGAAGAGGGTCTCGGATTCCCCTGGAACTGGAGTTCTCCTGGAATTGGAGTTATAGACGGTTCTCAGTCACCATGTGCGTGCTGGGGATCGAACCCGGTCCTCTGCAAGAGCAGTCAGTGCTCTTAACTGCTAGGCCATCTCTCCAGCCTGGAAGATTCTTTTAAAGCTGTGCTGCTATCTCGTGGATAAAATTGGAATATCAAGAATATTATTAGGGCTGGCGAGATGGCTCAGCTTAAGAGAACTAGTTGCTCTTGCAGAGGACCAGGGCTCAGTTCCCAGCACCCATGGTGCCGAACAACCACCAGTAACTCCCAGTTCCAGGGGATCCGATGCTCCCTTCTGAGCCCTGGAGGCATTGCATGGCATGGGTTGCACAACTACGTGGGCCAGTACGCTCATACACATATGGAAATTGAAACACATGGATTTCATGTGACATTTTGTTCTTTATTTTTTCATTGTGACTTTTTTTTTGGTCTTTTTGAGACAGGGTCTACTATGGGACCAGCCCCCCTGGATGTCCTGGAACTAGCAATGTAGACTAGGTGGCTTTGAACTCAGAGATCTGCTCTACCCCTGCCCACACTGGGTTTAAACGCCCAGTTACATTGTGACATTTTAATACATATGTTTAGCATACTTTGATATAATCTTATTTTTATAGGATTTTTTTTTTTTTTTTTTTTTTAATATACTTTTTTTTTTTTTAAATGTTTTTTTTTTGTTTCTTGTCTCCTTCGTGTTCACAGTGCAATGCCGGGAGGTCAGAAGAGGGCATCGATTCCTGGAACTGGAGTTAAAGACAGTTTAGAGCCACATGGTGCTGGGAATCAACCAGGTCCTCTGCGAGACGCAGTGCGTCTCTTAACTGCTGAGCCATCTCTCCAGCTCCAAGCTTTAAATATCTTGACCTCACTCAATGGCTGGCTAACTGCTAAATAGAGAAATTTAGCCCGGTGTGGTGGCGAATGCCTTTATTCCCAGCACTCGGGAGGCAGAGGCAGGGATCTTTGTGAGTTCAAGGCCAGCCTGGTCTACAGAGTGAGTTCCAGGACAGCTGGAGCTACAGGGAGACCCTGTCTGGAAAAGACAAAAAGAGAGAGAAATTAGGGCCGGGGTGTGTAGAGCATGCCATTTAATCCCAGCACTGGGGAGGCAGAGGCAGGCAGATCTCTGTGAGTTCAAGGCCAGTCTGGTCTAACACAGTGAATTTCAGGCCGTGGGCAAGGCTGGGACAAAGGGAGACCCTGTCTCAAAAAAGACCAAAAAAGAAAAAGAAAAAAAATAAATTGTAGTGTGGTAAGGAACATTTTTTAAGACTGTGCTGCCATCTCCTGGACAAAATCGGAATATCAAGAAATTATTATTTATTATTATTATTTGGAATTGTTTTGTCTTTCTTATATTATTTTATTTTATTTTTATTTTATTTATTTATATGTATGAATGTACTGTCTGCATGTAGGTTTGTGCACCCGTGTCGTGCAATGCCAAGGAGGTCAGAAGAGGGTGTTAGATTCCCAGCCGCCATGTGGGTGCTGGGGACCAAACCCGGGTCCTCTGCAAGAGCGGTTGGCACTCTTAAACACTAGGCCATCTCTCCAGCCCTATTATTATTAGTTTTAAACCAGATTTGTGTTCTTTTTAAAAATGTTTATTTATTTATTTTTTTTTTTTAATTTTTTATTTATTTCTGTATGTGTATCAATGTACTGTCTGCATGCAGGTCTGTGCACGTGTCGTGCAATGCCGCGGAGGTCAGAAGAGGGTCTCGGACTCCCCTGGAGCTGGAGTTCTCCTGGAATTGGAGTTTCAGACGGCTCTCGGCCGCCATGTGGGCGCTGGGGATCGAAACGGGTCCTCTGAAGAGCGGTCGGCGTCTTACCGCTAGGCCATCTCTCCAGCCCTTATTTATTTATTTTTTATAGTATGAATGTACTGTCTGCATGTGCACCCGTGTCGTGCAATGCCTTGGAAGTCAGAAGAGGGTGTCGGATTCCCCTGGAACTGGAGTTAAAGACGGTTCTCAGCTGCATGTGTGTGCTGGGGATCGAACTGGGTCCTCTGCAAGGAAGTCGGTGCTCGTGCGTGGGGGGGGGGGGGGTTGGAACCGGGGCCTCTGTAAGGGTAGGTGGTGGTTTTTTTTTTTTTTTTTAATTTTATTTATTTTTGTATGTGTATGAATGTACTGTCTGCATGGAGGTTTGTGCACCCGTGTCATGCAATGCCGTGGAGGTCAGAAGAGGATCTCAGATTCCCCTGGAACTGGAGTTCTCCTGGAATTGGAGTTACAGATGGTTCTCAGCCACCTTGTGGTGCTGGGGATCGAACCTGGGTCCTCTGCAAGAGCAGTTGGTGCTCCGAACCACTAGGCCATCTCTCCAGCCCCACATTTTTGAATTTTTTGAGATGAGGTCTCACTGTGTAGCGTTGACTGGCTTGGATTCCCTATGTAGACCAGGCTGGGTGTGAACTCACAGATATCCGATTGCCTAAGGAGTGTGCCACCACACCCGGCACCCATTTTGTTTTTCAACAAGGAAGATGTTGGAATTCTGGACTACAAAAACAGTTGAGTGCTATAAGCAAGGCTTAATGAGTGATTCTAGTAGGAGCCTGGAAGACAATGGTGCTGAGAGAAATGTGGAATGTAGAGACCTGGGTTATGAGGTTTCAGAGGGGAGCAAAGACAGTGACTAGATGCCACTCATGTGATATTTTAGCAAAGAACCTGGCTGTTTTCTGCCCATAGCTTGAGAACTTATGTGAGGCTGAATTAAAAAGGGACTGATTTCTTTGGTGCAGAAAATTTCATGAAGGCATAACATTGAGTCTGTTATTACTGATAATTCTTACATGGGCCTACAATGAAAAAGAGCATGCGAGACAGAAATACAAAAATCAAAGTTTGAAGAGAAAAAGAGCACCAGAAAGCTTAATGTTACAGCCAAGGCATGTACTGAAAAAGAGGCTCTCAAGGTGGAGATTAGTACCCTTAAGTAGAGGCCTCCTGGGGGAAAAATGCCCCAGGGCAAGACAGACCTTACCCTGCTGAGCTTCCGACTTGTGAAAGGAGAAAGCAAAGCCCAAGAGGTTGTTTGCTCCTAGAGATCAATTGCTTCAACATACAAAAGCTGTTGCTAATGTAGTTGGCTAGGTGGAGCAAGGACCCCACCCCAAACTGGCAGCCAAACTTGGTGGTGTTACCCATGTGGTACTGGCTTTGAGGTATGAAACACACAAGAGTGAAGGGGTCATGCATTATTTCTCCATGGTTTCACAGAGCTGCTGAAGTCAGGCAATGTGTGACAGAGGAGTCCCTGTGAGAAGCCACTGTGTAAAGCCAAGAGTGAAGTCTGGGTTGCAGTGGAAGATCCCAATGTGTTGGAGATGCCAGAACCTTAGGACATCTGCCAAGGAGAGCTGCATACAGGAAATGGAACCAGTTCAAAGGAGAGACATTTTAAGCAGCAAAGATGGATGGCTGGACCACCTAAGGAAGTAAAGCCCCGGATGAAGGCATGAAGCTACAGTATCTGGTACTTGCCCTGCTGAGTTTCAGTGTGGCTTTGGTCTAGTGTTTCCTGGCTGTTCTCTCATTCCTCCCTTTTGGAATGGGAATGTATATTCTTTTTCTTTGGTCTTTTTGAGACATGGTCTCCCTTTAGTCCCAGCTGGCCTGGAGCTCACTATGTAGACCAGGCTGGCCTTGAACTCACAGAGATCTGCCTGCCTCTGCTTCCTGAGTGCTGGGATTAAAGGCATGTACCACCACACCCGGTGGGAATGTATATTCTTTGCCATGCTATATTGGAAGTAATTTGCTTTTTGATTTTACAACAGGTCACAGATGAACGGAATGCCTTGAATATCAAGAGACTTTGGACTTTTGAACAGTGTTGAGATTCTGAAAGACTTTGAGTGTTGAGTTAGAAATGCCACTCTACCAAAAATATCTCTCGAGAGGAAAAGCTTTAATAAAAGAACATTAAAAAAATTACATCAAGGAAAAAGTACAGTACACAACACAAAGACAGTGACAGAGACAGATCGACGTGCAGGGCTGAGCACACTCCCATGAGACTGGAGGGCAGTGGTCCCGAGGTCCGATCTTCTCCCACTTTTATTCCCAGTTAGGGGATTTCCACTGTGGTTATGGTGACTCCACCTGTTCTCTACCCCTTTGTTCCAAAACAATGGTTGTGTTTAGCAGCGTGAAGCCCCTTGGAGAGAAGTGGGCTCCTTAAGGGGCAAGAAGCACTCCTACAGGGCTGGGAAAGTTCATCCTGACCTCAGGTAGCGTGGGAACCCGGAACTCAGGGTCAGACTGTATTCTCTTGGTTAAGGTAGTCATGGGAACCAGACCTGCTTCAACTAGAGAGTGGCTCCTGCTTGGTTAACCCTTTCCTTTTGATTAACTCTTTCTGACCTGGTCCTAACATGAGGACTTGTGAGGTTGGACTAAATGCATTGGATTATGATATGGCATGATTGCACAGGGGCCAGGAAGTGGAATGTTAGTGGTTTGTGGGCTCAGGTATTTCAACATTTGGTCCCCAGCTGGTGGTGCTGCTGGGGGAGGTTATAGAACCTTTAGGGGGTACAGCTTTGTTGGAGGAAGGTCACCAGGAGCTGACTTGCCTTACCCAACTTCTGCTTCACTCTCTCTGATTCCTGTGCTTGGAAAAAGATGTAATCAGCCAGCTTCCTGCTTCTGACACCCTGCCATAATGTCCCCACCATTGTGGCCTTTCCCCCTGGAACTGTAAGCCAGAATAAATTCTTCCATTAAAAAAAAAAGTATTTGTATGCCGGGCGTGGTGGCGCACGCCTTTAATCCTAGCACTCGGGAGGCAGAGGCAGGCGAATCTTTGTGAGTTCAAGGCCAGCCTGGTCTACAGAGTGCGTTCCAGGACAGCTGGGGCTACAGGGAGACCCTGTCTCGAAAAGACAAAAAAAAAAAAAAAAGTATTTGTGAGGTCAGAAGGTGGCTCAGCAGGGAAAGGAGCTTGCCACCAAGACTGAGGAGCTGAGTTAGGTCCCCAGGACCCAAAAAGAAAACCCATGCTGTTCTCTGGCCTCCATATGTGTGCTGTGGTACCACATATGGGCACATGCACATACACATGTAGAAAATAATTTTTCTATTAATGTTTTTGCTTTATTTTTATATGTATGACTGTTTTGCCTGGAAGTAAATGCATAATCATGCAATGCCAGTAGAGGCCAGAAGAGGGCATCAGATCTCCTGGAACTGGAATTATAGAGGTCTTGTGGGTGCTGGGAACTGAACCTAGGTTCTCTCCAGGCTGGCCTTGAACTTTTTTTTTTTTTTCCATGTAGCCCTGGCTGGCCTAGAACTCATTACATATATCAGGCTGGCCTTGAACTCACAAAGATCTGCCTGCCTATGTCTCCTGAGTGTTGGTATTAAGGCATATGCTGGGGGGTAGAGAGATGGCTCAGCAGTTAAGAGCACTGGCTGGCTGCTCTTACAGAAGACCTGGGTTTGGTTCCAAGCACCCACACATGATGGCTAACAACCAGTTTCAGATCTGATGCCCTCCTCTGACCTCTGCAGGCATTGCACATGTCTGTGTAATACCGTGTAATAGCTGCAACTTATCAATACTTACTCTGGTTTCATTATTTTATTGAAGATTTGCATTACACATGCATAGGCTTTGCTTTTAACAACATTCTTATTTTATATAGACAATGCAAGTTCTAGGAGCTTGTGTAACTTACTTGTGTGTTGTTGACTGTGCATTTGCTGAACACAAAGCATACACTGATGGTTCTGCCTTGCTTTGCCTATTTTTGTGACTAACTGGTTGTGTCATCTTCCTCACCTGTAAAACGGAATTGCAATTGTCCTTAACCCATAGAGAGCAGAAATAACTGAGATTTCACAGAAAGCTCTAAGCACGATGCCAAGCCTTTTAAACATTGAACCCATGTGATTTGGGTCCAGGAATGGGAAGTGGTCAACTAGGATGTCTCTTTTTAGTGTCTTTCCTAGATTGCCTCCTGACTTTCTCAAGGTCACCCCTTCTGTTGTTCATAGTAAGAAGCGTGGCCGGGCGCACGCCTTTAATCCCAGCACTTGGGAGGCAGAGGCAGGTTGAGCTCTGTGAGTTCAAGGCCAGTCTGGTCTACATAGCGAGCTCCAGGCCAGCTGGAACTAAAGGGAGACCCTGTCTCAAAAAAATAAATTAAAATAAATAAATAAATAAATAAAATAAAATGCTTTCTGGTTTATCCCGATGGCGGGATACACCTTTAGTGCCAGCACTGGGGAGGCAGAAACAGGGGGGTCTCTGTGAGTTCAAGACCATCCTGGTCTACACAGTGAGTTCCAGGGCAGCCGGGGCTACAGGGAGACCTTGTCTCAAAAAGAAACAACAACAAAAACAAGCAAACAAAAACAAAAAGATTCCAGGACAGCTGGGGCTACAGGGAGACCCTGTCTCGAAAAGACAAAAAAAAAAAAAAAAAAAAAAAAAAAAAAAAAAAAAAAAAAAGAAAGAAAAGAAGTGTGCTGGTAGCTCCACCTCCTTATTGTTCTTCCTTCGTCTTCCTGAGGAACTCGTTGGTGTTGCCACCACCGCATTAATGGTCCATTAATCCCCTCCCCCGCCTTTTTTTTTTTTAAACAGGGTCTCCCTTTAGTCCCAGCTGGCCTGGAGATCGTTATGTAGATCAGGCTAGCCTTGAAATCACAGAGATCTGCCTGGCTCTGCCTCCGGAGTGCTGGGATTAAAGGCGTGCACCACTATTCCAGACTACGATCCCTTCGTGCCAGTGCGTTCTCTTCCCGGAGGGCAAGAGTCTGCGAGGCATGCTGGAGGTTGGAGTACGGAACTCGCCCCTGAGCTTCTAGGAAGCCGAGAGCCAAGACCCTCAGGAACTACAACTCCCAGAGTTCCGCGCTCTGGGCAGCCGTATGCGCAGAACGGCGAGGGTGCGGGAGATTCCCAGCTGCTGTGGAGGTGTCGCGCTTTGGCCAAAAGCAAGGCGCACGTGGTCTTGGGAGCTTTGGTGCTTCCGGCACAGGTCAAGGGGACAGGGCAGCTTCATGTGCACATCTGTTGCCCCGGTGTCAGGCTGTTGGGTAGCGCTGACTGTGGCTCAGGTCCTATCCCTTCCTGTTCCTTCTTCCGGAATCAAAGACTCTAAGGCCTGTCCCATTTCCCAGGCCCACTTCGGCTCTCCCGGAGTAGTGGTCCTTCTGACTTGAGAGGAGACTGGGATGAAGAACGACGCCTCCGCCGCCTCCGCTTCGGCCGCCCCTTTGAAAGGGCTCGGGGGGCCCCTGCGGAGCAGCGAGCCCGTGCGCGCGTTCCCGGCCGTGGCCCCCGCGGTGCACCTCCTGGAGGAGGCGGCCGACCTGCTGGTGGTGCACCTGGACTTCCCCGCGGCGCTGGAGACCTGCGAGCGCGCCTGGCAGAGCCTGGCCGACGACGCCCTGGCTGGGGAGCCCGCGGGTGGCACGTACGTGCTGCGCTCAGTTCCTTTCCCGTCGTCTTGGGGTGGGCTGCAGAATTTCTGGCATTACCGGATTGCATCTAGGTTTCACTAGGGGAGCCTTTGCTGGTTGCTCATTCTGCGCTCATGCTACAGAGGAGGAAACGGGCACTGTACCATCAAGAAAACAAATAGCAAATCATGTAACAGAGTTGGGTGCGAAGCCACAACCAATTCTTTTTTTTTAAAACAATGTCTTACTATATACGTCAGGCTGATTTCACAGAGTGCTGGGATTAAAGGCTTGTGCCACCACTTCCGGCCACAGTCTATTCTTTGTTCACTGTTCCAGTGGAGAAAGGCCTGAGAACAGGGTGGATGTGTATCGAGTGTTCAGTAGTAAGCAGGTTCATTTAACAGGTAGCAGGCCTCAATTGGGCGCCCTTCTTCTGACGCACGCCATACCTTGACTGAGGGTCCTGTTGAAGGATTGGATGAATTTACTTTTCAGAAACCCTTGCCCTGAGTTGCACTTTTTGATGCCACCAGCCTCCTCTGACAGCTGGGGGCGCCATTTCTCTGTGGATTGTAAAGTGGTGTTAGAACTGTGTTAGGCCGCACTAAGGAGGTGGTGGGTATAGTAGTCAAAGCTGACACTAGAGAATCCTGAATCGAGGAGCCGTAGGTGTGGTTTTAGGGCCCTGGGGTTTGTCATAACACATGTTAAGGTCGTTGCTTATGGCCATCTGGAAGTGGCTAACTAGATACTTCTAAAAGTCACTTAAATTCCTACACCTAGTCAGAAACCTCACTCCAAACCCATTTCTCACTAAGCAAACTCTTAACTCCAGCTCTCCAGTCTACACCGCTTTGCTGAGCACATGGCATTCTCTACAGGATAAACTTGCTGTTTATTCAAACCTGATTTCAGCTGCATAGAAAGATAATGTGTTGAGCAATAGTTTGTTTACCTTTAGGAGGACTTAACTCCAGGGAGGAAGGGCAGCCCAGGAAAGTGGTGGCTAGGCCTGGCCCGATAATGACAGGGAGGGGAAGGGCGGTAGTGGCTGAGTGGGACCCTCATGATGAGGAGGGAATGGGGGTAAAGGGGAACCACTTCTAAACCCGGATTGGTCTTTTCTGCTGACAGCTTCATGGAGGTGAAATGCTCCCTGTGTGTTGTGGGGATCCAGGCTCTGGCAGAAATGGATCGGTGGCGGGAAGTCCTCTCGTGGGTCCTTCAGTATTACCAGGTTCCTGCAAAGCTGCCTCCCAAAGTTCTGGAGTTGTGGTAGGTCGCTTGGTGGTGATTCTAGATGAGTGTGGGAACACAAGTCCTCTCCTGAATCTCATCTCATGTCTCCTGTCACCCTTCCCTACCAGATCTTTCCAAAGCCAGATGTCCCTCCTCCTTTTTATTCAGACCCCAAACCATAACAATGAAAGGTGAGGAAGGAGGAGTTGGGGAGTGAGATAGAAGGAGGTGGAGAGGGCCCCAGGGGCAGTGGTGGAGCAGGACCACAGTGGACAGTGAACTTCCTGCTGCTTCTGGATCTCTGATACTTTATTATTATTATTATTATTTTTACTTTATTATTTTGAGACAGGGTCTCAGTGTATAGTCCCAGCTGGCCTGGAACTGACTTTGTAGATCAGGCTGGCCTTGAACTCATAGAGATCCACCTCCTTCTGCCTTCCAAGTGCTGGGATTAAAGGTGTGGGCCGGGGCTGGAGAGATGGCCTAGCGGTTAAGAGCGCCGACCGCTCTTACAGAGGAGCCGGGTTCGATCCCCAGCACCCACATGGCGGCTGAGAACCGTCTGAGACTCCAATTCTGGGAGAACTCCAGTTCCAGGGGAATCCGACACCCTCTTCTGACCTCCGCGGCATTGCACGACACGGGTGCACAGACTTGCATGCAGACAATACATTGATACACATACAGAAATAAATAAATGTCGGGCATGGTGGCGCACGCCTTTAATCCTAGCACTTGGGAGGCAGAGGCACGCGGATCTCTGTGAGTTTGAGGCCAGCCTGGTCTACAGAGTGAGTTCCAGGACAGCCGGAGCTACAGGGAGATCCTGTCTCAAAAAGACAAAAAAAAAAAAAAAATAAAGGTGTGGGCCACCATGCCTGGCTCTAATTCTTTTTAAATTAAAATTTAAAAAAAATATTTTATTTATGTGTATGAATGTATTATCTGCATATAGGTTTGTGCACCCGTGTCATGCAATGCTGCAGAGGTCAGAAGAGGGCGTCGGATTCTCCTGGAACTGGAGTTCTCCTGGAATTGGAGTTACAGATGGTTCTCAGCCGCCATGTGGGTGCTAGGGATTGAACCCAGGTCCTCTGTAAGAGCAGTTGGCGCTCTTAACCGCTAGGCCATCTCTCCAGCCTTTTTTTAAAATTTTAAATTAAAAATTGTGTGTAGAGGTGTGTGCTTGCGTGCGTGTGTGTGTGTGTGTGTGTGTGTGTGTGTGTGTGTGTGTGTATGGAGACCAGAGCACAGCATTGGTGTCCTGTCACTCTCTGCCTTGTTCCTCTGAGGGGAAGTCTCCCCTGAACCAGGAGCTTGTTTTCTTGGCTAGCTTAGAAGCCTATGATCCTCCCGTCTCTTCCCCTTCAATCCTAGAATTAGAGGTTTGAGTGGAACCACACCTGGCTTGTTGTGTGGTGTTGGGATCCGAACTCTGGTCCTTATGTTTGAAGAGCAAATGCTCTTCATTAACCAATGAGCTACCTCTCCAGCCCCTATTCTCTAGTAAAAAATAGTTTTATTATTTTTAGCTATGTATGTGCATATATGAATGTATGTGTATGTGTATGTGTGGGTACAGGCACATGAGTGCAGGTGCCTGCGAAGCCCAGAGTCTTCAGATCCCCTAGAGCTAGAGTGATGGGGGTTGTGAACTGCCCGACTCTGCTGCTGGGAACTGAACTCAGGTCCTCTGGAAGAGCAGCCGGTGCTCCTAACCATCAAGTCTTCTCACCAGCCCTAATCTCTGATTTTTTAAAAGATTTATGTTTATTTTTTATGTGCATGCACATTTTTGCCTACATGTATGTGTGTGTACCATGTGCATACCTGGTGCCCAAGGAGTCAGAAGAGAGGGTTGGAGCCTTTGGAACTGGAGTTACAGGTGGTCGTGAGCTGCCATGTGTGTGCTGGGAACGGAATCTGGGTCTCTGCAAGAGCAGCCAGTGCTCTTTTTTTTGCCTTTTTGAGACAGGGTCTCCCTGTAGCCCCAGCTGTCCTGGAACTCACTCTGTAGACCAGGCTGGCCTTGAACTCACAAAGATCCGCCTGCCTCTGCCTCCCAATTGCTAGGATTAAAGGTGTGCGCCACCACGCCCGGCTAGCCAGTGCTCTTAACCATTGAGCAATCTCTCTAGCCCCAATCTCTAATTCTTTTTTTGTTGTTGTGGTTATTTTTGAGACAGGGTCTCCCTTTAGTCCCAGCTGGCCTGGAGCTCGCTCTGTAGACCAGGCTGGACTTGCAGTCACAGAGATCCACCTGCCTCCGAGTGCTGGGATTAAAGGCCTGCACCACTAATTCCTAACAGGGTCAGCATGCCACAGGGAAGGGCCAGAGGGCTTGGGAGGGTGCCAAAGAAGAAACCTAGGGGTTATGAAAAAGATCACTGACTCTTCTCTTTTGGGGATTGCCTTGTTTGGGGGCACACAGCATCCTTTTATACAGCAAAATGCAAGAGCCTGGGGCTGTAGTCGATGTGGTTGATGCCTGGCTCCAAGACCCAGACAACCGCGACCTTCCAGAGTATGGATCCTTGGCAGAGCTCCACCTGCTGCGGGTGCTCCTGCCCCTGGGCCGCGTGTCAGAGGCCGAGGAGCTGGCGGCGAGCTCTGCGGCTTTCAGTGAGAAGCAGCAGCTGGAAATGCTCCAGGCCGTTCACACAGCAAGGCAGCAGCGTTCGCAGGAGCACGTGAGCCCCCAGGAGCCCCAGAAGCCGAGCCAGCAAGGTACTGCGCAAGGGCCCCGTGGCCTCTGCAGAGGGGTCCTTGGCATTTCCTGAACCTTGGGTCCTTCCTCACTTGGGAACAAAAAGATCTAAGTTGTGGAGTAGAAAGCTGCTGAGCTGCTCAGACTCTGAGGTTGGCATGGAAGACAGTCTACAAGTGGGAGGGGCTGATAGGTCTCCACCTTCCTTTAGGGTCCGATGAGTCATCTCCTTGGGATCCTCTCACTAGACTCTTCCATCACGATGGTCTAGGGACTGTCACTGTTTCAAATTCTGGCCCCAACACTGACACAGCTGAGATGTGTTTTGGAACATGAAAGAAACTAATACAGGAACTTGGGAACATAGGAAACAAAACCACCTCCTTCAGCATTGGGCCCGTGTGCCCACCTCCTTCAGCATTGGGCCCGTGTGTCCACCTCCTTCAGCGTTGGGCCTGTGTGCCCACTCCTTCAGCGCTGGGCTTGTGTGCCCACCTCCTGTCTGCCTTCTCCTGACTTTCAGCTGAGGTCTGCCTTGTCCATTAGCATGCAGTTGTTTTACCCAGTGGTTTCTGGTAATGTTATAATAAAGGGTCTTTATAAGGGGTGGGGCATGGGGGTAGGGTCACTCTGTTCCAAGGGACTTTAAAGGCCCTCCACTACAGACTTCTCTGCTCCTTCAATCCTTTTAGCTCCTTTTCCTTGAGTCTCTGTGAACACTTCCAAAGTCAGAAAGCCCCTGTCTCAGGCAGCACATTCTGTCTATGGACAGTGTGGGGACAATGAAGTTTTTTGCCTAGTAGTCTTTGCTCAATTTTTTTTTTCTTTTCTTGGTACTATTAGAGTAAGCCTATTTCTTCTTCTTTTTGAAAATAACATGAAAGCCTGTTAGCTTTAATTAGGAAGCCATAATCTTGTTTTCTATAGTATTTTTCTCTGTGAACCCACTGAGATAGAATCACTTCTTTGCCAGCAAGCTGTTGGTTGCCAGGGTCCTGGTGGCGGCCAGGCCTTCCGCCAATCCCCTCTCTGGGTGGCGGTTCTGTCAGGACCCATGCTAACACTTGTTGGGTTACTTTTGTTTTGATTCACCATTCGAGCCTTAAATTCCTCACTGCACGCATTAAGTGCCCTGCAGTTCTCTGGACTAATGTGTGACTAGAAAGACTGTGTGGTGTTATGTGCCTGTGTTACATCACAGCATAAAGAGTGCTATAAGATGAGGCTTTTTGGGGCTGGAGAGATGGATCACTGGTTAAGAGCACTGACTACTATTGCAGAGGATCCGGGTTTGATTCCCAGCACCCACATGGCGGCTAAGAACCGTCCTTAACTCCAGTTCCGGGGGAATCCAACGCCCTCTTCTGACCTCCACGGCATTGCATGACATGGGTGCACCAACCTACATGCAGACAGTACACTCATACACATAAAAAAAAAAAAATAAATAAAAAGAACTGTATCCATTAAAAAAATAATAAAATAAAACAAGGCTGTTATCAGGAGGTACCAGCTTACACAGCTGAGAAGGTGTGCACGTGACTGTGCCACGGTAGTCTGGCATTAAAACAGTTTTGGAGGGCTGTGGTGTAGCTTCGTAGCACGCTGCTTGCCGAGCATGCACAAGGTTGTGGCTTCCCCAGCATTGCAAAGAACAAAACCAGAACAAAGCCATTTTTGGAGCTTGCAGAATTTCTTTTTGAACAACTTCAGGAAAATAATTTTCATTATGTTCTGTTCAGCTCTTTGACTCTAGCTCAAAGCTCAGAGCCAGGGAAGCCTGACTCCCACCGGAATTATGCTTTGTCCCCTGCTCAGGTCCATTCTCCCAGAAACTGCTGTCACTGCTGATGTTGCTGCGCCGGCTCTGGGGCTCTGCAGTGAGCCAGCTCTTTTCCCAGCCCTTCAGAAGGAACTTGTTTGCCGCCTTGATCCTCTGCCTCCTGGTGGTGCGGCTTGACCCAGGTAAGTGTCTATGGGGGCCGGGAGTGGTGGTGCACGCCTTTAATCCTAGCACTTGGGAGGCAGAGGCAGGCGGATCTCTGTGAGTTCAAGGCCAGCCTGGTCTACAGAGCGAGTTCCAGGACAGCTGGGGCTACAGGGAGACCCTGTCTCAAAAAGATCAAAAGAAAAAGAAAAAAAAAAAAAAAAAGTGTCTATGGGGACCAAAAGCAGGGCCTGAGAGCGCCGGCGCTCTTCGGGGAGCCTCCAGGGAAGGGCCACATCTCTGACATCGCTCCCTGCGCCTCTTCCACAAAGAACAAGAGTCCACTTCACCTGGAAGGAGAGCCCAGGAGAACAGTTGGGGGACGTGTACAGTGCTCTGGGTATCACCTAAATCTCTGCTAAATCTACAAGAGTCCTCTAGTCAGTCAGAACTCAGCATAAAGAAGCCTTCCTCAGGGGTGGAGAGAAGGCTCAACAGTTAAGAGCACTGGCTGTTCTTACAGGGGGCCCAGGATTGGTTCCCAGAACCCACATGGCAACTAACAACTCCAGTTCTAGAGGATCCAGCACCCTCTTCTAACCTTGGTGGGCATTGCACAACCCTGATATACTTACATGCAAGCAAAACACTCATATATATAAAATATAAATAAACTAAAAACCCTGTGCTTGTAATCTTTCTTTGTGGGTGCAGCTGCAGATTGGTAGGCAATAAAATTCATAAACATTCTTCCAAGCATGGCTTGAAATAGCTAAGTGATTGCTGGGTATAGTGGTGCATTCTTTTAACCCCAGCACTGGGGAGGCAGAGGCAGGTGGATCTCTGTGCATTCAAGGCCTGTCTGGTCTACATAGTGAGTTAAAAAAAAAAAATGAGACAGGGTCTCCCTGTAGTCTCAGCTGTTACCTGGAACATCACTCGTAGACCAGGACTGGCTTGAACTCACAAGATCCACATGCCTATGCCTTCCGAGTGCTGGATTAAAAAGCACGTGCACCACCATAAACATCTTGAATAATGAATGGGTCAAGGAAAAAAATAAAGAAAGAAATAAAGGCATTCCTTCCTGGAACTAACGAAAATGAACACACAGACCTCAAAAGCCTATGGATACTTTAAAAGCCGTCTTCGAAGGGAAGTTTTGTGAGCCCTGGGTGCCTTATCATCATAAAAAAACAGATAAGAGTCATTCACAATACAATTATCTAAACAGTGCAGCTCAAAAAAAAACAAAAAGAAAGACTCAGAGGTGACACTCCTGCTCAGGGTCCAGCACAAGATGTCAAAGGAACAACTCTGAGCTATATCACAAACAATAAATAAAAAGACAGAATACTCTGAGTATATCACAAAATAAAAGAACAACTCTGAGTGTACTCACCAATGAAAACAGGGACGATGTAACTATCACTAAGTCAAAAACGTGGCCAGCTTGGGCAGGAGAACGGTCTCCGGGCAGGAGCACTGTCAACTCTTGCCAGAAACCCAGTGTTTGGTTCCCACGACCCACATGATAGCTATACAATTACCCATATACTCCAGTTCCCATGGGATCTTAACGGCCCTTTCTGGCCTCCAAAGGTATTGTA
>VZQC01003622.1:518809-534133 GCA_009823505.1 Rhizomys pruinosus
TACAATACCTTTGGAGGCAGCAGGAAAAGAGGCGTTAGATTCCCCATGGGAACTGGAGTTAGGGTAATTGTTAGCTATCATGTGGGTCGTGGGAACCAAACCTGGGTTCTCTGCAAGAGTTGACAGTGCTCTTAGCCACGGAGCCGTTCTCCTGCCCAAGCTGCCACTTTTTGACTTTAGTATTTACATCGTCCCTGTTTTCATTTGTGATACAGCTCAGAGTTGTTCTTTTATTTGTGATATAGCTCAGAGTTGTTCTTTTATTTATTTGTGATATAGCTCAGAGTTGTTCCTTTGACATCTTTGCTGGACCCTGAGCAGGAGGCACCTCTGATGTCTTTTCTTTTTTTTTTTTTTAGCTGCACTTTAAGAAATTTATTTGTGTCTTCGTTTTTTTTTTTATATTGTAGGACCAGGGTTCTCACAAATTTTTCTCAAGACGGCTTTTATAAGTATCCAATAGGTTTTGAGGGTCTGTGTGTTCATTTTCGTTTAGTTCCAGGGGAATGCCTTTATTTCTTTCTTTATTTTTTTCCTTGACCCATTCATTATTCAAGAGTGTTTATGGTGGTGCACGTGCTTAATCCAGCACTCGGAAGGCAGAGGCATGTGGTCTTGTGAGTTCAACGTCCACCTGGTTCTACCAGATGAGGTTCCAGGACAGCTGTGACTTGACAGGGAGACCCTGTCTCAAAAAAAAAAAAAAAAGTATGTTGTTTAGTCTCCATGTGTTCTTGTAAATAGTAGGGCTTATCCTGGTGTTGCTATTGAGCTTTATTGCACTGTGGTCTGATAGAATGCATGAAATTATTTAAATCTTTTTGCATTTGTTGAGGTTTTTTTTTTTTTTGGTCTTTTTGAGACAGGGTCTCCCTGTAGTCCCAGCTGTCCTGGAACTCACTCTGTAGACCAGGCTGGCCTTGAACTCACAAAGATCCACCTGCCTCTGCCTCCCAAGTGCTAGGATTAAAGGCGTGCGTCACCACGCCTGGCTTGTTGAGGTTTTTTTTCTGTGTCCCAGTATGTGGTAGATTTTGGAGAATGTTCCATGGGGTGCTGAGTAGAAAGTGTATTCTCTGGTGTTTGGGTGGAATATTCAGTAGATGTCTATGAGGTCCATTTGGTGTATTGTATTGTTCAGTTTGGATGTCTCTCTATTTAGTCTTTGTCCGGTTGACCTGTCCAAAGGGCTCTGTGGAGTATTGAAGTCTCCTACTATGAGTGTGCTGGGGTTAATCTGTGCCTTGAGGTCCTGGAGAATTGTGCTTATAGAGTTGGGTGCACCAGAGTTTGGTGCATATATAGTCATGATTGTGAAATCTTCATGGTTAATTGTTCCTTTGGTAAGGATGTAATGGCCCTCCTTTGTCTCTTCTGATTACTTTTACTTTGAAGTCTATTTTGTTTCATATTAAAATAGCAACTCCTGCTTGCTTTTTGGTACCATTTGCTTGGAATATTTTTTCCATCCTTTCATCTTAAGTTTGTACCTATCCTTGAGGGTGAGATGGGTTTCTTGTAACAGTGTATAGATGGATTCTGTTTCCCAATCCATTCTCCCAGTCTATGTCGTTTGATTGGGGAGTTTAGTCCATTAATATTTAAGGTTATAATTGAGAGATGTGTGTTGCTTCCTTTCACCTTATTATCCATTTGCATTTTTTTTCCGATGGTGCCATTTGCATTTTGGTATAGGTTTCTATTTTCACAGTTATGCTTTTATTAATTTTTCTTTCTAGGTGCCTAGGGATAGTTGCTTCTGTCCTCTGTCCTTTGAATTGCTTCAGGTATTCTCTGAAGGGTTGGTTTTCTGGACATGTATTCTTTCATCTTGTTGATGTCATGAAAGATTTTTCTTTTTCCTTCAACTACAGTTGACATTTTTGCTGGGTATAGTAACCTGGGTTGGCATCTATAGTCATTTAGTACTGGGAATACTTTGGTCCATGTTCTTCTTGCTTTCATAATTTGTACTGAAAAGTCAACTGTAATTCTGATGGGTTTCCCCTTATATGTAACTTGTTGTTTTTCTCTTGTGGCTTTCAGTATTTTGTCTTTTTTTTGGGTGTCTAACGTTTTAACTATGATATGGCATGGGGAGTTTCTTTTCTGATCTTGTCTATTTGGCCTTCTATGTGCTTATATTTGTATTGGTTTGTCTTTTTTTAGTTTGGAGAAATTTTTATCTATTATTCTGTTGAAGATCTGATCAATACTGTTCTCTTGGGATTCTTCTCTTTCCTCTATCCCTGTGATGCAGAGCTTTGGTCTTTTCATAGTGTCCCACATTTCCTGGTTGTTCCACTCTTGTATTTTTAAAAAATTTTCATAATCTTTACTTGAGCATTGTAGTATTTCTGTGTTATCTTTTGGGTTGGATATTCTTTTTTTTTTTTAATTTTTTTTCCCGATATTATTTTTTTTTTCCTGCTTTTGGGGCTTTTTCCCATCCTTTCCTGTTGATTAGATGAGTGTTCAATATCCTTTTTCATTTCATCCTGTGATTTCTTTAGTATTTCCACTTCCTTTTGGAGCTTCTCAATCTCTTCTTGTAGGTCCTTGCTTTGGTGGTTGGCTTCCTTTTTCATTTCAGTGTGGGTTTCCACTTCCTTCTGGAGTTTGTCATTCTCTCTCTCGAGTTCTTTTTGGAGTTTGTCATTCTCTCCCTCTGGATCCTTTCAGCATTTTTCATTCTTTCCCCTTAGATCTCCGATTTGTTTTTTTTTTTTTTTTGTCTTTTCAAGACAGGGTCTCCCTGTAGCCCCAGCTGTCCTGGAACTCACTCTGTAGACCAGGCTGGCCTTGAACTCACAAAGATCCGCCTGCCTCTGCCTCCCAAGTGCTAGGATTAAAGGCGTGCGCCACCACGCCCGGCTTCAATTTGTTCTTTATATTTGATTACTTTGAATATGACTACAATTGTTCTAAGATCTGTGTCCTGGGTTACCTCCAGGGAGATCTCATTATGGGAATCTTCTGTAGGGTTGGTAGAGTTTTGTGTGGAATTATTCTGTGCTTTTTCCATGTTGTTCTTTCATTGTGTTTTTGGCATGTGGGTTTGTTTTGTTGTTTGTATTCTGATGCGAGTCTTAAATGCTCCTTTGCCGTGTCGAAGGCTTGCTTTGCTTGCTTCCTTGAGATGCCTTCGTTGTTTCCTCTGGGAGGGTTGGCTGGTCTAGGTTTCAGGCTTTCACTTTTGGTTATATATTGGAAGGTCTAGCTCACTCTTCCCTTTCTGTTCTGAAGGTTCTCCAAAAACTGGATAGGGAACAGCAGGGTTGGCGTCCTGCTGAGCCCTGCGCTCATCAAACTGGATAGGGAACAGCAGGGTTGGCGTCCTGCTGAGCCCTGCGCTCACTCAGCCTCCTGCCAGCCAGTTCCTCTAGGTTGTTGTGGGGCTTGCTGTTCCCGGACTGGGCTTGTGTCAGAGTCGCTGTTTCTTTTATTGCCTTTTGTCCCGGAATCTCTACTGTAGTAGTATAGTCCCACTCGGACACTCTCTGCACAACTCCAGTGAGGGAGGGGGACGTTGCTCCCTTGGTCGTGCGCACCAGTAACCTTTGCTGCTGCTGGCTGGGTAAATCCGCCCACGCAGCTGCACATGTCCTGTGAACAAGCCGCCTGGCTGAAGCACCCGGCCTCTATGAGAGTGCCCCCCCCATCACCAGGCTTTAGCCCGCCTGTGCTCTGGCTGGCCGGGCTGAAGCCCCCGACCTCCCCTCCTGTCCTCTTTGTACTGTGTAGACTTGATAGGACTAAGACTTGATAAAAACTTAGAAATTTCCCATGCTTGCGCTAAACCCTTTGGTTTCATAAACCCTGATCTAAGCGGCGATGACACAAAACCATTCGAACTCGCCATCTTCAGGGCTGCTCAGAACTTCCTCGCAGTGTCCTGACCCTCAGGAGAGGAGGATCTTGGGGTGGGGCACAAATAGAACTGGACGAAAAGTCAGCTGCCAAGTGATTTAAAGAAAAATAACATTTAGGGCTAGAGAGATGGCCAAGCGGTTAAGAGCGCCGACTGCTCTTGCAGAGGACCGGGGTTTGATTCCCAGCACCCAGATGGCGGCTGAGAACTATCTTTAACTCAGTTCCAGGGGGAATCCGATGCCCTCTTTTGGCCTCTGTGGCATTGCACGACATGGGTGCACAAACCTACATGCAGACAGTACATTCATACACATAAAAAAATTAACAAATATTTATTTATTGTCTTTTTGAGGTAGCATCTCAAAGCATCTTTAGTCTCAGCTGGCCTGGAACTTGGTATGTAGACCAGGCTGGCCTTGAACTTACAGAGATCTGCCTGCCTTTGCCTCCCAAGTGCTAGGATTAAAGGCATGTGCCACCACGCCTGGCTATTTATTATTTTTGAGGTGTATGAGTATATTGCCTGCATGTATATAAGTGTACCTGTGTTGTACAATGCCCCAGGACATCAGAAGAGAGTGTTGGATCCCCTGGAACTGGAGTTGTGGACAGTTGTTAGCCCCCATGTGGGAGCTGGGAACCAAATCTGGGTCCTCTGGAAGAACAGTCAGCGCTCTTAATTGCTGAGCCAGCTCTCCAGCCCTAAGAAAAATAACATCTATGGAGGGCTGGGGGTGGGGTCGGGGTTTCATCCCCAGCCCTAAAGGAGGAAAGAAGTAAATGTTTTTGTCTTTCCTTCCCCCTTCTTTCTCTCTCTCTCTCTCTCTTCTCTGTGCATGTATGTGCACACATGAAAGACAGAGGCTGACCCTGGGTGTCACCTTCTCTCACTCTCATATTATTACTATTGTCCTCATCATCGTCATCCTCATTCTCATCATCAGAATTGGGGATTGAATCTAGGGTCTCATGCGTGTGAGGCAAGCGCTCTTCTGCTGACCTGCTGTCTCAGCCCTTTGACCTTGGTTTTTTTGAGTCTCTTCAACTGGAGCTTGCCATGGGGTTCTAGGCCTGTGTCACCATGCCTGGCTCTTACCTATGTAAGAGAGCCAAACTCAGGTCCTCCTACTTATACAGGAAGCACTTTACCCCAAACACATTTTTTCTTCCTTTTTATTTGAGTTGGGGGAGGGGGGTCCTCACTGTGTTGCCTAGCCTGCCCTCAAGTCTCTGGTCTTAATTGAAGCTTGGCCTCAGCCTTCCTAGGAACTAGGTGATTTATATCTGTTCAAGGAAGTGGGGGGGAGGGAGGGAGCACTGTGCCATGCAGTGCCTGCAGAGGTCAGAAGAGGGTTCCAATCCCCTAGAACTGGAGTTGAGGATGGTTGTTAGCCACCGAACCTGGGTCCTGTGAAGAGCCAGTGCTCTGTTAAGAGCTATAGCCAGCACTCAGGAGGCAGAGGCAGAGGCAGGTGGATCTCTGTGAGTTCAAGGCCAGCCTGGTCTACAGAGTGAGTTCCAGGACAGCTAGGGCTACAGGGAGACCCTGTCTTGAAAAGACCAAAATAAAAAAAATAAAAAGAAAGAAAGAAAGTAGGCTGAGGGGCTGGAGAGATTGCTCAGTGATTAAGAGCACTGACTTCTCTTGCAGAGGACCCAGGTTCGATTCCCAGCACCCACATGGTGGCTAAGAACCATCTTTAAGCTGGGCATGGTGGTGCATGCCTTTAATCCTAGCACTCAGGAGGCAGAGGCAGGCAGATCTCTGCAAATTCAAGGCCAGCCTGGTCTACAGAGTGAGCTCCAGGTTGGCTAGGACTAATGAAAACCCTATCTCAAAAAAAAAAAAAAAAAAATACCCTCCAGCCTTCCCTTTTTCCTTTTATTGAGATAGGGTGGTTTGGACTGGAACTTGCTATATAGATCCAGCTGGCCTTGATCTCATAGAGATCCACCTCTGCCTCCTGCGTGCTGGGATTAAAGGTGTTGACATCACTCCTGGCTTTTTTTTTTTTTTTAATTTAGTTTATTATTTTATGGTGTGTGGTGTGTGTGTGTGTGTGTGTGCGTGCCTGAGTGTATGTATATGTACCACAGGCATGAAGGTAGTTGTGAGCCTCCATGTAGGTGCTAGGAACCAAACCTGTATCCTCTGGAAGAGCAGCCAGTGCTCTTAACCACTGAGCCATCTCTCCAGCCCTTTTCTTTCAATATAGCTAATTTGAGGTAAAAACAGGCAATACTAGGGGTGAAGAGATAACTGAGCCATTAAGGGCATTGGTTGTTCTTACAGAAGACCTGGGGTGGGTTCCCAGCAGCCACATGACAGCTAACAACTGATTATTATTCCAGTCCTAGGAAAATCTGATGCCCTCTTCTGGCCTGCATGGGTATTGCACACATGGGTGCGCTTACATTTGAGCAGGCAAAGTGTTATACACATAAAATCAAAAAGAATAAAAAAAAGTATTATAAAAAGTATATAGTGTTTGCCGGGTGGTGTGTGGCGCACGCCTTTACCCCAGCACTTGAGAGGCAGAGGCAGGTGGAATATCTGTGAGTTCAAGGCAGCTGGTTCACCTAGTGAGTCCAGGTCCAGCTGGGGACTTCAAAGGAGACCCTGTCTCAAAAAGGACACAAAAAAAAAAAAAAAAAAACAAGGTAATAGTGCCTTAAGGCTCCAAACTGAAAAATTGCATAAAGGTACAGAGGTGGAAAGTCTCCTGAAATGACTCTTCCCAGAGGCAGCCATTGTCACTAGTGCTTGGATTTTTTGTTTTTTGAAGCAGGGTTGTGCTTTAATAAAAATGCTTTTTTTTCTTTTCTTTCTTTCCTCTCTCTCTCTCTTTCCTTTCCTTTTCTTTTCTTTTCTTTTCTTTTCTTTTCTTTTCTTTTCTTTTCTTTTCTTTTCTTTTCTTTTCTTTTTTATTTTGACACAGGGTCTCCCTGTAGCCCAGCTGGCCTGGAATTCAGTATGTAGACCAGGATGGCCTGGATCTCACAGAGATTTGCCTGGCTCTGGGCTGGGATTAAAGGCATGGGCTACCACACTAGGCAGTTAATAAAAAAAAATTTTTTTTGTTGTTATAGGCTAAGCATGTGAGTTGAGAAAGATAGAGAGGCAGCTGAAGAAGGCAGGCGGGAATCAGGGGTGTAGGGCGTCTGCAAAAGTCACCTCATTGATTATATGTCAGAGGATTAAAATATAATAAATCTGGATCTTTTTCTCAGAAAATTTCAGGTCACTGTAGTTCAAGTGGAGAAAATGCATTTCAAGAGGAACTCATGGCTGAGGAGGGGGTGAATAGCCTGTAGCCGGGACGAGGGGAGGAGCACTCACGGGGTCCTTTCCTCTCCCCGCAGCGGTGCCTTCATCCCTGCCCCTCCTCTACCAGCTGGTGCAGCTCTTCCGAAGGATCCAGAAGGCCACGATGGCTCGCCTCTACCCACTCACGCCCCATGACTGAGCGGTCCTCCCTGGCTGCCTTGGTGTCTTACCATCCACATCTACAGAAGAAGGAAAACTGAGCCCAGCGGCTGGGCCCCATGGCCGAATGGCCTCATGGGAGTGGGCCTACCTTATTCTAGTGACCGAGGCAGGTGAGACCTCCCTTCAGCCCTGCGTGGCTGGCCTTGTGGGGACTGTGGCAGGAGTGGTTCCAGAGGCCCAGGTGCCCAGAATGGTACCTCTAATCCAGCGGCCCTTCAGAAAGGGTTTGGGTGCAGGGAATGTGCCCTGAAACATCCCACGGTCTTGACAAGGACGCCAGGTGACTCTCCAGGTCAAGGTGGTGAGGGGGCGGGAAGTGTGACCCCTGGCCTTCTACTTCTCTGAAAAACCGAAATTGTCCCACAGGACAGTACCTGAATTAGAGCGAAATCAGAGGAGCCTCGTCTCTCCCAGGCTCCTCTCACAGATGTGGTGTCAGTGCGAGTCAGTCTACCATCCCATCATCCCCGTGCTTCTGCAGTCGGGCAAGAGGCTTCTGCCTGAGGCATTTTGCTGTTGAGAAAGCTGTGGCCTCCAAGCCTCTGAGGTGACCACTGGAGCAGAGTGAGCCTGCCTGACCTTATCTCTGGGGAATGCGAGATGTCTTGATGCCTCTTGGTCCTTAGCTCGGTTTTCTAGCATGCCAGGGCCAGGTGCTGCTCTGCTACCCCGGGTCTGCTCACTGCCCCCACCCCCGTTCATCTGCCCAGCCGACTTTGTCTCATCATTGTTTCTCCTTCTACAGCGTGGCAGGTCCCCTTTCTGTGTCTCACTGGCCTAGTTGTGTGTTCTGTTGTTTGTCTAAGGCCCACGTTTCTCTGCTCATGTGGTGTGAAAAGTAGGCCAGTCTCATAGCTGAGAGCTGAAAATGGAACTGGGTAATGAGGTGAGCTGGAAGAGCTGTGGGGGCCACAAGGACGAACCCTGAACCCCGAACCCCGGGGGAGGCATTGGGCTGTTACGCATTTCTTCTCACTGACCACAGGGTCTTCTGTGTTTCTATGTCAGTAAGTACAGCTCTGGGGTGCTGTCAGGGCACTGAAGCGTCCCACGGGCCCATGTTGGGATCTGTCCGTACAGATGAGAGTGGAGTGCCCGCTAGCTTCCTGTTGGTTGATTTTCAGGAACTGTGGTGGCGCACGCCTTTAATCGTCACACTCCGGAGACAGAGGCAGGTGGATCTCTGTGAGTTCAAAGGCCAGCCTGGTCTACAGAGTGAGCTCCAGGCTAGCTGGGACTTAAAGGGAGGCCCTGTCTCGAAAATACAAAAACAAACAAACAAAAAACCTTCGCAGGCATTTAGAATTACAGCTAAATTCTGAAGACATTGTACAGCTCCGTCACTTTTGGTATGGGTTTTAAATAGACCTGAGATTACTGGGGAAAGAAAAGGATTCAGGAAGGTTTGAGATCCTTTTTGAGACTCTTTTCATTTTCTTGTTTATTCCTTCTCCCTCCCCTCCCCTCCCTCCCCTCCCTCTCCCTCCCTCTCTCTCACTCCTTCCTCCCTCTCCTCCCCTCCTTTTCTCTTCTCTCTCCTCTCTCATGGTGGTGGGGATTGAACCCAGGATCTTGTGTATGCTAAGCAAGCACTCCACTACTGAGCTACATCCCTATTAAAAGTTTTTTTTAGACAAGGTTTCCCTGTAGCCCTGGTTGGCCTAGAACCTGCTGTGTAGACCAGGTTGGCCTTAATCTCACAGAGATCCACCTGCCCCTGCTTGCTGAGTGCTGGGATTAATGGTGTGTGCCACCATGCCCAGCATGGGATCTTTTGCTATGTTGCCCAGGCTGGCCCCAAACTTCTAAGCTCCAGTGATTAGTCCCACCTCCAGCTTCCTGAATGCCTCAATGGAACGATTTCCTAACAAGACAATCTAGTGATTCATTGCCCTGAACAAAACTGGTTTTGTTTTGTTTTGTTTTGTTTGTTTTGTTTTGCTTCTTTGGCCCAAAGCATACAATCCAGGTCCTTAGTGGGAGCTGAGGCCCACCGAGCGCAGGTCTGGCTGACACCTCTTTGCAGCGTGGGCTCTGTTCTCCGTCATGCTCACAGTCCTCTCAACTGCCAGGCACTCGTCAGGCATCTTGGCTCTGGCTTGAGTTGCTCCTGCTAGAGGGGCTGCCCTAGGAGACCTTTGGCTTTCCAGGCTTACCTGTGGGTACCTTGGGACTCTTCCTGCTTACAGGCCCCCATCTCAGGCTTCGGCCCTGCCCCCCAGTAGTGACTCGATAGTGATGGAATCGCTTGCCTCCTCATGTCGTCAGCTCTTTGAAGCTGCAGTGTGAGGCGGTGCAGTGTCGGAGTCCGGCTCCCGCCCTTGCTGTGTGTGGGTGACTGTTGGACAGAGTTTAGCAGTCTCATCTTTAAGTCTGTCCTCATCTCACAGAGACTCTTGGATGTGTAAGTGGGTATTTATGAAGCCCTTGGCACCTTCTCTTGCCCAGGGAAGAGTTCTTGTGAGTGGTAGCTGTCTGCAGAGCCCTCCAAGGGCTGGGAGTGACCAGGTTCTCACAGGGGTTTATGAGGGGACCGTATCAGAGGGCATGGGAAGCCCCGAATGCAGCCTCGGCCCTGCTCCGCTCGGTCTCTCTTCTCTCCCTTTGTTCCTCACTGTTACTCTGCCGGTGGCCTGTGGGGCTGATTGCGCTTGTCCTAAACCCTTCAGGGTGGTCAGTCCCCAGCCCTAGCCACCTACTTAGTTAGGTGAGGAGCTTGCAACGGAAACTGCTGCTGTTATTTTGACCTGTCCAGGGATGTAGGCTGGTCCTCAGCACTGGGTATAAGGAGGCCCAGGTGAAGGGGGACCTCGTTAAACTTGATACCTGCGCTGCTAGTGCAGTAGTCGTCAGCCAAAGGTGGTTTGTCTGTGTGGACACATTCTGTAATTGTAAAATATACACACTAGATTTCAAAAAGCAAGTGCTAAAAAAATATGGAAATGCAAAGATTTTTTACATTGACTGCATGTTGAAATGATAATATTTTGGATATATTGGGTTAAATAAAATCCATTGAAACTGATTCCATCTGTTTCTACTTTTTTTTCTTGGTCTTTTTGAGACAGGGTCTCCCTGTTGGCTTTGAACTCACCATGTAGACCAGGCTGGCTTTGAACTCACAGAGATCCACTTGCCTCTGCCTCCCGAGTGCGGATGCCACCATGCCCGGCCTGTTTCTGCTTTCTGTAGTGAGGCTTCTAGAATGTTTAAATTGTCCAATGCTGTTCACATTTGGATAGCGTCATTCAGCACAGCAGACATACTGGCCAGTTTCAGAGGTGGGGATCAGTATTCAAGAAGAGCAGTGCATGCTGGGATTTGGGGTATGTTTGGTTTAGAGAGTCTCAGTTGCAGATGGTATCTTACAACCACCTTCTTTTTCAAGTATCGAAACTTGAGACTCAGAAAGGTGAAACCATTTGTCCTAAGTCACAGAGCCCGAATGAGGCCTGGGTCTTCCGAGCTGCCTCTGTCAGAGTCCCAGAAAGACAGTCTCCTGACCCTCCTAGAGTCCTCACTAATAGGCAGATGTGTTAGAGGAGAGCTTTAGCCAGAGTGGGTCGGCTCTGCAGGCGGCTACAGTATGTGACAGAAAACAGATAACCCCATCTCCAGGTCCCTAGGACAGCAGGAGCAGGTGTCCTGTGCTGGGGGGGGGGGGGCTGGTGGGGAGGGGCGGTGTTCGGAATGAGTTGGGCAACTGTGGGTGATCAGGGTTAGCGGTGAGTGGTAGCAGGGTGTGTGTACCTGAAAGAGGACATGGGGTTCTAGAAAGGTGGGGAGACGAGGGACATCCCACTGAGCACAGAGAAGCTTGTTCTTTGCATGTGTGTGTCTGCATATATATGTATGAAGATCACTAAACAGTGTGTTAGGTTTTTTTTTAATTTTATTTATTGTTTATGTGTATGAATGTACTGTCTGCATGCAGGTCTATGCACCTGTGTCGTGCAATGCTGCAGAGGTCAGAAGAGGGCGTCGGACTCCCCTGGAACTGGAGTTAAAGACATTTCTTAGCCCCCATGTGGGTGCTGGGAATCGAACCTGGGTCCTCTGCAAGAGCGGTCGGCGCTCTTAACTGCTAGGCCATCTCTCCAGCCCCGTGTGCTAGTTTTATACACATGGAACAATGCTAAAGTCATAAAAGGGCATCATGGGAAAGAAAGCCTATCCCCTGCACTCATTCTCCCACGGCCCACTTTGCGGCTGTTGTTGAATCTTTATCACATGCTCATCTATACTAAAAGTTTTTCTTTCTCTTACACAGATGATAATACATTATGGTCTTACACACCCTTGCTACACTGTTTTTTTGTTTTTGTCTTTTTGAGATGGTCTCCCTGTAGCCCTAGCTGTCCTGGAACTCACTATGTAGACCAGACTGGCCTTGCATTCACAGAGATCCACTTGCTTCTGCCTCCAATTACTGGGATTAAAGGTGTGTGTTACCATAGCCAGCTGCTATACTGTTTTTAAAAACTTCTTTGGCTGGGCATGGTGGCACACACGTTTAATCCTAGCATTTGGGAGGTAGAAGCAGGCGGATCTCTGTGAGTTCAAGGCCAGCCTGGTCTACAGAGTGAGCTCCAGGCCAGCTGGGGCTACAGGGAGACCCTGTCTCAAAAATACCTAAAAAAAAAAATAAATAAACAAACAAATAAATAAATAAATAAAAACTTTGATCTGGGACTTTGCTCCCTATGAGCAGAGATAGACTTGCCTTGCTCTTCATAGCTGGACATTACTCCATTACACTAGCGTATGATAGGATCACGGTAGAATGGTTTCACTTTTTTTTTTTTTCCTCCTTCCTCTGCCTCCCGAGTGCTAGGATTAAAGGTGTGTGCCACCATGCGGCGGGCGGCTTGCAGAGGACCCAGGTTCGATTCTCAGCACCCACATGGTGGCTGAGAACCATCTTTAACTCCAGTTCCAGGGGAATCCGACACCCTCTTGTGACCTCTGCAGCACTGCACAACATGAGTGCACAAACCTATATGCAGACAGTACATTCATACACATTAAAAAAAAAAAGCAAAACAAAAATAAAGCCCAGATCAAAAACTTTTGAGATGGGGGTCTGGCCATATTGCCTAGACTGGCCTTAAACTCTTGGCTTCAATGATCCTTCCGCCTCAGCCTCCTGAGTGTCAGAACTGCTGCTGCCTTCTCCAGTGATCCTCCCGCCTCAGCCTCCTGAGTGTCAGAACTGCTGGCTGCCTTCTCCAGTGATCCTCCCGCCTCAGCCTCCTGAGTGTCAGAACTGCTGCTGCCTTCTCCAGTGATCCTCCCGCCTCAGCCTCCTGAGTGTCAGAACTGCTGCTGCCTTCTCCAGTGATCCTCCCGCCTCAGCCTCCCGAGTGTCAGAACCGCTGCTGCCTTCTCCAGTGATCCTCCCGCCTCAGCCTCCCGAGTGTCAGAACCGCTGCTGCCTTCTCCAGTGATCCTCCCGCCTCAGCCTCCCGAGTGTCAGAACCGCTGCTGCCTTCTCCAGTGATCCTCCCGCCTCAGCCTCCCGAGTGTCAGAACCGCTGCTGCCTTCTCCAGTGATCCTCCCGCCTCAGCCTCCCGAGTGTCAGAACCGCTGCTGCCTTCTCCAGTGATCCTCCTGCCTCAGCCTCCCGAGTGTCAGAACTGCTGGCTGCCTTCTCCCATTGCATTGCTGGCGTCTCTAAGCCACTGCTCCAAGCTTCAGATGCACAGGCAGTGGTCAGACCTTTACTGACGCTTCTCTGCAAACATACAGTAGCTGCTCTGTGCACTTGATAACTGGCCCAGTGTAGTGCCCACGTGTGTGTGTGTGTGTGTGTGTGTGTGTGTGTGTGTGTGTGTATGTATGTAGCACCTGCCTGTTCATACTCCAGGCTTCAGGTTTTTCCTAAGCCTGAACTAGGTGCAGTCCACCTCTACAACTTCTAGAAGACATGGCTGCGAGAAAAAGGCCTGAGGTGAATAGCAAACAGGGACTGGCCAGGGATCCCACCTGTCTGGCCTCTCCTTTGGAAGCTTCAAGGTCAGTGGATGTTGACCTCTGCCCAGCCTCTGGGGAAGGGCTGTAATTATACTGAGTTGACCTCTGCCTTAGTTAGACAAACTTCTCTGCAGCCTGGCCAGGCTGACCTCACGTGCTCTGCACCTCACTGGAAAGTAATACATGAAGTGTTTACCAGACAAGTGTTGGGTCCTTTGGCTCTTCTGTGTTTTGCTTTTCTCCCTTAGTTTTTTGGTCTGGAAATTAAAGGCAGTGTGCACAACGTGTGATCTTTCTCTGGATTAAGTAGGATCCAGATACTGTTAGCCAGCCTCCAAGCCTGTAGATTACAGTGCTGGGGGGTGACCCTGAGCCTCACCTCCAGCCCTCTACTTTTACATAAAATCCTTATTTTCCCAAGGTGGCAGAACACCATCCTTTACTCAGTTTCTTGGTGTCTCCTCTGTGGGTCTGGGGTCTGGGTAGGTGGGTAGCCAGGGCTACAGGGAGACCTTCTCTCCAAAGCAGGCCTAGAATCCCAGCTACTAAGGAGGCTGAGATAGTGCTAGCTTGGTCTGCAGAGGAAGTTCAAGGTTAGTTTAGGCAACTTAATGAGACTCTCAAAAATAAAAAGTTGCGGGGCTGGAGAGATGGCTCAGCAGTTAAGAACACTGGTTGCTGTTGCAGAGGACCCAGGTTTAGTTCCCAGCACCTATATGGCAGCTCACAATCTACTGTAACTCCAGTTTCAGGGGATCCATCTCTGTCGTCTGGCCCCTGCTGGCACTACATGCATGTGCTGCACATGTATGTGTGCAGGCAAAACTCTCAGACATATAAAAATAAGTCCTTTTTAAAAAGTGAAAAAAGAGATGGGGAGATGTGCTTCAGTGGTAGAGCACTTGCCTAGCACGTACGACGTCCTGGGTTCAACCCCTCCCCCATACTATGAAGACTAGTGCTTCCTCTATAGAAATATCTTATCTCCTATTCAAATGAGTGTGACTCACCTTTTAGGTCACCACTGTAATTATTTTGTTTAATAATATGAACCCACAGCACAAAAATGCATACCAGAAGAAATATGCTAATATATGCTAACCAGGTGGAGGTGGAAGTGGAGGTCATCCCTTTAGAAAGACTGTTGAAGCCGGGCATGGTGGCGACACGCCTTTAATCCTAGCACTTGGGAGGCGGAGGCAGGTGGATCTTTGTGAGTTCAAGGCCAGCCTGGTCTACAGAGTGAGTTCCAGGCCAGCTGAGGATACAGGGAGACCCTGTCTCGAAAAGACCAAAAAAAAAAAAAAGAATGTTGAGGGGGCTGGAGAGATGGCCTAGCGGTTAAGAGCGCCGACCGCTCTTACAGAGGACCTGGGTTCGATCCCCAGTACCCACATGGTGGCCAAGAACCGTCTGAAACTCCAATTCCAGGAGAACTCCAGTCCAGGGGAATCCGATACCCTCTTCTGACCTCCGCGGCATTGCACGACACGGGTGCACAAACTTGCATGCAGACAGTACATTCATACACATACAGAAATAAATAAAAAAAATAAAAAAAAAAAGAATGTTGAAATAGTATGGGTGGTTGCTTTCTTATAAACAGCCTGGATTTGACTTTAGTCTCTCCATTTTCAAAAAGGGGACTGTATTAGATTTCTCCAGAAAAAATAGGACAATAGAAGATATTTGTATGTTTACTTAGCTATCCACATATAAATTTAAAAGATTGAATTTATTTTTGTAGTGCTCGTGATCCAACCCAGGGCCTTGCACCTGGGAGGCCTATGTTCAACCCTGACCTACACACCCAGCTCTATTCAAGAGATTTACTACAAAGGACTGAGTCATTCTGTTATGGCAGCTGAGAGGCCCTAACATGTGCAGTCTGTGGGCTGGAGACTTTAGGAGAGCTTGTGGTATATGTTCCAGTCCAAAAGCAAGAAAACACCAAGGTTTCAGCTTCCAGCCCAGTAGGCAGAAGTCC
>VZQC01003622.1:534600-549864 GCA_009823505.1 Rhizomys pruinosus
AAAAAAAAAAAAAAAAAGACAAAAGTAAAAAAAAAAAAGCACAGTTTCACCTGTCTTACTGGCAAGTACAGCTACCCTGTGGCTGCCACTGCTTTTGCCATGCTTCAAAGACATGAGACACAGCTTTTCTTTTTTTTAATTTTATTTATTTTTACGTGTATGAACGTACTGTCTGCATGTAGGTTTGTGCACCTGTGTCGTGCAATGCCGCAGAGGTCAGAAGAGGGTGTAGGACTGTGTTGGATTCCCCTGGAACTGGAGTTAAAGATGGTTCTCAGCTGCCATGTGGGTGCTGGGGATCGTACCTGGGTACTCTGCAAGAGCAGTCGGCGCTCTTAACTGTTAGGCCATCTCTCCATCCCCAGAGACACAGCTTTTCTTTCTTTCTTTTTTTTTTTTTTTTGGTCTTTTTTGAGACAGGGTCTCCCTGTAGCCCCAGCTGTCCTGGAACTCGCTCTGTAGACCAGGCTGGCCTTGAACTCACAAAGATCCAGCTGCCTCTGCCTCCTGAGTGCTAGGATTAAAGGCGTGTGCCACCAGGCCCGGCTAAGAGAGACACAGCTTTTCAACCTTCCAATATGGACTGAAGACTCATGTCTCTCTAAGAATCCTCTAAACCTTCAGTCCCAGATGGGGACTGCTGAGTCATCCAACTTGTGGACTGAGCTATTACTGGGGTTTCAGCCTCTTCAGAGTATAGACTTCCATTGTTGGACTACCCAGGCTGTATCATGGAGACCAGTCCAGGAAGATGAAGACAGGACACATTGCTTACTGGACCTCATTTGGTGACCATGGGAAAGGAAAACCCCAGTGTGGAGCACAAGGGCAGAACTGATGGTGGTTTGGTCTTGCCAAGGAGGAGCCTTCAAACATGATATCTTTCAGCCTAATAAAGAAAAGACCAAAAAAAAAAAAATCATAAGCTGAAGATGCTAAAACTTATGATATATGTGGCATGCATTTGTGCATATTTTGGAATGATGCATACTGGGAAGGAATAACAACAACAACAAAAAGACTTGGTCAAAGAACTGACTCAAATGATGAACTTCTGCTTGAAACAGTAAATTTCTGCATGGAGAATTTTGAGAGAGACTGACAAAAAGATGAAAAACATGTTTGGCACAATGCATGAGCTCTGGTGGGGTGGGGGGCAGGGAGGGGAGCACAGGTCTAGATTTGATTTGAAAATTTGTATGAAATGCACAAAGCTTCAATAAAAAATTGGCTTTGAGGGCTGGAGGGATGGCCTAGCGGTTAAGAGTGACGACCGCTCTTGCAGAGGACCCGGGTTCGATCCCCAGCACCCACATGGCGGCTGAGAACCGTCTGTAACTCCGGTTCCAGGAGAACTCCAGTTCCAGGGGAATCCGAGACCGTCTTCTGACCTCCGCGGCATCGCACGACACGGGTGCGCAGACCTGCATGCAGACAATACATTCATACACATAAAAATAAATAAATAAATAAAAATTAAAAAAAAAAATTGGCTTTGAAAAAAATTTAGCTGTGTGTGGTGGTGCACACCTTTAATCTCAGCACTTGGGAGGCAGAGGCAGGCGGATCTCTGTGAGTTCCAGGCCAGCTGGGGATATGGGGAGACCCTGTCTCAAAAAGACTAAAAACTTTTTAATTTCATGAGGTGAGAAGAAACATATCCTTGTTTTCTCAACTACTCAGGAAAGGAAGCTTGGGATAAAGGTGAGCTAGGGCAGTTCAATAAAAATTCTGGAATTACTCATGTCAAAAAGAGTGAGGGCTGAAAAACCAAAAAGAAGCACACGCTTTTTACTCTAAAGCCACCGCTGGTGTGCTTAGGCTGCTAAAACCAAGTGTCGTAAATGTCGTAGGTTCCTGCTGTTGTAAGTGCTAGATGTCCAGGAGGCTGTTGGCCTTCTGACCAACTGTAAGGTTGACGACCCCATGGCTGGACTCGTGTCTAGGCTGATGGCCCCACGACACACACCCGCGAAGCTGATGGCCTCATGAGTATCTGGTAACTCCACACCCACACCTGCCAGGAAGCTGTGGGCTTCCTTGGCCCCCGCAAGTGGACAAACCTATGGCCAGAGGCTGTTGGCCTTTTTTTTGGTCTTTTCGAGACAGGGTTTCCTTGTAGCCCCAGCTGTCCTGGAACTCGCTCTGTAGACCAGGCTGGCCTTGAACTCACAAAGATCCCCCTGCCTCTGCCTCCCGAGTGCTAGGATTAAAGGCGTGCGCCACCACACCCACCTGGCCGTGAGATCCAGCCCCATGACCAGAAAAACTGAAAAGCTAGTTGAAAAATTAATAGTTCCATGATCTATCTAGTTAAGGAAAGCATGCATGCAAAAGCCACCTGGACATCAGTCAGGTGGCAAAGCTTGTAGGAATTCTCTTTATTCATGCAGGGCAAGCAGGTATATAGGGTGGTGGGACAGACAGCCCCCACCTTGCATGACATCACCTCCCAGTAGCCAATGCCAGACCTCTACATCATTACCCTTTGCCCCAGCTCCTGGGGTGGACCCAGAAAGGGAAGTGCAGTGAACCAGTCAGTTTGAGGCGCAAGCCTGCACAGACCCACAGCAAAGCACCCCAGACTGGCCAGCTTAAAGACTAGAAAGTTGGACTGGAGGTATGGCTCAGGGGTTAAGAGCACCGGCTGTTCTTGCAGAGAATCCAGGTTCAATTCTCAGCACCCACATGGCTGCTAACAACCATATATAACTACAGTTCCACGGGAATCTGATGCCTTCTTCTGACTCAGTGCTGCACAACTCTGGTGCACTTATGTGCACGCAGGCAAGATGCTCACATGTATGAAATAAGAAACATAATACATAAAATATTAAAAAAGTAGAAAGTTATTTCTGCGGATGAAAGGTCCAGGATCAGGTGCAGGCGGGTTGGACTCTCCTGGGGCCTTTCTGCTGGGTGGCAGATAGTCAGTCACCTTGCTATGTCCTCATGAGGACAGTGTGACTGTGTTCCTACAGTGTCTTCCTTTTCTTATAAGGATACCAATCCTGTTAGATTAGGGCACTTTTTTTTTTTTTTTGTCTTTTTGAAACAGGGTCTCTCTTTGGCCCCNTTCAGGTTCTTGTGCTTTCACAACAAGGACTAAACCACGAGAGACGCATGAATAATGATAGCAACTGGGACAGTTTATTAAAGAGAAAAGTGGCCTGGGGAACAGGAATGAGCTTACCAGCTGGAGTAGATCTCAAGGCTCAAAGTCCCAAGTCCCTCCTTACTCCAGCATCATGACCATTTATAGGTTACCTAGCAGCCATTTTCCTCCCACATTGGGGGGTAGAGGGGTTCTCAAACATGCTTGGGTTCCTTAGCCCTGGTTGGAAAGGTTTTCAAGTTTTTCTGCCAATTGCCTTTTTATATGAATATGTTAATGTCGTTTTATATGTTAATGTTGGTTTGTGTGTTAATGTTGTTTTATATGTTAATGTTAGTCTGTATGTTAATGTTGTTTATATGTTAATGTTCATCTATGTTAATGCTAGGTGTATGTTAATGCTTTTTATATATCAATGTTGTTTTACATGTTAATGTTGTTTTACATGTTAATGTCTCCTCCATCCTAACTCTTCTGCCACACCGACTCATTAATATTCCTTGTCATCATCACCCTCTCCAGCTCCTCTTCCTATTCTTCCATCTCCGATCTTTAGATGTTCACCACACCATCATGTCTTGTTGCTTCAAGACAACCTGAATCATACTTCCATTATCTGCACATCTAATTGGTCATCAGGCTTTGTCCTGACAGCATCCAAATACATCCTCTCCCATCACGTGGTCCTCCACTACCTTTGCTCATACCTCACCTTTTCTCCTGGACTGTTGGAAAAGCCTCCAGGTTGGCTACCATGGCCCAGGTCTCCTCCTCTGCCCCTCCATGGCACTCCTCTGAAGGGATTTCCTTACCAAGAAAAGAATTAGATGCAGTCACTTGGTTCCCTGGGTGAGAATTCTTCAACAACACCTTACAGCCAACAGAATATCACAACGTCGTTGGCCTGGCACACTCCATCCTTCCTCGTAGTGCCTTATCAAAATATCTGACTTCATTACAGTGAGCTATTTCACCCACACAAATTTTTAAGAGAATTCTGGTTTGACCACATGTGTTAGAATGATAAGCTATGTCATATTGTTAAAATATTATTTAACATTTTTTTAATTTTAAAAAAAAAAAAAATGTAGAAAAAAAAAAAAAAACATTATCATCACCTCTGCCAGCTGGGGTTCCCACCATGGGATTCTTAGGCTGTGTTGTAATGAGAGGCCCGAGGGTCTCATAAGGGGTGCTGGGCTGCTCACAGCTTCATTCAAGCCCCAGAATTGTGGCTGATGAATGGTGACCTATACCAGGTCTTCCACCATAGCTTGTGACAGTCCATCGAAGGTCTCTATCCTTTCTGCTCTGGGTGCAGCCTCTAGTATCAAATCAGACATCTTATTTTTACTTATAAGTCTAAGTCAGTGGGCTCAAATCTGAGGGCTACAAAAGAAGCTAACTCCTTTTGCTGGGGAATGACTATAATGAGCACACAGACACTTTGTTTCTCTCTCTGCTTAACACCTTGTGCTTTTGGGGTGGAGTTGATTGATGTTTAGGCTTTAATGCTCGTGGTTCACTTCAGAATTTATCTGTGTGTTTGTTAAATGGAAAGAAACAGGACTTCCACGGGGCTTGGCAAGATTGGTTCAGTGGGTAAGGTGATTGCCATCCAATACTTGAGGACCAGTTCAATTCCAGGGAACCCACAGGGTGGGGAAGGGACATTACACGAGAGCAATTCTTGCAAGTATCTTCTGACTTCTACTTGTGCGCTGTGGCACATGCATATGCACGTGAAGTAGATAAGATGTAAAGAAGAGAGAAAGAAGAGGATCTAGATCCCCTGTCCTTATTTTTTTCTTCACCTATCTATAGTTCCAAAGCTCTCAAACACCAAAGGACACTTCTCTGCTGATCTGACAGTCCCTAGCCCAGGTATACCACAGATACTACGGCTTCTGTGCTGCTTGGCTTTGTAGATAAAAGATAAACGGTTCTGGCTGTGGCAGAAAATGAAGCATGGGTTCAAATTGATCCAGAAAACATGCATCCAAACTTCAGGAGGATTGTTCCTGGTCCCCAGGGATACAGAGTGGCTCAGGAGCATAAGAATTCTATTAAAAAGTCAAGATACCTCTAGAAGAGCTATATAAGCAAGGAGAAGACTGGTTCAGTGTGGGTGCAAATACCTTCAACCAACACCCAGCATTAGTCCAGGGATTTGTCATTGCATTATTCAGGGGAAAGATCCAAAAGAATGAATTTATAATTATGAGAGAGAATTTATCATAGTGGCTTACGTGAAGAAGCTAAATGACCATCTGCAGGCAGGAGAGCTGGGAACCAGCTGCCCAGACCTAGAAGCCACAGAACGAGGGGGTCGAGTGATGCAGCCCCTGACCTAAGGCTGAGGCCTAGAGGCCTGAGGAGGGTCCACATTCCAAGGCTGATGTCTTTCCCTTTCTCTAGGTTTCTTTTGTTCCAAGAGTCCCCACCCACTTTGAAAGTTGCTGTCCACATTTAAGGTGCATCTCACACTCTCCCCAACTACTACTTTGCTGACTGAGCCACATGCCAATCATCTGTGGAAATGTCTTCAAAGACACAGTGGAAGTGTGCTTTATCAACATTCCAGACAGTCAGTCCATTCAAGGTAACAACACAGAGTAACCAAGACCGAGTAACCAGGGGACCTTGTCTCCTGCTTTGCCAAGAAAACAAACAAGAAACAAGTCCCTTTTAACGTATATAGAATTGTAAGATCTACAGCATTTGGCCACATAGTACAAATACTCTGACAGATACATAGGTATATCTGTGTCCTAAGCCCCTACCTGTGTTCCTGAAAGGCTTGTGCCCTCCTACAGACCCAGTACTAAGAAATTAAAATGTCTTAATTATATCTCAGAACATCCAAGTGATTTAAACTATATCTGAACCATTTAGTGTGCAATGTCATCTTGGTGCGTGTTGAAGGTAAATCAGAAGCATGTAAATTGCTTGGGAAATAAAGCATCAGGGTTGCCAGAAAAAGACAGGAGGTTCCTGGAAACCATGGTTCTCCTTGATGCCCCAATGAATTATGGCGTTCAGAATTGGACTCAGCAGAAGGGCATCAGCGATGGACTTGAGTCACGCATACACACGCCCTCCTCATATTTCTCATCGGTCCTCCCCCGACCAGACCTCCTGTAGTGTCATAGCTGGAGGCAAGGAGAGCCTGAGCTGGCCACAGGCATTCTGGGGCGGTGTGGAGAATCATTAAGGCAGGTTCGACGGACAGACAGCTGATAGATATAAGGATCCGGTGGATGTTCTATTGGGACTTTGGGAAAAACAAGATGTGTGCTCGACTTTGCAAAAAAGAGTACTTCATTTTTGATCGGTTATCTGTGATCCTTGACTTTCACCTACAAAACTACTTAAAAATGATTCTTCAAAATCCACTATCTCATTATATTCTTATCACCAGTTTCACAGATACTAGGAAATGATATATTCTAAATCATGTTAGGAAAATGTTGTTGTGCACCACCTTTAAATTCCAGCACTGTGGAGGTGGAGAGCAGGTTGATCTCATGTGAGTTCAAGGCCAAGCCCTGGTCTACATAGAGAGCTCCCAGCACGCTGGACTAAAGGGGACCGTCTCAAAAAAAAAAAAAAAAAAAAAGGCAAGGAAGGGGAAAAAGGGGTTGGGTGGCAATAAAAAAAAAAATCAAAATTCATTAAAAAATTGGCTTTAAAATAAAGATGTATATGAATTTGTACACACATCACACACACACACACGTATACACCTTAATATCCTGGCTAGTCTAGCCCAAGTGGCTTGTATATGAAGATGCCATTTAAGTATTACAGTCATTAAAAACCCTATCAGGGAGCCTGTTTTGAGGGATAAATGCGTCTCAGCAGGTTAAGAGCACCCGGCTTCAATTCACCTGGCAAAGGACCAGGGTTGACTCTGAAGCACCCACTGGCAGCTAAACAATTATCCCATAACTGTAGTTCCAAGCGATCCAATGCCCTATTCTGGACCTAATTATGGATCACTTATCAACATCGAGACTTAATACACTCATACCACTAAGTAAAAAATAATAAAAAATCATATTTAAAAATCTCCTCAGCTACGAATGCGTGGGTGGGCATAGCCTCTAATCCTAGCACTTGGAGGCAGAGCAGGCAATCTTTGTATTCAAGGCCAGCCGGCTACAGAGTGAGCAGCCAGCCAGCGGACTAAAGGGAACCCTGTCTCAAAAATACAATAAAAAAAATAAAATAAAATAAAATAAATAAATCGACACACCAGAAGGCAGAGGCAGCACCCCTATGTCTGTCGGTCAAGCCAGCTGTCATAGATAGAGAGATTTTAGGCCACTCTGGGCTCAGGGGGAGGAGGAGGGGGAGGAGGAGGGGGAGGAGGAGGGGGAGGAGGAGGAGGAGGAGGAGAAAGAGAGGGAGGGAACTCGTAATATAAATAGGAAAATATATGACTGGGTGGCCAGGAAGCACTACTGCATGTGTAAGAAGCTATATTCACTCTCCTGGCCAGAGATTGGCTCCTAAGTCTGGGTTACACCTTCCAGGGCAGTGACTTCTGGTAGGGAATCTTGCAGTGAGGAAGAAGCACAAGAATCACCCCCCACCCCCAGCCTGGAGACAAAGAGGAATGTGGGGCCAGTTTAGCAATGTGGCTAACATCTGAAAAGCACGGAAACTCTTAAGGCCAGGCATACATCCGTGGCCTCTCCCCAACTGGAGGGCGAGTAAGGAGCACCGTAGTCCTTCCCTGTGATACACAGCCACCAGGAGGAATTCCTACTATCCTACTACTAGGTGGAGGTAGTTGGAACTCTGATGCCTGTTCTGGAGTACACAGGACCGCTGGCATGGCCACATCAGGGGCTTTAAAGTAGGATGGGATCAGGTAGGAGATAGGGCAAGGAGAGAGAGTTGACAGTTTAAAACAGCACTGACTTTAATCCTAGCACTCAGGAGGCAGGAAAGAGGAGGCAGAGGCAGGAGGATCTCTGAATTCAAGGACAGTCTTGCCTTCATAGTGAGACCCTATTTCAAAATAGATGAACAAAACAGTACTGGATACATTAGAGAGTGCCTGCTGTATACCGAGTCTTATGTATAGAATTCTCCAGTGACAGTCTTGCCATGGTGGAAACACAAACAGGCTTCCTCCATGTGAGCTTGCCCAAGAACACAGAGTCTGGTCCCGAACCCGCGGAGTGTCTGACTGATCCCCTGGGCGCTCCTGGACTGAAGTGCCTGTCCTTAACCAAACCAGTGCTTTCCCACCTCGCAGGCGGGCGGAGGGTAAGATAACATCTAGGGAGAAACAAACATTTGTTTCTAAGGATTTTTCCACCGCTTTGCTGAAGTGGAGTGGATAAGGGTATGTGTGCAGTCGAGCGCCCGGGTCACGGGACTCTTCGCCCCCCACCTCCGCGCCCCCCCCACCCCCCCGCGCGCCCTGCTGGGTGCTGGGACCAAGCTGCGGCTCCCAGTGTGGGAGGAAACAACTCGGGAGACTTGAGCTGCTGGTGGGCGGGGAAGTGTCATTGTGACCTGCCCAGGTCCCTCCCCTTCGTGCGCACTGTGATGCTACCCGGCATGTCTGTCGTGGGCCCCCTCCCTCACAGTGTCACAACCGCGGAGGCGGCGGTATCTGGAGCAGTTGGGGTGGGCAGGCCCAGCTGGGACGCGAGCGGGCGAGGAGAGCGGCCACGATGGTGAGCCTTCCCGGGCCATGGGCTGGGGCGCGCGGCAGGTGCAGGGCGCAGAGCTGCGGGTCCGTGGGGTGGCTGCCCAGAGGCTTTAGATCCACAGGGCTCCGAGTCTCTTGGAGTGGGTGTGGACGGCTGTGTTCAGGGTCCAGAGACTAGCTCCCTGGGGTGGGAGATACCTACTTTTGTTCTCAGAAAGTCGATACCAGGGGGAGGCAGAGGCAGGCGGGTCTCTATGAGATGGTGGCCAGCCTGGTCTACATAGAGTTCCAGGCCAGCTGTGGCTACAGGGAGACCCTTGTCTTCAAAAAGACAAGAAAGAAAGTAGAGACCCGGGGGCCAGGTATGGGAGACTTGCCTGCTCAGATGGGAGGAGGAGGGGCCTGCGACTGAGAATTTGGGGAACCTTCACTCCTGGACCCGAGTGGGAAGAGACGGGATGCGGAGGGATTCCGGACAGGTGGCCTGCGACCGGGTGGCGGGGGCAGTGGGCGCATCAAATCTTGAGCCAGGCAGAATGTGACAGGTTGTACAGAGCCGCATATTGGGGTCGTTCCCCCCTTCGTCCTCCCGCTCTTGGCCTGGGTTTGGGGCACCCTCAGTTGGAGGACGGCCGGGTCCTCTGGGCACAGGAGCTTCGCCAGTATCTAGCTTTGCTCCTCTACTTTTCTAGCGGTCAAAGTCAGAAGGACTTTGCCCCTCGCAGTTTCAGTCCCGGAGGCCAGGGGACCTCAGCTTCCACGTTTTGTTTTCTTTCCTGGTTTAAGACGCTCCGAGGCCACAGCTCCTCCGCAGCCTTACCTGAATCCACCAGCTACCTTTAGAGCTAAGGCCCCTCTAGGCTCTGCAGCTGCGCTGTGCAGAAGCCACTGGGAATATGGGCCTTCCCCTAACGCAGCCAGGAAGTGGGACATTAAGGCTGGGGGTGGGGTGGGGGCAGAATCTCACAGACCAAGGTCAGGTTCTCCTAGTGCTCTTGTTCCAGGTGTCAGTGACAGAGCAGCCGTGCCAGGACCTCCCCTTCACCCCTCCTCCCTCTACACCCCTCCCTCCTCTCCTCCCTTTCTACAAGCCTCAGCAACCCTCACTGGTCATTTGGGAGAGTGCCTGGACTATCAGGCTCTGGCTCTCTTTGTGGGACTTCTACTTTGTAGGCCTGCCCAGCACCCTGCCTTTCTGAAGTATGCTCCCAGACACTCATGGATTGAAGAATTTGGGAACACAGGAGAGAGTGACCAGACCAAGCCATTTCTGTGTTCCTGGCTTTAGAAGGAGCCCAGAGCTAAAAGTTCAGGTTTTGGGCTCTTGGCTATGCAACTAGCTTTGTGACTTTAAGGCCATCGGACCTCTTTGGATTTGTGTTTTTTCTCTACGCAGCAAAGAGGGCTTATTTTGGGGCTGGAGAGATAGCCCAGTGGTTAACAGCACTGACTGTTCTTGCAGAGGACCTGAGTTCAAATCCCAGCACCCACATGGAGCTAAGAACTGTCTTAGGCCAGCCTGGTCTACATAGCGAGCTCCAGGCCAGCTGGGACTAAAGGGAGACCCTGTCTCAAAACAAAAACAAAAACACAATCAAAAGCCCCCAAATACATTAAAGAAAGGGCTTATTTTAAACGTTCAAGGCTCTACATAGTGCTGGGATTAAAGCTGAGGGCTATCACACCCCTCTATGGTTGAATGTCTTGAAAACAGACTATCTTTATTTATGGCGAAGCCCTGAGCTTTGTGAACTAGGTTCTATTGAGAACATTCCTTGTATGGTTTTGGTGGGCAATGGTGTCATTGAAGAGTTCCCATTCACAGAACCTCCAACTAGAAGGTTTTTTTTTTTTATCCACCTTCCGTCCCTCTCTCCCTCCCTCCCTCCCTCCCTCCCTCCCTCCCTCCCTTCCTTCCTTCCTTCCTTCCTTCCTTCTTTTTTATATTTTATTATTTTTTTACGTGTATGAATGTACTGTCTGCATGTAGGTCTGTGCACCCATGTCATGCTGCGGAGGTCAGAAGAGGGTGTCGGATTCCCCTGGAACTGGGGATCGAACCCATGTCCTCTGCGAAAGCAGTCAGCACTCTTAACTGCTAGGCTATCTTTCCAGTCCAAATAAAATTTTTAAAAAAAATATATTTTTTTTTTTTTTTGGTCTTTTGACGACAGGGTCGTCCACTGTAAGCTCTGGCTGTCTCTGAGAACTTACTCTTAGACCCCGGAGGTGGGCCTTGAACTCACAGAGATCCGCCCTTGTTCCTTCTTTTTTGAGGTAGGCTCGGATCTCATTAACTGCCAACAAACTGGCCCTCAAACTTGCTTCTTTTTTCCTCAGCCTCCAGAACAGCTGGGAGACTCATTTCCTTTTCTTCTTTTCCTTTCTTTTTCCAGTGCTGGGGATAGAATTTTCCCCTCCCCTCAAGCCTTACCTGCTTGGCAAGTGCTGTACCTCTGAGCCACATCCCAGCCTCCTGGTTCATTCCTGAAAGACTAGAGTGATCAGTGTATACCCGTGATCCCAATAAATCCCACTCTTCCTCTAGAAGTTGCACGTCTGGAACTCCAATTCGAGGAGAACTCCAGTTCCAGGGGACTCTGACGGCCCCATCTTCGACCTCTTGCCGGGCGTTGCACGACACGGGTTGCACAGACTTGCATGCAGGCAGTACTTCATACACATACAGAAATAAATAAAATATAAAAAAAAAATTTTAAAAAAAAAAAAAAAAAAAAAAAAAAAAAAGAAGTGTCTTCAGTTCCTCCCGTGGGTCAAGTTCCAAGCAGACTACTCCCATGTCCCCGTTTCCTGCATGAGCAACAGAAGGGGGAAAGCAGAATTATCTTTGGAATGTCTGTATTTTCTGGATAGGAAATATGTAACCACGGTGGGTGTGGACGGCACATGGTCTTTTTTTTTTTTTTTTTTTTTTTGAGACAGGGTCTCACTCTGTAGACCAGGCTGGCTTTGAACTCACAAAGATCCACCTGCCTCTGCCTCCCGAGTGCTAAGATTAAAGGCATGCCCCATCACACCCAGCTGACATGTGCCTTTAATTGCCACACTGGAGAGGCAGAGGCAGGTGGATCTCTGTGAGCTTGAGGGCAACCTGGTCTCTATTGCAAGTTCCAGGCCAGCTGGGGCTCCAGGAGATCCTGTGTCAAAAAGACAAACAAACAAACAAACAAACAAATGAAAACCCCACAAATGACAACAACAGTAACAACAATAACAAAACCCCAATTCAAATGCACACATTTTCAAATGCATTCATCCTTTCGGTTCCAGTCAGACGGGCACTTTCCCCATGACTTACGGCTTTCTCCCAGGCACACATTCCTCCATCAAGCTTTAGCATGTGCACTCGGGAGTCTAAAGTCACACAGCTGGAAAGAAGCCCTAGAGCTCCAGTCCACTCTCCAGAGTTCCAAAGGCTCCCTTTTTAACCATCAGGTCAGCAGGCCAACACCATAGCCCAGCATCCCATCTGTTCTCTGTATTCTTTTTTTTTTAATTTTTATTTATTTTATGTGTATGAATGTACTGTCTGCATGTAGGTTTGTGCACCCGTGTCGTGCAATGCCTCGGAGGTCAGAAGAGGGCATCGGATTCCCCTGGAACAGGAGTTCTCCTGGAATTGGAGTTACGGACGGTTCTCAGCCGCCATATGGGTGCTGGGGATCGAACCCAGGTCCTCTGCAAGAGCAGTCGGCACTTTTAACCGCTAGGCCATCTCTCCAGCCCCTGTTCTCTGTATTCTTTTTTTTTTGTATTTTTGAGACAGTGTCTCCCTTTTAGTCCCAGCTGGCCTGGAGCTCACTCTGTAAACCAGGCTGGCCTGAACTCACAGAGATCCGCCTGCTTCTGCCACCTGAGTGCTGGGATTAAAGGCATGTGCCACCACGACCACCGCCTGTTCTCTGTATTCTTAAGCAAGCAGCATGTCCCCACTCCAGGAGGAGCCAAGGACACTTTTTTGGGAAGCAGCATAGGGAATCCAGACCAGATGCTCTAAGCTGAGTCTGTGCCAATGGTAGCAGGGACCAGAGGGAGTTTGAGTGACGAAAGGCCCGTGGGAATACCTGCAGCATGGCCTCCCCTCCTTCATGCCATTCCTTTGGCTCTGGGGAAGCACCAGCCAAGTTCAGTTGGAAATTTGAATTATATGGTGACAAAGATCCTGTACCCTTGCAAAGAATGGGCAGTGAGAGGGATGGGAGAGTGTCTGGGGATGGCGACAAGGTCACTGCCATGTCTGGGGTCCGCTGCTGTCATCCCACTGTCCTGCATGGTTGGACTGTGTTGGGGAGATGGACACTCTCTGCTCCAGAGCACTATGGGGGTCCCAGGGGTTGCAGATCACTGTCTTATCCGCCTTCCCATCACCAAGTACAGGTTCCTTGTAGCCGAGTGCAGGATCCTTGGTTAACCGCGGTGGTGGAGCCAAGCTGTTGATCTGGTCTAGACAGGAATCTTTGGGCCAAATGCAGAGCTGAGGCAGGCATGGGGGATTCATGTTGTTGCTGAGTGTTCACCTGGTTTCCTCTGAGAGGAGGCTCCTGAGTGGCCATGAAAGGATGGAAAGTTAATAACTTTTGGGGCTGGAGAGATGGCTCAGCAGTTTAGAGCACTGACTGCTCTTTTCTTTAAGAGGCAGGCCCACACTCACTCAGGACTGCTGTGAGCATCCACACCGCCTGGAGCTCAGGCTAGTTTTGAACTTATCAGACACTCTCCTGCGTCAGCCTCCCAAGCAGCTGGGATTACAGGCGTGTGCCACTTGCCCGGCCTCACTGACTGCTCTTGCAGAGGACCTGGGTTTGATTCCCAGCACCCACATGGTAGCTAAAAACCATCTTTAGTGCTGGGCATGGTGGCACATGCCTTTAATACCAGCACTCAGGAGGCAGAGGCAGGCAGATCTCTGTAAGTTCAAGGCCAGCCTGGTCTCCAGAGTGAGCCCCAGGCCAGCTGGGACTAAGGGTGATCCCCTTGTTCTCAAAACAATACCAATAAAAAAAAAAAAAAAAAAAAAAGAAAAAAAAAAAGAAAAAAAAAAAAGAAAAAAAGAAAAGTTAATAACTTTCGAGGAGGAAATGGCTGGGGAACAAGTCCCGCAATCGGGGTAGTCAGTAGAGGATGTGGCGTTGGTCAGGGAAGGAAGTGGATCAACGGCGCCTTTTCTCTTAGGCCACCAGGGAGCTGACTTCATTGTGGTCTTGGGGGCTGGTATTTCTTCTGTCATCATGAGAGAGTGCGATGGGCAGTGCGTGAGCGTCTGCATCGCACAGGCCCAAAATATGGCCTTCTGCAGTAGCTCAGTGCCAGCTGGGCAGTGTGCGAGCATTTGCATCGCACAGGCCCAAAATATGGCCTTCTGCACTATCTCAGTGCCAGCTGGGCAGTGTGTGAGTGTCTGCATCGCACAGGCCCAAAATATGGCCTTCTGCACTATCTCAGTGCCAGCTGGGCAATGTGTGAACGTCTGTATCACACAGACCCCAAACTATGGCCTTCTGCATTATCTCAGTGCCAGCTGGGCAGTGTGTGAGCGTCTGCATCACACAGGCCCCAAACTATGGCCTTCTGCACTAGCTCAGTGCCAGCTGGGCAGTGTGTGAGCGTTTGCATCACACAGGCCCCAAACTACAGCCTTCTGCACTATCTCAGTGCCAGCTGGAGCCCAAGGGTCTTTGCCACCACAGGGTCTCTTGTGCGGGAATCTACTGACTGAGCACCCTGGCCGCTGTTCTCAGCAGTGCCGTTGCTGCCCTGACTGCAGGGTCTGTGCCATCTGAGCCCCTCCCCAAGCCGCCTGCTCTCTCTGATATGCCTTTGGGTCACCTCTGTTCTGGTTTTCTCTCGTCCAGTGATTCCAGATCCACGGTGATGGGAAGGGTCTGAGCAGAGATTACTCAGTCTTTGAAGAGTCATGTTATTCTTCATTATCCCTCTGGAACGGACCTACTTTTCACTTGCCAGCTCTGTGACTCAGACCCCAAATGCCTGTGATTCATTGTTCTAGCCCAAAAATTAGAGATAATTTTGAGTATAATGTTTTCCTGAGAGCAGTGTAGAGCCACTGGTCACACAGGGGCTGGGGACGGTGGGCCCATCTCAGGCCTCACATGGTGTCCACTGCTGCTGGTCCGAGTCACTTCTTTTCCAGGACAATAGCCCACCATTGCTGGTTTGGGAGACTTTGGAATGACTTGGTGTTTTTGCAGTGCTGTGGCTCAAACCAGGTGTATTAGTCACTTTGCTGTTGCTGTGATAAAACAACATGACCAAGGGAACTTATAAAAGGAAGAGTTTATTTGAGCTTACGATCAACGGCTCCAGGGAATTAGAGTCCATTGTGGCGGGAGGCATGGTGGCCAGGGCTGGAGCAGAAAGCCGAGGTTCACATCTTGCAATGAGTACAGGAAGTCAAGAGAGAGAGAGAGAGAGAGAGAGAGAGAGAGAGAGAGAGAGA
>VZQC01003622.1:552363-581275 GCA_009823505.1 Rhizomys pruinosus
TCTCTCTCTGTCTCTCTCTCTGTCTCTCTCTCTCTCTTTCTCTCTCTCTCTCTCTCTCTCTCTCTCCCTCTCTCTCTCTCTCTTTCTCTCTTTCTCTCTTTCTCTCTTTCTCTCTTTCTCTCTTTCTCTCTTTCTCTCTTTCTCTCTTTCTTTCTTTCTTTCTTTCGAGACAGGGTCTCCTTGTAGTCCCAGTTGTCCTGGAACTTGCTATGTAGACCAGGCTGGCCTTGACCTCACAGAGATCCACCTGCCTCTGCCTCCCGAGTGCTGGGATTAAGTGCACCACCTAGCCTGGCTTATTTATGTGTATGTGTATGCACTGCAAGAGGAGGTCAGATGTCTGAGAGCTGGAGTCACAGGCAGTTGTGAGTGGCCCTATGTGGGTGCTGGGATCTGAAGTTGGATCCCCTAGAAGAGAAGCAAATGCTCTCAACTACTAAGCCATCTCTCCAGTGCTGACGAGCTTGGTCTTGATGTCCGCTGCCTGGAGGTGGACATGGCTTGCATGGAGGTAGACACTGATACACAGAGTAAGAGAGAGGCAGGAGGTTATGGGGTACAAAGGACAGAATTCAGGCTGGGGTTAGAAACCCTGGGTTCTGGGCCAGGCTTTGTTGTTGTTGTTGTTGCAGTGCTTTGAATCTTTTTCGATGTTGGTTTTTTTTTTTTTTTATGTGTATGAGTGTACTGTCTGCATATAGGTTGGCGCACCGGTGTCATGCAATGTCACGGAGGTCAAAAGAGGGTGTCAGACTCCCCTGGAACTGGAATTAAAGACAGTTCTCAGCCGCCATGTGGGTGCTGGGAATTGAACCCGGGTCCTCTGCAAGAGCAGTCTGTGCTCCTAACCTCTGAGCCATCTCTCCAGCCCCAGCATCTTAAATCTATCTCTTTACCGCTGTGGCCTATTTTATCTACCAGTGATGGAGAGAGGGAATCGTTAGGTAATTCATGGGGCCAGTCCACCAGTGTGCTGAATATTCTGAGGTAACACCTCATCTCCAGGATGGAAAGATGGATGTCCTTTCATGGTCGTGAAGATTGGCCTCCCAAGGGCATCAACACAGGTCTGTCCCATGCTCATCTGTGTGGAATTTCAGGCGGGGAGATGGTGACTAAGCAGACAGAGCTGAGAAGGCCACTCGGCTCCTGGGCAGGGGAGTACTGCGAGGCAGTCCTTACTGGTGCTGGTTCCTCCATGTCAGCCAGCTTCTGTCAGGGTTACACATCCTGAGGAAGGTTATCTGCCTGTGAGGGAAAGCTTATTTTGGCTCATAGTTTTGGAGGGTTCAGTTCATGCTTGGTTGTCCTTGTTCGGTGCTAGGCCTTTGGTGAAGCACATTAAGACAGGGAACCAATAACAAACCACATCCTTTGTGTCCAGGGAGAGAGAGAGAGAGAGAGAGAGAGAGAGAGAGAGAGAGAGAGAGAAGAGGAATCCCACAATCCCTGAAGATCTAAACACATATCACTAAACTCCACTTTTTTATTTCATTTTTTTTTTTGTCTTTTTGAGACAGGGTTTCCCTGTAGCTCCAGCTGGCCTGAAACTCACTATGTAGTCCAGGCTGGCCTTGAAATCATAGAGATCCACTTGCCTTTGCCTCCTAAGTACTGGGATTAAAGGCATATGCCACCACACCCAGTGCTACTTTTTAAAATTATTTTAATTTTATGAGTATGAATGTATTATTGCCTGCATGTGTGTAAGTGCACCTGTGTCATGCAATTCCCTCAGAATCAGGAGAAGGCAGTTGGATTCCTCTGGAACTGGAGTTATGGATGGTTGTTTGCCATCATGTGGGTGCTGGGAATTGAACGCGGGTCCTTAGCAGCCAGTGTTCTTAACTGCTGAGCCATCTCTCCAGCCCAAGCCCTTTCTATGTAACTTTGAAATCTTTACTTATACTCACAAAGAAGGTCCTTAGTAAATGTTGGCTGAATAAACAAAAACCAAAATAATAAAATTATAATAATAATTTAGGTCATATTTACTTATCTGCTGTGTCAATGTATTTAAAATAGAGCTGGGAGTTTAGCTTATTTGCTAGGCATAGTGGTGTATGCTTTTAATCCCATTGATCGACACAGTGTGTTCCGGGCCAGCCAGGACTACATAGTGAGACACTGTCTCACAAAGAAAAAAGAATATTTTAAAGTACAGGTATTGGGGCTGGAGAGCACTGACTGCTCTTGCAGAGGACTAGGGATCGATTCCCAGCACCCACGTGGAGGCTAAGAACAGTCTTAGGCCGGGCATGGTGGTGCATGCCTTTAATCCCAGCACTGGGGAAGCAGAAGCAGGTGGATTTCTGTGAGTTCAAAGCCATCCTGGTCTACATAGCAAGCTCCAGGCCAGCTGGAACTAAAGAGAGACCCTGTCTCAAAAAAAAAAAAAAGTACAGATGTCATATTTTATCACTAAATGTATCAGACATAATTCTAAAAACTAAGAACATTTTTGTACTTATATTTTCATTTTCTTAACAGAATTAATGAATTTCTTTATTTTGATTTGTTTAAGTCAGAACTCAAGAGTCTGCATCATAACACATGTGGTTGTTGTTCTTCTTAAGGTTCTTTGGGCCTGGAACAATCCCTCCCTCCATTTTTACTTGTCATGAATTAAAAGATGGCCAGAGTTGTGGCTCAGTGGTAGAAGACTTGCCTGGCATGCCAGAGGCTGTGGGTTCCATCCCAGCACTGCCAGAGAGGGCGGTGGAGGGAGAGAGGAGGGAGAGAGAGAGCTAGACAGACAGACAGACAGACAGACAGACAACCAGTTGATCTGTGGAATGTCCTACACTCTATATTTGCTTTGTTCATGACAGCTCTATTATTTATTTATTTATTTATTTATTTATTTATTTATTTATTTTGGTCTTTTTGAGTCAGGGTCTCCCTGTAGCCCCAGGTGTCCTGGAACTCACTCTGTAGACCAGGCTGGCCTTGAACTCACAAAGATCTGCCTGCCTCTGCCTCCTGAGTGCTGGGATTAAAGGCGTATGCCACCATGCCTGGCTATTTATTATTTTTTATGGGTATGTGTGTACTGTCTGCATGTATGTTGGTGCATCCAGGTCAGAAGAGGGCGTCGGATTCCCCTGGAACTGGAGTCAAAGACGGTTCTTAGCCACCATGTGGGTACTGGGAATTGAATCCGGGTCCTCTGGAAGAGCAGTTGGCACTCCCAACCACTGAGCCATCTCTCCAGTCCCATGACACCTCTTTTGTGTGTGTGTGTGTGTGTGTGTGTGTGTTTGTCTTTTCGAGACAGGGTCTCCCTGTAGCCCCAGCTGTCCTGGAACTCACTCTGTAGACCAGGCTGGCCTTGAACTTACAAAGATCTGCCTGCCTTTGCCTCCCAAGTGCTAGAATTAAAGGTGCGCACTACCATGCCCAGCTGACACCTCTTTTTAAACATTACTTATTTTTATTTTATGTGTATGAGTATTTTGCCCGCATGTGCCTGCAATACCCACAGAGGCCAGAAGAGGGTATTAGATCCACTGGAACTGGAGTTAAAGATGCATGTTAGCCACCATTTGGGTGCTGAGAACCAAACTCAGGTCCTCTTTGGAAGTAGCCAGTGCCCAGCTAAGCCAGTCTCTCCAGCAGCCCTCATGATACCTTCCTTGTAACTTGGTCCTGATCCTGTGTTTTTTGTGGTGTGGGTGCTAGGAGTCAAGGCTGAGTGTTTTAGATAGGAATTCTTCATGGGCAGTGCTCTCTATTTCCTACTGTATCGCCAAGGAAGTCCTTGATGAGTCCTAATACTATCTATGATCAATCTCAACACCAGTGGTGTTGAGATTGATCATAGATAGTATTAGGCTGGTGACATTCCCACCTGTGAGTAAATGTGATTCTGTGGTTGTGTGTGAATGTTCAGATCTTTACCAACCTTTCACCTAGTGGTATTGGCATTCTCATCCAAATCGAGTTTAATGAAGGTCTCAGTGGTTAAGAGTACATGGCAAGCAAGTTCTTGACCTGAGTTCCGATCTTCAGCACCCACGCGAACAGCCGTGTGCGGTGGTGCAGGCCTGTAACCCCAGCACTGAAGGGGGTGGGTGGGCAGGGACAGGAGGCTCCCAGGGACTTGCTGGCTACCCATCTAATGGAGTGTAGGGCGGGCTGCCCAGGCTCCAGGTTCAGTGAGACCGTTTCACGGGAATAGGTGAAAGTGCTGAAGAGGACATTGAACATCCTCTCTGGCTTGTGAATGGGTGTGTGCACCTCCATACATGTACACACACACACACATACACACACACAGAATGCAATGAGAAAGTATATGATGGTCCTCGTTTGCATTCTAGTACTGTGATTAAAACCAACTTGGGGAGAAAAGGGTTTGTTTCTTCTCATTCTTTCAAGTCACAGCCCATCATGGGGCTCAGGGCAGACCCTCAGGGCAGGAACCTCGGGGCGGGAGTGTCTTGCTCCTCTGGCCTGTGCTCAGCTTGCTTTCTTATATGAGCCAGGACCCATCTGCTCAGGGGTGTCAGCACCTACAGTAGGCTGGGCTGTCCCACATCACTCAGCAGTCAAGACAATGCCTCACAGAGGCCAGCCCAGTAGGGGAACTTCCCAGTAAGAAGTTCCCTCTGCCCAGCTATGTCAAGTCAGCAACAGAAGCCAACCATGGCAGGTACCCGCATCTCTGACCCTTGCAGATGTTGGGGCACTTGCTCTGCTCCTATATCCAGAGAGGCTCCGAGTTCCCAGGAGTCCTGGATGTAGACATCACTTGTTTCCATGACCCGCCTCTCTGAAGGCTTCTCTGGCCCTGGTTTGGGTTACACATAGCTGGAAAGTGCCACTTCAGGTCAAGGATAAGAATAGAAACTAACAGACCAGGCGCATGCTTCCTTGCTGGGTTCTGGTCGGTATCACAACACAGAGCCACCCTGTACGGGGCACTGTGTCCCCAAAGGCTGGGAGTGGGGGGTGGGGTGGGTCCATTTGGAAATCATAGACACCCAGACAGACAAGACAGACAGACAGTCCCACACACCCTGATCTTAGGTGATAATTCTAGGATTAGGCACTTGTCGCATCACAGCAGAGTAACCAGACAAGACAGACAAGAGGGACATTAAAAAGGTCAGTTTTACTTAACATTTGGCCTGACATAAGCAAGGAGATACTTAATGGTGGCTCCAAAAATGTTTCCAATTTCTCACCATTCAGGAAGAGCCTAAGGCTCCCTTAGTCCTTGATGGTGTAAGACTCCATGCATATGTCCGTATTTGTTTTTTGTTTGTTTTTTTTGTCTTTTTTTTTGAGACAGGGTCTCCCTGTAGCCCCAGCTGTCCTGGAATTCACTCTGTAGACCAGGCTGGCCTTGAACTCACAAAGATCCGCCTGTCTCTGCCTCCCAAGTGCTAGGATTAAAGGCGTGCGCCACCACGCCCGGCTGCATATGTCCATATTTGTAAGCATAACACTAACGATGCCTGTGATGGCTGCTCTGTGGTATTCTGAGTGTGTGTGTGTGTGTGTGTGTGTGTGTGAGATGTCTCAGAAAGTCAGGGTTTAGTGTTAACGTGAATGCTGCCACTGTGTGTCATAGTAAACTTAAGGCTAGTTTCTGCTGTTGTCTTTGCTTTTTCAACTGCACCAGGTACAAAGGATTAACCTTGGAAAGTGACCTTTAGGGCAAGGAACCACAGAACAATTGTCTCCTTTGGAGTGACGTCTTAGCCTAAATGTAGTGATGGCTGGGAACCTGGAATCCCCAGATACACCCTGCTTGTGGGGCCGGGTGGCTGTAGGGCTGAGGGTCCTGTAGGTTGAATGCAAAGAAGAGACACCCCTTGGATATGGGGCCACTCCTCTGACCTTGACTGCTGGACTGTCTCCACAGCGGGAATGCATATCAGTCCACGTGGGTCAAGCTGGAGTTCAGATTGGCAATGCCTGCTGGGAGCTCTTCTGCTTGGAACATGGCATCCAGGCAGATGGCACCTTTGGTGCTCAGGCCAGTAAGATCAACGACGACGACTCTTTCACCACTTTTTTCAGCGAGACCAGCAATGGGAAACACGTGCCTCGGGCTGTCATGGTCGACCTGGAGCCTACTGTTGTCGGTGAGTACTGGCTAAGTTCTCTCTACCGGAAACAGCAGGCTTTGGTTAATCAAAGTGAAGCAAGCTGTAAGATACTAGAGACCCAACTCCACTCATCCCCATGTGACTTCCATTGGCTCTTTGGGGGTGGGGTGGTGGCACATGCCTTTAATCCCAGCACATGGGATGCAGAGGCATGCAGATCTCTGTGAGTTCAAGGCCAGCCTGGTCTATAAAGTGAGTTCCAGGACAGTTGGAGCTATGGGGAGACCCTGTCTCAGAAAGACAACAACAAAAATTTAGGGAATCTTGTAATTAGACATCAAGGATCTCTGCTAATCCGTGAAGAACAAAGTGCTTCTTTTAAAAAAATATTTATTTTTGTCTTTTTGAGGCAGGGTCCCCCTGTAGCCACAGCTGGCCTGGAACTGCTGGGATTAAAGGCATGCGCCACCACGCTCGGCTTAAAAATATTTTATACTTTGCATGTAAGTGCACCCATGTCATGCAATGCTCCCAGAGGTCAGAAGAGGGCGTCAGATCCCCTAGAACCAGAGTTAGGATGGTTGTAGCCATCATGTGGGTTCTGAGAATTGAACCCCGTTCTTCTGGAAGAGCAGTCAGTGCTCTTAACTGCTTGAACATCTCTCCAGCTGCACAAAATGCTTCTTAAGCTTGCTGAGACAGATTGAAGTTGCCAGGATTGTTGCTAATAGTTGGGCTATAAAAACACACATTTAGGGGCTGGAGAGATGGCCTAGCAGTTAAGAGTGCTGACGGCTCTTGCAGAGGACCGGGGTTCGATCCCCAGCACCAACATGGTGACTGAGAACCGTCTTTGACTCCAGTTCCGGGGGAATCCGACACCCTCTTCTGACCTCTGCGGCATTGCACGACATGGGTGCACAGACCTACATGCAGACAGTACATTCATACACATAAAAAGAAAAAACAAAACAAAACACATTTAGAAATTTGGGTTTAGAAATTGTCAGAAACCTCTCAAACATGGGCTGGAGAGATGGCTCAATGGTTAAGAGCACTTGCTGCTCTTACAGAGGATAGGAGTTTGGTTCCCAGCACCCATATGGTGGCTAACAATCATCCTAAGTAACCACATGGTACACTTACATATGTGTGGGCAAAACACTCATACATATAAAAATATTGAAAAAAGAAGCCTTGGGAGCTGGAGAGACGGCTCAGTGGTTAAGAGCGGTGACTGCGCTTACAGAGGACCTGGGTTTGATTCCCAGCACCTACATGGGAACTGCCTTTAAGCCAGGCGTGGTGGCACACGCCTTTAATCCTAGCACTTGGAAGGCAGAGGTAAGTGGATCTCTGTGAGTTCAAGTCCAGCCTGGTCTACAGAGTGAGTTCCAGGATAGCCCTGTCTCAAAAAAAAAAAAAGAGGCCTCTTACACAGTTAATATCCCTACATACAGGTTTCTGATTCTGTAAGAGTTGCAATCCGGCCTCACGGGTGTGGTCTACACCTGCATGCCTGCATGGATTGCTCTACAGTTGGTTGCTGTATTTCCAGGACAGCACTTCTTGAGATCTAGGACACCAAAGCCCTCCCTTACTTCTGATATACCTCTCCCCCTGGGTCTGACCTCTGAGTCATCTTCAGTTAAACATTAAGATTTCCTCAGCTTCAAGGTTGTAAGCAATAGATGGATTACACAGAAAAGTCTGAACAAATGCCTCAGGGCCAGGTGCAAGCTGCAGGCAGGATCTCTACCCTCCGGATGCTTTATAGAGAGGCAGTGTATGGGTATTGGAGAGATGGCTCAGTGGTTAAGAACACTGATGCTCTTGCGGAGGACCTGGGGGTTTGGTTCCCAGCATCCACATGGCAGCTAACAACTGTTTGTAACTTCAGTTCCAGGTGGTTCAACACTCTCTTTTGGCCTCTGGGCATCGCATGCGTGTGGTACATTTACTTACGTGAAGGAAAAATATACACATAAAATAAAAACAAACCAACTGGGCATGGTGGGTATACTCCTTTAATCCCAGCACTTGAGAGGCAGAGGCAGGCAGATCTTTGTAAGATTGAGGCCACCAGCCTGATCTACATAGCCAGTTCTAGGCCAGCTGGGGCTACAGGGATACCCTGTCTCAAAAACAAAAAACAAACAAAAAATAAACAAACTAAAAACCAATTTAAAAAGAAGAGTCATAAATAATTTTTACGAGGCAGAGTGTGTCAACCCAGGCCACTACTGTTCACATGGCTGATTTCCCTGGGTGTGGTAGAGGGATCTTAAGTGGTGACATAGGTGGGGTCTGATGCATCTTGGTTTGCCCTGTGTCCACTGTGGACTTTAGAAAGTGAGAAGATCCAGGGCTGGAGAGATGGCCTAGCGGTTAAGAGTGCCGACTGCTCTTGCAGAGGACCCAGGTTCGATCCCCGGCACCCACATGGCGACTGAGAACCATCTGTAACTCCAATTCCAGGAGAATTCCAGTTCCAGGGGAATCCGAGACCCTCTTATGACCTCCACGGCATTGCACGACATGGGTGCACAAACCTGCATGCAGACAGTATATTCATACACATAAAATAAATAAAATATAAAAAAATAAAAAAAAGAGAGTGAGCAGATCCCCCATGAAGGTCTCTGCTAGGGCTCCTCCTCTGCTCCTCAGGACCCAGAGCTTAGCTTTGTTTAAAAGTGGGGCTGGAGAGATGGCCTAGCGGTTAAGAGCGCCGACCGCTCTTGCAGAGGACCCGGGTTCGATCCCCAGCACCCACATGGCGGCTGAGAACCGTCTGAATACTCCAATTCCAGGAGAACTCCAGTTCCAGGGGAATCCGAGACCCGCTTCTGACCTCCGCGGCATTGCACGACACGAGTGCACAGACCTGCATGCAGACAGTACATTCATACACATACAGAAATAAATAAAATTAATAAAAAAAAATTAAAAAAAAAGTCAGTCATTTTGGGCTACGATTGTGGCAAATTGTGAAACTACAGCAGTATAGACTGGACTCTTATTTGATCGACATGATTGTACATACAAGCCCCTCCAGCTGGACAATGGGGGCCTTGGGCTGTATAAGTTTGGGCATGCTGCTTGCAAATTGGTTTTACATGAAGGATGCTTGTATTCATTCTTATTACTTATTATTAAAAAGTCAGTCATTCTAAGAGCCTGGAAGAGGCAGGTGGATCTCTGTGAGTTCAAGGCCAGCCTGGTTCACAGAGTGAGTTCCAGGACAGCTGGGGCTACAGGGGAGATCCTGTCTCAAAAAGACCAAAGGGGGTAAAAAAAAGTGATTCTAGGGTCTGTCTAGTTCTGTGGGTGTGGCTCAGTAGCAGAGTACATGTTTAGCATGCTTCAGGAGCTGGGAGCATCCCTAGGTTCAAACAGGCATGCAAAGTGTCCTATGCATGTCATGTATAGCTGAGCTCTCAGATATGAAGGTAGAGGCTGGGAAAACTTGTAGGAGGCAGATCAGATCACTTGGAATCTTTCCCTGTTCTCTTAGAACATTTGAAAACAGAGAGAGAGAGAGAGAGGAGAAGCTTTGGTGTCGGCAAGTGGTGTCTGCTCCTCAAGGCACCTCATCCATCGGCTCAGGGTGCTTGGGCCTGGTTAGTGCCCTTGTTACTCAGGACCTCAGTCTTCTGCAGATTCATGCAGGCCGGTGGGTTTCACTCCAGTGGAGTCTCATACTCAGCAGCTGATAGCTAGAAGCAAGCAACGGGCTCATCTGAGAGGGCTGGGGCTGCTCCCCCGGGAATCAGGCGACTATCTAAAGAGTCCTGTCTCTTGGCAGATGAGGTGAGGGCAGGAACCTACCGCCAGCTCTTCCATCCAGAGCAGCTGATCACAGGAAAGGAAGATGCAGCTAACAATTATGCCCGGGGGCACTACACAGTGGGTAAGGAGAGCATTGATCTGGTGCTGGACCGCATCCGCAAGCTGGTGAGTTAAACGGGGTGGGGCAGAGTGAGTCTGGTCAGATTAGAATGAACAGGCTTGGACTTAGACCTTTGTTTCAGCAGGATAGAGAGAGAGGCACCTGGCACCTGGCTAGGGTTCTGTGTGTGTGTGTGTGTGTGTGTGTGTGTGTGTGTGTGTGTGTGTGTGTGTGGAGAGCAGGTGTGGCGAGGGTCCCAGGATGGCACCCGAGACTTTAGCAAAATCTTATGACTAACACTTGAGTCTTATGGTTAACACCTGATTCCCTCCTACCTCTAAGTAAAGCTACGCTCACTGTTTGAGCTGTGCAGGTGCACCCTGTATACAAGATCAGGCCAGATGATACCAATAGACCAGCCATGCAACCTGGGCTGGGAAGGTGGATAGAGAGACTCTCTCTCTCCTTTCTAGTCTTAGGAGAGAAGCTTGCTTGCCTGAGGAAGACACAGACAGACTCTCCTTTCTAGTCTGAGAGAGAAGCTTGCTTGCCTGAGGAAGGAGAAGGCTTGGAGAAAGGCTTAAGGCTTAGAGGGAAAGACCTGAGGCTTAGAGGGAGAAGCTTGGATGTGCCTGAATAAACTGTTCTGACAAGACCTACAAGCCTAAATAATAAACAGCTTTGAGAAGAACCAAGAGGTGCTTTGTTTCTGCGACAACATACAATTGTTTCTGTGGGGAGACAAGTGCTCCCTACATGTGTGGTGTTGCTGAGGATCAGATCTAGGGGCTTCATCATGCTATGCACATGCTATACCACTGAGCAGTACCCCTAGCTTCTACTTAAGGTTTAGAATGGAACAGTCATACAGATATAATACACCTTTCTCTACCTGGGTATCCTGACTTACCCTATAGATGGCTGCTTTCTTGATACTTATTGCTAGTCTATGATAATATCCTGGGAAGATTTCAGACATAAGGAAAGCTAACATTAGCTTTAGTTTGGGAGCTGGGCATGGTGGCGCACACCTTCAATCCCAGAATTCAGGAGGCAGAGGCAGGGGGATCTTTGTTAGTTCAAGGCCAGCCTGGTCTACAGAGCGAGTTCCAACTCAGCTGGGGCTACAAGGAGACTCTATCTCAAAAAAGACACATACACAAAAAGGAAGAGATTTTTGATACATTCGAGTACTTACAGATGCATTCTAAATTTTAATTATATTCCTTCATTTAACCCTTAATAAGCATACAAGGGAATCTTACCCTTGTACTTAATAGATGCAGGAGTTGAGGGCCAGAGTGGCTTGGTGTCTTAACTTGGGTTGCACAGCTAGAAAGTGTAGAGTTAGAATTTGAATCAGATTGGTTTGATCACAGAGCTCTGTACTGTGGGTTAATTCACTTTAAGGCTCCATTTCCTGATCCACATGTTGGAAAAAAATTCAACTTGAGTTTTTCTAAGAACTAAAGATGCCACATTTTTAGATGCATTTCTTTTTCTTTTTTTTAACTATTTTTTTAAAATTTTATTTATTTTTTATTTTTTATTATTTTTTATTTTCTGAGACAGTGTCTCTCTATTGCCCCAGCTGGCCTGGAACTAAGTATGTAGACCAGGCTGGCCTTGAACTCACAGAGATCCACCTGCCTCCCGAGTGCTAGTATTAGTTCTTAGCAGCCTTGTGGGTGCTGGGAATTGAACCTCGGGATCTCTGCAAGACTAGTTGGTGGGGCTAGAAAGATGGCTCAGTGGTTAAGAGCACCTACTGCTCTTGTAGAGGTCTGGGGCTCGAATCCCAGCATCCACATGGCTGCTAAGAACCATCTTTAAGCCCGGCGAGGTGGCGGGCACATGCCTTTAATTCTAGCACTCGGACTGCTACCTGGCTACCCTTCATGGTTGAAACCTATATGTCAGCAATTCCCATGAAATCATATGCCAGGGACAGGGGTAGTGGGCAGGATTGAAGCCCTCAGAGGGCAAAGTCTGCCACTGTGGTGGCTCTGAGATTCCTACTCTTGGTTTGCCCAGCTCCTAGGCAGAAGCTGATGTGTCTAGACATGTGTGTTTGTATAGTTTGTCAGCCCAGACATAAGCCACTTCTCCCAAGGTCAACAAGACCTCTTTTGTGTTTCTTATTTCTTCTAACTCACATGAAAATGTCAAACTGGGGTAGGGTGGACGGAGGTTTGCCTGACTCCATTCCCTGGTGGGGGACTCTAAGCAACTCATCTCCATGATTTCCTCTGTCTCTCGCTCCTCCCAGACAGACGCCTGCTCCGGCTTGCAGGGTTTCCTGATTTTCCATAGTTTCGGTGGGGGCACCGGCTCGGGCTTCACCTCTCTGCTGATGGAACGCCTCTCTCTTGATTACGGGAAGAAGTCCAAGTTAGAGTTTGCCATCTATCCTGCACCCCAGGTGTCCACCGCAGTAGTGGAGCCTTATAACTCCATCCTGACGACTCACACGACCCTGGAACACTCTGACTGTGCTTTCATGGTGGATAATGAAGCCATCTACGACATCTGCCGCAGGAACCTGGACATTGAGCGCCCCACTTATACCAACCTCAACCGCCTCATCAGCCAGATCGTGTCTTCAATCACTGCCTCTCTCCGCTTTGATGGAGCCCTCAATGTGGACCTCACAGAGTTCCAGACCAACCTGGTGCCGTATCCCCGCATCCACTTCCCACTCGTCACCTACGCGCCCATCATTTCTGCCGAGAAAGCCTACCATGAGCAGCTGTCTGTGGCTGAGATAACCAGCTCCTGCTTTGAGCCCAACAGCCAGATGGTGAAGTGTGACCCACGACACGGCAAGTACATGGCCTGCTGTATGCTTTACCGGGGTGACGTGGTACCCAAGGATGTGAATGTCGCTATCGCCGCCATCAAGACCAAGAGGACCATCCAGTTTGTTGACTGGTGTCCCACAGGCTTCAAGGTGAGAGCTGATGGCTTAGGGAGCCCATATGGCGGCCAACAACCCTCCATAACTCCAGTTCCAGGGGATCTGAATGATGCCTTCTTCTGACCTCCACGGGCATTGCATGACACATGGGTGCACTTACACACATGCAGGCAACATACTCACACACATGAATAAAATATATATTTTTTAAAAAGGTCCACCTGTGACTGGAGAAATGGCTCAGTGGTTAAGAGTACTGGCTGCTCTTATAGAGGACCCAATTTGGTTCTCACACACGGTGGCTAACAAACATCCTTAACTCTAGTTCCAGGGGATCTGATGCCCTCTCTGGTCCTCACAGGCACTCGTTTCATGTGGTATAGTTACATACATGCACACTAAACACTCCACACACAAATACGGTGAAATACAAATGAATAAAATTAAAAAATATTAAATTGATTAACCATCTTTTCCTCTTTTTTTTTTTTTTTGAGACAGGGTCTCCCTGTAGCCCCAGCTGGCCTAAACCTTGCTCTGTAGAGTGTAGACCAGGCTAGCTTTGAACTCACAGAGATCTGCCTGCCTCTGCCCTCCCTCCCCTGCCCCCCACAGTGCTGGGATTAAAGGCATGCACCACCAACTCTGGCCCCATCTTTTTCTTTTTAAAAATTTAATTTTTTTTGAGCCGGGCATGGTGGTGCATGCCTTTAATCCCAGCACTCCGGAGGCAGAGACAGGTGGATCTCTGAGTTCAAGGCCTGCCTGGTCTACATAGAGAGTTCCAGGACAGCTGGGGCTGCAGGTCTCTCAAAAAAGACCGAAAAAATTAATTTTCAATTTCTATGTGTGCGCGTGCATGTGTGCGCTCTTGGAGGCCAGAAAAGGGTGTTAGATTCTCTGGAGTTGTAGTTACAGGCCCCACGCTCTCATGTGGATGCTGGGAACCAAATGCAGGTCCTCTGCAAAAGCAGCCAGTGCTCTTAACCACTGAGTCATCTCTCCAGCCCTGCTCTGTTTTAAGCTTACTCTGAGGATACATCCAGAAAGCTGAGTAAAATGGTGTTGCCATTTCTAACTGCTTTTCAGAAAAGCATATGCTCGCAGAGTACCTGTTGCTAAACTTCATCTGCTGATATTCTCTCCAGGAGTATTTGTCCACAGCTTGGCTTAAGTCTAGGGGTGTTACTGTTGAGAAGGGAGGAGAGTTGGCCCCAAAAGGCCTATGCTGGCCAGAGCCACACCAGCAAGATATATGATAGGAGTCCCTTTCCAATTTGTGGTCCTCTGCTTGTTGAATGGCAGCCAGGCCCACTGGGAAGACAAACATTTTAAAAGCAATGACTCTTAAGAAGTTGGCACTTTGGGCTTGATGGCCTGGGTAAGAAGGGTTTGTTTTGAGCAACACCGTGATTCTCAGCGCCCTACGGACAACATCACAGTTCGTCACCTTTGATGCCTCCAGTTTCTTATCTTTCGGGGGCTGGCTTTGGTTTGGAACATAATAAGGAGCGAGCATAAACGCTCCACTGTGGTGCTGGGGTGCTGGGCTGGCCCAGTGCGGAAGGACTAACTTCTTTGCTTTTCTTCCAAAAACCCTGTTTAACGGAGACGCATCTTGGTTAACAACAACGCTTTCCCTAAGGACCTTTTGTATTTACTGCTTTGGGTTTTCCCCGTGACCTTTTTTTTTTTTTAATGTGTATGAATGTATTGTCTCCATGCAGGTTTGTGCACCCGTGTCGTGCAATGCCGCGGAGGTTAGAAGAGGGTGCCGGATCCCCCTGGAACTGGAGTCAAAGATGGTTCTCAGCCACTATGTGGGTGCTGGGGATCGAACCCGGGTCCTCTGCGAGAGCAGTCAGTGCTCTCAGCCGCTAGGCCATCTCTCCAGCCACCCCCCCCCCCCCGTGACCTTTTAAACAACTCCTTCACCCTCACAGAGAAATTTTCCCAAGTTTATTTGCAAAATAACTATGGGAGACATCAGATAAGCATCTGGGAAAGAATAAACTAGATAATAATTCAAGTCTAGAAATTGATTTGCCTCTAATGGGAAGAATGTCAGGATTTCACTCATTCCCTTCTTGGAAATTTGATACTTTCCACTGACATATCATTCTACTACCAGCCTTTTCTCCATTTTTTTTTTCTCCTTCCTTTAGTTCTTAAGCCCTTGACCTCAATTGAATTTGCCTGTACCCAACCTTGAACTTGTGATCCTCCTGCCTCAGACTCCTTAGTGCTGAGATTACAGGCCTGTACCATCACCCCCAGCACCTTTTCATCTTCTCATCAGAACACACCCTTTCTATCTGCTCACCCTCCCAACCTCCCTTCCTGCACTTCCACCCCACACCCATGACATCTCGCCATCCCATCCCACACCATGACCAACACAGGCTGCCTGGAGCTGTCCTTGGTTTACTTATGTCACATTCTGTTGCTTTTCTTCTTTCTCTGTTCCCGTAGGTGGGCATCAATTACCAGCCACCCACTGTTGTGCCAGGAGGGGACCTGGCTAAAGTCCAGCGGGCTGTTTGCATGCTGAGCAACACCACAGCAATTGCAGAGGCCTGGGCCCGGCTTGACCATAAGTTCGATCTCATGTATGCCAAGCGGGCTTTTGTACATTGGTATGTTGGAGAAGGAATGGAAGAAGGAGAGTTTTCCGAGGCCAGAGAGGACCTGGCTGCCCTGGAGAAGGATTATGAAGAAGTGGGAACTGATTCATTTGAAGAAGAGAATGAGGGGGAGGAATTTTAAATATACGCCTGCCTCGTGACTGTGTCTCTCGATAAATCTGTACTGCTCTACTCAAAGCTCACTGGACTAGTCAAGAGTGACAGGCCATCTTCACAAACCTAGCCTTGTTCCTGTCATATATAAAGGAGGGCCCCAGACTCTAGCAGCCAGGCAGTGTGACTGGGTGTTGAGATCACAGGGATCCTTTGTAACAAAACGCTCTGACTAATACCAACTTGGGGAGGAAAGGGTCTATTTGTCTCACATCTTCTGGGTCACAGTGCATCACTCAGGGAGCCCAAGGTAGGAACTCAGGGCAGGAACCTGGAGGCAGGAGCTGAAGTGCAGGCCATGGAGGAGCGCTGCTTACTGGCTTGCTCCTCTCCCTGATGCTCAGCCTTTTTGTTTTTGAGACAGGGTCTCCCTATAGACCCAGCTGGCCTGGAACTCACTCTGTAGACCAGGCCGACCTTGAATTCACAGAGATCCGCCTGCGTCTGCCTCCCGAGTGCTAGGATTAAAGGCGTGCGCTACCACGCCCGGCTTAAAGACAGTTCTTAGCTGCCATGTGAGTGCTGGGAATGGAACCTGGGTCCTCTGCAAGAGCAGTCAGTGCTCTTAACTGCTGAGCCATCTTTCCAGGACCCTCAGCCTACTTTCTTATACAATACATAACAACTTGCCCAGGGGTGACACCACCCATAGTGGGCTGGGCCCTCCCACATCACTTAAAAAAGAATATACCCCACAGACATGGATGGCCACAGGCCAGTTTAATGGAGGCAATTCCCCAGCTGAGGCTCCCTCAGCCCAGGTGTGTCAAGTTGACATTAAAGCTACTCAGTGCACTCTCTGGGAGTGAGAGTAGCTTCATTACTAAACAATGAGGGTCACCATCTTTGGGTGAAGCTGAGTCAGTTATCCACCTGATTGAGGGGGGCATATTAGTAATCTTAATTCTTGGTTAGACTGGGTTCTTCCCCAAGATAAGTCTGGCTGGCTGGCTGGGAATGGAAAAATACCAGGAGAAGCCAAATTTGGGCATTTGGAAGATCCCATGAACAGAGTAAACAAGGTCATGTTAATGGATCTGTAGCACAGCCCAGGCCTCATGTGAATTGGTTACAGTCATTTGTTTATCAAGTATTTGAGTATATTCATGCCTCTTCCCTATTGGGGCACATTCCAAAAGCCTCACTGGAGGCTGGCAACCCTAAACCCATGTATTTATGTGGTTTCCCAGACATACATACACAGCATAAAGTTTAATTATTATTTTTTATACATTATTTTATTTTATTTTATTTTTTATTTTTTTTAATTTTTTTTTTTTTATTATTATTTTTCTTTTGCATGTGTATGAATGTACTGTCTGCATGCAGGTCTGTGCACCCGTGTCGTGCAATGCCGCGGAGGTCAGAAGAGGGTCTCGGATTCCCCTGGAGCTGGAGTTCTCCTGGAATTGGAGTTACAGACGGTTCTCAGCCGCCATGTGGGTGCTGGGGATTGAACCCGGGTCCTCTGCAAGAGCGTCGGTGCTCTTAACCGCTAGGCTATCTCTCCAGCCCCNAAAAAAAGATCAAAATAAATTAAATAATGACATTAATAGTCTGGACGGAGAGATGGCTCACAGGTTAAACCAACCGACTGCTCTTGCAAGATGACCCGGGTTCAAATTCCCAGCATCACATTGTGGCCTACAAACTGTCTGTAACTCTAGTTCCAGGATATCGAACACGCTTCTTCTGACTCCTCTTGGTTGCATTGCCCAATTGACCACAGATGCACTTACCACATGCATATAAATCTCATACACATAAAATAAAACATAAATAAAAGATTTTAAAATAAAATATTCTGAGAATTTTTCATTGGATTACATTAACTTTATTAAAACAGAGAACACAACATATTTACTTGTCGTCTGAAATATCGTCTGACCTGGGCAATGGCGCACAGCCTTTAATCCTAGCACTTGGGAGCAGGCAGGCGGATCTTTGTGAGTTCAAGGCCAGCCTGGTCTACAGAGTGAGTTCCAGGACAGCTGGAGCTACAGGGAGACCCCTGTCTCAAAAGTCAAAATATCATCATCATCATCATCATCATCATTGGGGTCCTTTAAATGCTCATTATGTGTGTGCACATCCACAATGTTCTTCCTCCCTGGACTAAGGCTTGCAGCTCTGGGAAACTACAAGTCTTGGAACTGTCCCCCGCCAGCAGGCTTACAGTTCCTAGGCTTAAGCCCCAACAAGGAGGGGGGAGGGAATGGTGAGAAGTATCTGAGAGAAAAGGAAAGGACTCGCAGTCCAGTCTGGGAGGAAGACTACATTCTAGTGTGTGTAACTTGAGGCTTTTTTATACAGATCCTTGCATGGGCTGGGACAACACACAATTGGGGGCTGGAGCACGCAGTTGGGACAAGCAGGACCCCAGGCCGTTTGTTACAGATCAAAGCTTTTCCTAAGGTATCAAAGATAGTTGGGCACCCCCTAGGCCTCACAGGTTTGGCAGGATGTCAGCAGGGGTCGAGGCTTGGGGCGCTTGCTGACTCTCTTTAAGAATGCCTACATTTACTTTGTGATAGATACTAATAATATGTGTCTTTAATATAATTGTCTACTTTGCCATTTTTGAGTTTAAAGTTTTTCCTCATAAACTTGTCTAACATTTCCTACTTTGTTATTCTTAAGTGTTTAACTTTTTATTGTTGTTTTTGCTGTTGTCGATGGATCTTCCCCCTCCCACTATTCTGACTGGCTGTTGTCTTTACAAATGAAAACTATTTTGTTTTAATTAATCTTATTTATTCCATAGTACTTTTTTTGGTCTTTTCCAAGACAGGGTCTCCCTTTAGTCCCAGCTGGCCTAGAGCTAGCTATGTAGACCCAGGCTGGCCTTGAACTCCACAGAGATCCGCCTGCTTCTGCCTCCCAAGTGCCAGGATTAAAGGTGTGTGCCACCATACCAGGCTATTCCCAGTATTTTAAGATGTTCCATCCCTATATCATTTGCAAAGATTATTCTTTTTCTAGTTTTTCCTTATCTAACTGTTCTAGCCAAGACAACTCAAATAGCCAGAACTAGAATTCAAGGCTTCACTGGATAGTGTGTTAACTGTGGATGCTTCTAGTTCCTGGCATAAAACATAACAAAGTAAAAATATTTTTGCTTAAGTAATGCGACTTAAGACATCTCTAGCAGAGCTGACACTGAGCCAAGGGAGCTTAACAGGAAGTTCCCACAGACTACTAAGCATGGGTCTTTCCTAATCCAGTCCTTGCCTGGTGTTTGTCAAACCTACTTCACCTCCCCCCTCCCCCAGTGTTTGTATGTCAGCAGAAATGTATACTATGTTTGTATAGGTGCCAGAAGAGGATGTGAGATTCCTGGAGCTGTAGTTACAGGCAGTTGTGAGCTGTCACACACAGGTGCTGGGAGCTGAACTGGGTCCTCTGCAAAGAGCAGGAAGCACTCTTCACAGATAGCCATCTCACTAGCTTCCTGCCTCACCTTTTCAAGCCTTAAGCTGAGCCCGTGGTAGGCAAAGACCCACAAACTGCCTGTCCTAAGAAGTAGTAGAGTCAACCCGTTTCAACCCATTTCCCTATCCACCCTCTCACCAGAGACATAATCTCTAGCTCTGAACTTCACACCTCCGCCTCCTGAACTAGGCCATAAAAGCTGGGCTGGCCTAGAAATTCCCAAACTCATGGTAGGACAAAGGACTCAAACAGATGAGGGAAAAATGGAAGAGAAACAGCTGTGGAAGGAGCTTTGTCCAAGGCTCCCAAATATTTCCTAACTCTCCTGACCCCACCCCCCACTCCCTCTACACATATCTCTGAGGGATCGACATTATGACTTTTTGGGGGCGGGGGTGTTTTTTGTTTGTTTTTGTTTTTCTTGAGACAGGGTCTCCCTGTAACCCCCAGCTGTCCTGGAACTCTCTATGTAGACCAGGCTGGCCTTGAACTCACAGAGATCCACCTGCCTCTGCCTTGTAAGTGCTGGGATAAAGGCGTGCACCACCACAGCTGGCCATTGGTGTTTATTTTAACCTAGCTCGCATCAGGCTGGTCCTAATCCATCAGTAGTCACTCACTTCTGTAAACAAAGAAGATGCCCTTTCCTTAAATGGGTTGACATCCCCACCCCACCACAGACACCCAAGGTCCCTACAGACCACAGATCTGGACCTACATTTTGGGGGAGGTCTTTATTTAGACAGGGTTGCCTCTGTAGCTCCAGCTGTCCTGGAACTTGTCTGTAGACCAGACTGGCCTTGAACTCACAGAGATCTGCTTCCTCGATGCTAGGATTAAAGGTGTGCGCCACCACGCCCAGCTTGAACCTACTTTTTTAGCACCACAGACTACATAGAAAAGCAAAAGAATAAGCACTCTGTGGGCGTGGTGGTGACAACTTTAATCCTAGCACTGGGAGGCAAGAGGCAGCGGATCTTTGTGAGTTTTAGGCCGCCTGCTGGTCGACAGAGGTGAGTTCCAGGACAGCTGGGGCTACACGGGGACCCTGTCTCAAAAAGACAAAAAAAAAAAAAAAAAAGAAAGAAAACAAAAATAGGCACTCTGAAGACAGCTGGTATCACTTCTTGCCAAACCTTCCTTTCCTTAGAAAATTATGTTTGGGGGCTGGAGAGATGGCCTAGTGGTTAAGAGCACCGACCGCTCTTACAGAGGACCGGGTTCGATCCCCAGCACCCATATGGCAGCCGAGAACCATCTGAAACTCCAATTCCAGGAGAACTCCAGTTCCAGGGGAATCCGAGACCCTCTTCTGAACCTGCAGCATTGCACGACAAGGTGCACAAACTTGCATGCACACAGATACATCCATACACATACAGAAATAAAAAAAAAAAAAAAGAAAATTTGTTTGACTTTCTCAGGACTTCCGAGGACAAGAGACTAGAAGCTTTCTGGAAAGCCAGCCCTTGAAGACATGTGCAGTTAATGCTGGAGGAGCCGCAATGGACTCAACCCTGGGAATCTCACAAGTGACTTAACCCAAGCAGCTTTCTAACTGTCTCTAAAAATCCTGGCTGGCCGGGCGTGTGGCGCTCGCCTTTAATCCTAGCATGGGAAAAGGCAGGCGGATCTTTGTGAGTTTCAAGGCCAGCCTGGTCTACAAAGTGAGTTCCAGGACAGCTGGGGCTACAGGGGAACCCTGTCTCGAAAAGAACAAAAAAAAAAAAAAAATCCTGGCTGAGCTCAGGAACAGCTGCATCTATCCTCCCTCTCCTTGGTGAGTGGCAGGCTTGTTTCTGCTGTGCATTATGTTATGTGGTATTTGGAACTGAGAAGCCCCAGTGACCAAAACAGTAATGAGGAGCACAGCATTGTGAGCATTGAGCACCAAGCCTGCTCTCCAGCAATGGACTCCCTCCCGTGCCTCAGTGTCCTCTACAAAATGAACCAGAATTCCATCTTGAGATTGTTCAGTGCATCAAAGAAGGCATGTGTGGAAAATAAGATAGAGTGAATAACCTCTTCAAACCTTCCAGTGCTTATGTTTCACATAGAAGAAAAATCTCAGCCCCCATGATGCTCTCCGAGGCTGGGTAAACTGCTGTCTGCCTGGCTTCCCACCTAGCAGAATCTCTTCTACTTAGAACTCTGTGCTTGCTCCTTTCTGTCTCAGCCTCACTGACCCCCAGGCCTGGCACCCATGTCATCAGGACTCCACGATGTCTTCCCCTGACCACCAGTCCTCTTCTCTATGGCCGCTCCACCTTTCTAACAACCATATGAAGCGAAACTCGTTTATGTATTTATGAAGGCAGGAAACGTGTCTGTCGTGTTTATCTATAACTCCCGGGCTCTTGAGACAGTGCCTAGGTCAGAGGGTAGACAGTAGCCCCCTTATCTTCTCCTTTTCCTTTCTGTGGTTTCCATTTCCCACAGATGTGTGAGCATAGAAGACTAAGATCAGAGAGTGGAAGAGAGCAGGTACATCTGCTTCTCTGTGTGTGCTGTGCTGGGAAATGAACCCAAGGCTTCAGATGTGCTAAACATCTGCTCCAGCTCTACACTGAGCTACAGCCCTGGGGCCTGGCATAAGTTTTGTCACAGTTCTTTGTTGTAGTTGTTCAGTTCATTGACGGTTACTGTGCTGATTTATAAATTAAACTTTTGCTGAGCTAGTGGCGCACGCCCTTTAATCCTACGAGGCAGCGCGATCTTTGTGAGTTCAAGGCCAGCCTGGCTACAGAGTGAGTTCCAGGACAAGCTGGGGCTAAAAAGAGAAAAACCAATAAAATAAAATAATGTTATTTTATTTTATTGGTCTTTTCAAGACAGGGTCTCCCTGTAGCCCCAGCTTGTCCTGGAACTCACTCTGTAGGCCAGGCTGGCCTTGAACTCACAAAGATCCGCCTGCCTCTGTTAGGATTAAAGGCGTGCGCCACTACGCTCAGCATAAAGTTTAATTTATAAATCAGCACAGTAACCGTCAATGAACTGAACAACTACAACAAAGAACTGTGACAAAACTTATGCCAGGCCCCAGGGCTGTAGCTCAGTGTAGAGCTGGAGCAGATGTTTAGCACATCTGAAGCCTTGGGTTCATTTCCCAGCACAGCACACACAGAGAAGCAGATGTACCTGCTCTCTTCCACTCTCTGATCTTAGTCTTCTATGCTCACACATCTGTGGGAAATGGAAACCACAGAAAGGAAAAGGAGAAGATAAGGGGGCTACTGTCTACCCTCTGACCTAGGCACTGTCTCAAGAGCCCGGGAGTTATAGATAAACACGACAGACACGTTTCCTGCCTTCATAAATACATAAACGAGTTTCGCTTCATATGGTTGTTAGAAAGGTGGAGCGGCCATAGAGAAGAGGACTGGTGGTCAGGGGAAGACATCGTGGAGTCCTGATGACATGGGTGCCAGGCCTGGGGGTCAGTGAGGCTGAGACAGAAAGGAGCAAGCACAGAGTTCTAAGTAGAAGAGATTCTGCTAGGTGGGAAGCCAGGCAGACAGCAGTTTACCCAGCCTCGGAGAGCATCATGGGGGCTGAGATTTTTCTTCTATGTGAAACATAAGCACTGGAAGGTTTGAAGAGGTTATTCACTCTATCTTATTTTCCACACATGCCTTCTTTGATGCACTGAACAATCTCAAGATGGAATTCTGGTTCATTTTGTAGAGGACACTGAGGCACGGGAGGGAGTCCATTGCTGGAGAGCAGGCTTGGTGCTCAATGCTCACAATGCTGTGCTCCTCATTACTGTTTTGGTCACTGGGGCTTCTCAGTTCCAAATACCACATAACATAATGCACAGCAGAAACAAGCCTGCCACTCACCAAGGAGAGGGAGGATAGATGCAGCTGTTCCCTGAAGCTCAGCCAGGATTTTTTTTTTTTTTTTGTTCTTTTCGAGACAGGGTCTCCCTGTAGCCCCAGCTGTCCTGGAACTCACTTTGTAGACCAGGCTGGCCTTGAACTCACAAAGATCCGCCTGCCTCTACCTCCCAAGTGCTAGGATTAAAGGCGAGCGCCACTACGCCCGGCTCAGCCAGGATTTTTAGAGACAGTTAGAAAGCTGCTTGGGTTAAGTCACTTGTGAGATTCCCAGGGTTGAGTCCATTGCGGCTCCTCCAGCATTAACTGCACATGTCTTCAAGGGCTGGCTTTCCAGAAAGCTTCTAGTCTCTTGTCCTCGGAAGTCCTGAGAAAGTCAAACATAATTTTCTTTTTTTTTTTTTTTTATTTCTGTATGTGTATGGATGTACTGTGTGCATGCAAGTTTGTGCACCTGTGTCGTGCAATGCTGCGGAGGTCAGAAGAGGGTCTCGGATTCCCCTGGAACTGGAGTTCTCCTGGAATTGGAGTTTCAGATGGTTCTCGGCTGCCATATGGGTGCTGGGGATCGAACCCAGGTCCTCTGTAAGAGCGGTCGGTGCTCTTAACCACTAGGCCATCTCTCCAGCCCCCAAACATAATTTTCTAAGGAAAGGAAGGTTTGGCAAGAAGTGATACCAGCTGTCTTCAGAGTGCCTATTCTTTTTTTCTTTCTTTTTTTTTTTTTTTTTGTCTTTTTGAGACAGGGTCCCCCTGTAGCCCCAGCTGTCCTGGAACTCACTCTGTAGACCAGCAGGCCGGCCTAAAACTCACAAAGATCCGCCTGCCTCTGCCTCCCAAGTGCTAGGATTAAAGGTGTGCACCACCACGCCCAGCAGAGTGCTTATTCTTTTGCTTTTCTATGTAGTCTGTGGTGCTAAAAAAGTAGGTTCAAGCTGGGCGTGGTGGCGCACACCTTTAATCCTAGCACGGGAGGCAGATCTCTGTGAGTTCAAGGCCAGTCTGGTCTACATAGCAAGTTCTAGGACAGCTGGAGCTACAGGGCAACCCTGTCTAAAAAAGAACCTCCCCCAAAATGTAGGTCCAGATCTGTGGTCTGTAGGGACCTTGGGTGTCTGTGGTGGGGTGGGGATGTCAACCCATTTAAGGAAAGGGCATCTTCTTTGTTTACAGAAGTGAGTGACTACTGATGGATTAGGACCAGCCTGATGCGAGCTAGGTTAAAATAAACACCAATGGCCAGCTGTGGTGGTGCACGCCTTTAATCCCAGCACTTACAAGGCAGAGGCAGGTGGATCTCTGTGAGTTCAAGGCCAGCCTGGTCTACATAGAGAGTTCCAGGACAGCTGGGGTTACAGGGAGACCCTGTCTCAAGAAAACAAAACAAAACAAAAAACACCCCCCGCCCCCCAAAAAGTCATAATGTCGATCCCTCAGAGATATGTGTAGAGGGAGTGGGGGGTGGGGTCAGGAGAGTTAGGAAATATTTGGGAGCCTTGGACAAAGCTCCTTCCACAGCTGTTTCTCTTCCATTTTTCCCTCATCTGTTTGAGTCCTTTGTCCTACCATGAGTTTGGGAATTTCTAGGCCAGCCCAGCTTTTATGGCCTAGTTCAGGAGGCGGAGGTGTGAAGTTCAGAGCTAGAGATTATGTCTCTGGTGAGAGGGTGGATAGGGAAATGGGTTGAAACGGGTTGACTCTACTACTTCTTAGGACAGGCAGTTTGTGGGTCTTTGCCTACCACGGGCTCAGCTTAAGGCTTGAAAAGGTGAGGCAGGAAGCTAGTGAGATGGCTATCTGTGAAGAGTGCTTCCTGCTCTTTCAGAGGACCCAAGTTCAGCTCCCAGCACCTGTGTGTGACAGCTCACAACTGCCTGTAACTACAGCTCCAGGAATCTCACATCCTCTTCTGGCACCTATACAAACATAGTATACATTTCTGCTGACATACAAACACTGGGGGAGGGGGGAGGTGAAGTAGGTTTGACAAACACCAGGCAAGGACTGGATTAGGAAAGACCCATGCTTAGTAGTCTGTGGGAACTTCCTGTTAAGCTCCCTTGGCTCAGTGTCAGCTCTGCTAGAGATGTCTTAAGTCGCATTACTTAAGCAAAAATATTTTTACTTTGTTATGTTTTATGCCAGGAACTAGAAGCATCCACAGTTAACACACTATCCAGTGAAGCCTTGAATTCTAGTTCTGGCTATTTGAGTTGTCTTGGCTAGAACAGTTAGATAAGGAAAAACTAGAAAAGAATAATCTTTGCAAATGATATAGTGGAACATCTTTAAAATACTGTGGAATAGCCTGGTATGGTGGCACACACCTTTAATCCTGGCACTTGGGAGGCAGAAGCAGGCGGATCTCTGTGAGTTCAAGGCCAGCCTGGTCTACATAGCTAGCTCTAGGCCAGCTGGGACTAAAGGGAGACCCTGTCTTGAAAAGACCAAAAAAAAAGTACTATGGAATAAATAAGATTAATTAAAACAAAATAGTTTTCATTTTGTAAAGACAACAGCCAGTCAGAATAGTGGGAGGGGGAAGATCCATCGACAACAGCAAAAACAACAATAAAAAAGTTAAACACTTAAGAATAACAAAGTAGGAAATGTTAGACAAGTTTATGAGAAAAACTTTAAACTCAAAAATGGCAAAGTAGACAATTATATTAAAGACACATATTATTAGTATCTATCCACAAAGTAAATGTAGGCATTCTTAAAGAGAGTCAGCAAGCAGCCCCCAAGCCTCGACCCCTGCTGACATCCTGCCAAACCTGTGAGGCCTAGGTGGGTGCCCAACTATCTTTGATACCTTAGAGAAAAGCTTTGATCTGTAACAAACGGCCTGGGGTCCTGCTTGTCCCAACTGCGTGCTCCAGCCCCCAATTGTGTGTGTGTCCCAGCCCATGCAAGGATCTGTATAAAAAGCCTCAAGTTACAACACTAGAATGTAGTCTTTCCTCCCAGACTGGACTGCGAGTCCTTTCCTTTTCTCTCCAGATACTTCTCACCGTTCCCTCCCCCCTCCTTGTTGGGGCTTAAGCCTAGGAACTGTCAGCCTGCTGGCCAGGGACAGTTCCAAGACTTGTAGTTTCCCAGAGCTGCAAGCCTTAGTCCAGGGAGGAAGAACATCTCGTGGATTGCAGCACACACATAATGAGCATTTAAAGGACCACCAGATGATGATGATGATGATGATGATGATTATTTTGACTTTTTGAGACAGGGTCTCCCTGTAGCTCCAGCTGTCCTGGAACTCACTCTGTAGACCAGGCTGGCCTTGAACTCACAAAGATCCGCCTGCCTCTGCCTCCCAAGTGCTAGGATTAAAGGCGTGCGCCGCCATGCCCAGGTCAGACGATATTTCAGACGACAAGTAAATATGTTGTGTTCTCTGTTTTAATAAAGTTAATGTAATCCAATGAAAATTCTCAGAATATTTTATTTTTAAAATCTTTTATTTATTGTTTGTATTTTATGTGTATGAGTATATTATCTGCATGTGTGTAAGTGCATCTGTGTCATGCAATGCCCAAGGAGGCAGAAGAAGGTGTTAGATATCTCTGGAACTAGAGTTACAGACAGTTGTTAGCCACCATGTGGATGCTGGGAATTGAACCCGGGTCATCTGCAAGAGCAGTCGGTGGTTTTAACTGCTGAGCCATCTCTCCAGTCCAGACTATTTATTCATTTATTTAATTTATTTTTGATCTTTTTGAGACAGGGTCTTCTTTTAGTCCTAGCTGGCCTGGAGCTCTCTCTGTAGACCAGGCTGGCCTTGAACTCACAGAGATCCACCTGCCTCTGCCTCCTGAGTGCTGGGATTAAAGGCGTGCACCACCACACCTGGGTAGAACCTTTTATTTTTTAAAAAAAAATTTTTTTTAATTAATTTTATTTATTTCTGTATGTGTATCAATGTACTGTCTGCATGCAAGTCTGTGCACCCGTGTCGTGCAATGCTGCGGAGGTCAGAAGAGGGTGTCGGATTCCCCTGGAACTGGAGTTCTCCTGGAATTGGAGTTTCAGATGGTTCTTGGCCGCCATGTGGGTGCTGGGGATCGAACCCGGGTCCTCTGCAAGAGCAGTCGGTGCTCTTAACCATTAGGCCATCTCTCCAGCCCCCAGAACCTTTTATTTTTAAAAAAGAAAAATATTTTCATTATAAAACAATCAACTCCACAGTGGATGTCGAGGTGCATGTCTTTAATCCCAGCACTAGAGAGGCAGAGGCAGGTGGACCTCTGTGAGTTGGAAGGCAGCCTGATTGATATAATAAGTTCCTAGGCAGCTGGTGTCACAGGGAAATGGGCCCCATTTCAACAAACAAACAAACATCAGATCCATAAGTAGTTATAAAAATAGTGCAGGGGGGCCCATGAGATGGCTCAGTGAGTGTGAATAAAGGCTCCTGAGTTCAGTCCTGGAACCAACACAGTAGAAGGAGAGCACAGACTCCTACAGGTTATTCTGTAGCAAGCATGTATGCACACGCAAAATGCTTAAATAAACCAATGTAACTGGAAAATATAGCAAGGAGGTAGAAAAGTCTCCTCAGTCCACTTCCCCTGGTGAGTATATATTACATATAAAAACCAAGAAAATACCACGGGCCCAATGTGTGTGTGTGTGTGTGTGTGTGTGTGTGTCTGGTGTACGTGTGGTGTACATGTGTGTTGTATATGTGTGGTGTATGCGTGGTGTATATGTTTGGTGTATATGCGTGGTGTATATGTTTGGTATATATGTTTGATGTGTGTGTGTGGTGTGTGTGGTATATGTGTGTGGTGTGTGTGCGTGGTGTATGTGTGCTGTATGTGGTGTATGTGTGTGGTATATTTGTGTGGTGTGTGTGGTGAGTGTGGTGTATGTGTGGGGTGTGTATGTGTGCTGTATGTGTTGTATTGTGTGTGTTGTGTTGTGTACGTGTTGTGTGGTGTGTGTGGTGTATGTGTGTGTTGTGTGTGTTCTGTGGTGTGTGTGGTGTATGTGTGTGTTGTGTGTGCATGGTGTGTGTGTGTTGTGTGTGTTGTGTGTGTGGTGTATGTGTGGTGTATGTGTGTGGTGTGTGTGTGGTATGTGGTGTGTTGTGGTGTATGTGTGGTGTATGTGTGTGTTGTGTGGTGTGTGTGGTGTATGTGTGGTGTATGTGTGTGGTGTATGTGTGTGGTGTGTGTGTGGTGTGTGTGCAGTATGTGGTGTGTTGTGGTGTATGTGTGTGTGTGGTGTGTGTGTGGTGTGTATGGTGTGTGGTGTGTCTATGGTGTGTGTGGTGTATTTGTAGTGTATGTGTGTGGTGTGTGTGTGGTGTGTGTGGTGTGTATGTGTGTTGTGTGTGTTGTGTTGCATGTGTTGTGTTGTGTGTGGTGTGTCTGTGGTATGTGTGTGGTGATGTGTGTGTTGTGTGTTGTATGTCTGTGTTGTGTGTGTGTTGCGTGTTTTGTGTGTGTGGTGTATGTATGTGTTGTGTGTGCTGTGTGCATGTAGTGTGTATGGTGTGTGTGGTGCGTCTGGTGTGTGTGGTGTACGAGTGGTGTGTATGTGTGTTGTGTTGTGTGTCTGTGTGTGTGTTGTGTGTGTGGTATGTGTGTGGTGTGTATATGTGTTGTGTGTGGTGTGTATGTGTGTTGTGTGTGTTGTGTGTGTGGTGTGTATGTGTGCTGTGTGTGTTGTGTGTGTGTGGTATGTTGTGTGTGTTGTGTGTGCATGGTGTGTGTGTGGTGTGTTTGTGTGGTGTGTGTGTGGCGTGTGTGTGTTGTGTTGTGTGTGTGGTGTGTGTATGGTGTGTGTGTGGTGTGTGTGGTGTATGTGGGGTGTGTGTATGGCATGTGTGTGTGTGGTGTGTGTGTGGTGTGTGTGTGGCATGTGTGTGTGTGGTGTGTTTGTGGTGTATGTGGTGTGTGTGGTGTGTGCGTTGTGTGTGTGTGGCATGTGTGTGGTGTGTGTGGTGTGTGTGTGGTGTGTGTGTGGTG
>VZQC01003622.1:582386-594689 GCA_009823505.1 Rhizomys pruinosus
TGTGTGTGTGTGTGTGTGGTGTGTGTGTGTGGTGTGTGTGGTGTGTGTGTGGTGTGTGTGTGTGGTGTGTGTGTGTGGTGTGTGCTTCCAGCATAGGCAGAAAGCTGAGGGAGCAAATTGCATGAGGGATAACTCTCAAAGTCCACCCACAGTGGACATCTTTCTTTCAAGAAGGCCAAACTGGGCTGGAGAGATGGCCTAGCGGTGAAGAGCATCTACCTCTCTTACAGAGGACCCGGGTTCGATCCCCAGCACCCACACGATGGCCGAGAACCGTCTGAAACTCCAATTCCAGAAGAACTCCAGTTCCAGGCGAATCTGAAACCCTCTTCTGACCTCCGCGGCATTGCACGACACAGGTGCACACACTTGCATGCAGACAGTACGTTCATACACATACAGAAATAAAAAAAACAAAAAAAATTAAAAAAAAAAAAAAGAAGGCCAAACCTCCTAAACTTCCCAAACCATTAAGGTCAACTGGGGATCAAATGTTCAAATATGTGTGTGTGTGGGGGGCATTTCTTATTCAAATCACCCCACTTTCTTCCACGTGTTTTCCAGTTTTCATTTATTATTATTTTATGTGTATGAGTGTCCTGCCTGTGTGTATAAGTGCGTGCATCTGTGTCATCCAACGCCAGCAGAGGTCAGAAGAGGGTGTCAGATCCCCTGAAACTGGAGTTACAGGTGTTGTAAGCTGCCATGTGGGTCCTGGGAACCAAACCCAGGTCTTCTGCAAGAGCAGCCAGTGCTCTTAACCACTTGGCCATCTCCCCAGCCCTTTTCATGTGTTTTTTGAGACAGGGTCTCATGTAGCCCAGGTTGGCCTTGAATTTGCTATGCAACTGAAGCTGGTCTTGAACTCCTGATCAGCTTGTGCCTTCATCTCTCTAGTGATAAGATTACAGGTATGTATCATCATTCTTAGCTGTAATGTCCCTTAAGAATTTCTCAGCTGGGCATGGTGGCGCACGCCTTTGATCCTAGCACTGGGGAGGCAGAGGCAGGCAGATCTTTGTAAGTCAAGGCCAACCTGGTCTACAGAGTGAGTTCCAGGCCAGCTGGGGCTACAGGGAGACCCTGTCTCGAAAAAGAATTTCTATAGGGCCTAGTGGTTAAGAACGCCGACTGCTCTTGCAGAGGACCCAGGTTCGATCCCCAGCACCCACGTGGCAGCTGAGAACCGTCTTTAACTTCAGTTTCAGGGGAATCTGAGACCCTCTTCTGACCTCTGCGGCATTGCAGGACACGGGTGCACAGACCTACATGCAAGAGAAAACAAAACAAAACAACAAAAAAAACCAAACCTACATGCAGAAAGTACATTCATACACATAAAAAAATAAATAAGAATTTCTCTAAATTCTGGGCATGGTTGGCACATGCCTTTAATGCCAGCACTGGGGGGGGGGGCAGAGGCGCATGGTGAATCTCTGCGGTCCAGATTAGCCTGCTTTACATAGTGAGACCTTGTTTCTTTCCTCTCTCTGACTGACTCTCTCTCTCTCTCTCCTCTCTCTCTCTCTCTCTCTCTCTCTCTCTCTCTCTCTCTCTCTCTCTCTCTCTCCTTCTCTCTCTCTTGATACAGGATCTCCCTATAGCCCTGAAGGGCAATGAATTAAAAACATATTTCGCTGACCATACCAAGGCCTCCATTCGAATCAAAAGAGGGAACTGCCACCCATACCACAAGGTTAAAAATAAAGCTGCAGGAAGACTATGCAGGGGTCAGGATAAACATGTTTTTGAAGTAACTGTTGCAGGTGGTCAGTGCAAAGGCCAAATAAGCATGTTTTCGACATAACCCAACAATCCCAGAAACTATATGTTTTCGACAACCCAGCAATTCCAGGAAATATACCACGAATCCTGTCCCCCTTCACCCCTGCCCTCAGGGCTCTTATGAGCCCGCCAAACCCACAGCCTACCCCCGTGCACGTTTTTTGCTGAGTTATACAAGCCCACCATGCCAAGGCATGGAAACCCCCCTGCTTGGGATTTTTTTCCTTTAAAAGAGTGCCTGTACAGAGTCTCGGGGCTCTTCCCAGTCCTGCTGCACCAGGCATGGGGACAGCCTGAGCTCAAGCTTGCTGAATAAAAGATTCTCTGCCTTTGCATCAGTGTCGCGTCTCCTGGTGGTCTGCGAGGGGCTTGGATTCAGGGCATAACAGCCCCAGCTCTCCTGGAACTCACTCTGTAGACCAGGCTGGCCTTGAACTCGCAAAGATCCGCCTGCCTCTGCCTCCCCAGTGCAAGGATTAAAGGTGTGCACCACCACGCCCGGCTTAAAGACGTTCTTAGCCTCCATGTGGGTGCTGGGAATCCAACCTGGGTCCTCTGCAAGAGCAGGCAGAGCTCTTAACCGCTGAGCCCCCGGACCTTGTTTCTTTACCATGCTGCACTATACCTTAGCTTTGCTTAAGAAATTCCTCACTGATGGATAGGAGAGGGTGGGTGGGGAGAGGGTAGAAAAAAGTAAAAACACTGTTACCCAAACCCAACCAACCAAAAGACCAAAACCTCAAAACTCACTAACTTTGCTTCTTCTCTGTGGTGTAGTCAGGACCTGGCTTTACCTGATAGAAGCCCGTTTGTGGATCAGCTTCAGGCCCCTGGAGACAGTGCTGAGTTGTATCTCCCGCTGCTCCCACTGATACCTTCTTCTGTGGCCCTGTCAGAGAACTCTGAGGCGTTGTTGGGGAAGTTTTTCTTATTTCCTTTTGTCTGCTCAGCCTCACAGTGCTGGTTCATACTTTCATTGCCTTGTTTTCTGGCCAGAGACGCATTGTTCTAGCTTCTGTGATAAAACACTCTGACCAAAAGCAACATGGGGTGGGAAGGAGTTATTTGGCTTTCACAGTCTGTGGCGGAACTCAAGCAGGACCGCCAGGCAGGAAGCTGGAGGCGGGAGGCGGGAAAGAGCTCTGTGGCCCAATCACAGGCTCAAGCTTAGCTGGTTTCCTTGTACTGCCCAGGAGCATGGGTCAGGGTGATACCACCTACAGTGGGCTAGGCCCTCCTTCAACAATCAAGACAGCCCTCCACAGTCGTAGCCAGAGGCCAACCTCAGCTAGGCAATTTGTCACTATGTAGACAGGGCTGGCCTTGAACTCACAGCCAAGAAGGGAAGGACAGCGTGTGGAATGTGGTCACGTGTGACTCAAAGACATTGAACAACAACACAAGGGTTTTTTTCCACCCTCCCTAGGAACTTTCATTCACAAGACTTACATTCAAATACATATATGAAACAAAAACTTCAAATAATAGACAAGTTGCACTCAGGAGGCAGAAGCAGGTAGATCTCTGTGAGTTCAAAGCCAGCCTGGTCTACGGAGCAACTTCCAGGCCAGCTGGGACTACAGGGAGACCCTGTCTCAAAAAAGACAAAAAATAAATTAAAGATAAAATAGTAATAATATAGACAAGTTAACAGCTAAACCAACAGATAAAATGACACATAAATTCATGTAAAATTAAAAATTATGAATACAGACTAACACATAATTTAAAAAGCACATGAAGCTTTGCACAGTGGCAGTTCGTAGCCATGAGGTTTATTCGAGGAACAATTATTGCTAATTGAAAACTTTTCCCAAAACCCCGCCGTGACAACTTGAAATATAGTTGGCATTGGCAATTTTTGACAGTCTCCATGGAGACTGTTTCAGAAAAAAATAAATTTATTTTAAAAAGTAAAAAAATAAAAAGCACATGATACAATTACATTAAATCAGAGTATACTCAGATATTTGAGCCAAGTTGGGGTTTTGTTTTGTTTTGTTTCTTTAGGGTTTTTTTATTTTTTATTTTTTTATGTTTATGAGTGTACTGTCTGCATATAGGTTGGTGCACCCGTGTCATGCAATGCTGTGGAGGTCAGAAGAGGGTGTCGGATTCCCCTGGAACTTGAGTTAAAGACGGTTCTTAGCCGCCATGTGGGTGCTGGAAATGGAACCTGGGTCCTCTGCAAGAGCAGTCAGTGCTCTTAACTGCCGACCCATCTCTCCAGCCCCATTTCTTTAAGTTTTATGTTAAGACTCTTGTGTTCAGTTTTGTATCTAAAAGAAAAAAGGTAAAAAACCAGCATGGTGGTATATGCCATTAATCTCAGCACTCTGGAGGCAGAGGCAGGCAGATCTCTGTGAAATTGAGGCCAGCCTGGTCTATATAACAAGTTGCAGGCCAGTGGGGGCTACAGGGAGATCCTGTTTCAAAATAACCCAAAATAAAATAAATAACAAATAAAGTAAAAAAAAAAAAAAAGACAAAGGGAAAGTCTGGAATGTTCTACTTCCTTTGAGCACCCTTTAGACATTCTTGAGGCTGCAATCAGATAGCTGTACATCAGTACCGAGAGAGAGGCTGCCCATGTCCCTTATGCATGAAATCGTGAGCTTTACAAAAAGTAGATAGTATGGGAAGGGAAGGAAGGATGATCAAACGGAAAGCCTCCGTATCCAGGAGAAAAAGAATTGGCCATCTGAATGTGTTTTGGAACCAAAAACATGTGCTGATTAAAGATGCTATCTTCCTGGACATCATCCCAGAGCCAATTCATCTCAGTAGGCTCTCCCGAGGCTCTGACTTTCAAAAGCCAGAGAGCATTTTTTTTTTTATTTATTTCTGTATGTGTATGAATGTACTGTCTGCATGCAAGTCTGTGCACCCGTGTCATGCAATGCCGTGGAGGCCAGAAGAGGGTCTCGGATTCCCCTGGAACTGGAGTTCTGGAATTGGAGTTCCAGACTGTTCTTGGCCGCCATGTGGGTGCTGGGGATCGAACCCTGGTCCTCTGCAAGAGCGGTCGGTGTTCTTAACCGCTAGGCCATCTCTCCAGCCCAGAGAGCATTTTAGGATGACTTCTGCTGGGTGCTGGAGAGATGGCTCAGTGGTTAAGAGCACTGGCTGCTCTTGCAGAAGATCTGGGTTTGAATCCCAGAGCCCACGTGGCAGCTAACAACCATCTGTAACTGGTGCACTTGTGTGCATGCAGGCAATACACTCATACACATAAAAAATAAAAATAAATTTAAAAATTTTTTCAGACAAACAATAGAAATTGATTATGCCACAGTTCTTTGTAGAGGCTAAAAATCTGAAAGCGAGTTATTTTCAGGGTTGATTCATTCCAGGCCATTCTCCGTGGCTTGTACATACGTATCTCTCTCCTACCTCTCTTCACACTAAATTCCTTCTAAGCACAGCTCTCTTCAGGTTGAAATTTATGCAGTGGCCTGAATGTAAAAAAAAAATTTTTTAATGGTGGTATGTTCCCAGGCAAGCCATGTACTGTTCTCTCTGACCTAGGAACCCAGGTATGGAAAAGAAAATAAGAGCCTTTCGCCTCTCACAAATACAGACAGGCATTTCACGGAGATACTGTCATTTGTCTGTGAATCTCTAGTAACACACTGCCAGGTCCAGGGTTTCACACATGGAGAAGTGAGTTACTATCAAAGCCTGTGTTAATGGCTACACATCCTTCTCCCCAGTCCCTTCCCTGCCTCCTTCCTGGGAATCAGAGAGCATGACTGCAGGCCCAATGCTGTGAGACACCCTCCCCACTCCACCCTCAGAAAGGCACAAGGAAAGAAACCACTTCTGCCATGTGGCCTGATTCCTCTCTTCAGAGACCCCTCCATAATGGCTGTCTCTCCTGAACTCTCCTAAAGCTGTTGTCTACATCTGTCCAGGATGCTCTTTTCATGAATACCATACCCCAACAATCCATCTCTATTCCCCTTTTTATTATTATTATTTTTATGTGTATGAGTGTACTGTCTGAATGTAGGTTGGTGCACCCAGGTCATGCAATGCTGCGGAGGTCAGAAGAGGGCATCAGATTCCCCTGGAACTGGAGTTAAAGACGGTTCTTAGCAGTCATGTGGGTGCTGGGAACCGAACCTAGGTCCTCTGCAAGAGCAATTGGTGCTCTTAACCTTTGAGCCATCTCTCCAGCCCCTCTATGCCCCCCCCCTTCGTTTTTGGTCTGTTTGAGACAGGGTCTCCCTTGTAGCCCCAGCTGCCCTGGAGCCTGCTATGTAGACCAGGCTGGCCTTGAACTCACAGAGATCCACCTGCCTCTCCCAAGTGCTGGGATTAAAGGTGTTCACCACCTTGTCGAGCTTTCCATGTCTTTCTTGAACCCCACTCTGACATCGTTCTGTTAGAAAATGTTAGACTGAGCAGGGCATGTTGGCACACACCTTTAATCCCAACACTGGGGGCCAGGGGTTGGGGGTGGGGTGGGGTGGGGAAGAGAAACAGGTGGATCTCAGAAGAGGGTGTCAGATTCCCCTGGAACTTGAGTTAAAGACGGTTCTTAGCCGCCATGTGGGTTCTGGAAATGGAACCTGGGTCCTCTGCAGGCCGACAGTCTCTAGGCTACGATCCTGCAAGAAGAGGGGAGGGAAAACCACAGGAGATCACCCGTGGAAATGAACAGACTCACACGCACTCGGAGAGCCAGGGAGATAGGAACTCTGTTTATTTTCTGTCAGTGAGGTCTATATATTGAAGTCTGTTGTGCTCTGGGCAAGGAAGTGGGGAGCAGGCAGAAGGGAGGGGTGAGCCAACTTGGTTCTAATTGGGGGGTGCAGAGCTCTGGTTTGTGCAACAGGTAACTAGAGGTGTGACATTTTGCTCAATGCCTCAAGGGAAGGGGCCTGGAACTTTGCAGAGATAGGGTGAAGCAAGAATCATTGTAATATCCCGAATCTTCCTGCTACAGATAACTCTGAATGCCTACAGAGTTATCAGATAATTGAAGCTCTTCCAGGACAGGTCTTACAAATTCTCGCTTCAAACCACACACAAAGTTTCATTCCCACACCTTTGGACTAAACCTCTTGCAAGGCTGATGTACTGATTAGCATTTCAGTGACTATAAAGAGTTTGGAATGTTGCAGGTCCAGAGCCTAATTACAATTTATTTTGGGCCATCCTTAGCTCCCTAATTAGCCATTCCTTGCCCAAATCTATGTTTGACTTGTCATCCTGTGGCTAACAGATTAACAACCTTTTGAAATTACCTGGTGTGGGCCAGGCACAGGCCTTTAATTCATCCCAGCACTTGGGAGGCAGAGGCAGGTGAATCTCTGTGAGTTCAAAATCAGCTTGGTCGGGGCTGGAGAGATGGCCTAGCAGTCAAGAGCAATGACTACTCTTGCAGAGGACCTGGGTTCGATCCCCAGCACCCACATGGCAGCTAAGAACCTTCTGTAACTCCAATTCCAGGGTGCTCAGACCTTCATGCAGACAGTACATTCATACACATACAAAAAAATAAATTAAAAATTAAAAAACAACAACAACAAAATCAGCTTGGTCTACATAGAGAGTTCCAGGACAGCTGGGGTTACAGGGAGACCCTGTCTGGTGTGGTGGTGCACACCTTTAATTCCAGCACTCAGAAGGCAGAGTTAGGTAGATCTCTATGAGTTCTAAGATCTCTATGGTCTACATTGCAAGCCAGGGCTACACAGTGAGACAGTGTCTAACAAAAATGTAATCCTGTGGGAGTTGGGCATAGTGGCACATGCCTGTAATTCCAGCACTCGGGAGGCAGAGGCAGCAGATCTCTGTGAGTTCAAGACCAGCCTGGTCTACATAGTGAGTTCCAGGAGAGCTAGGACTAAAGGGAGACCCTGTCTCAAAAATACAAAAAAAAAATGTGTGGGAGGGTGGAGAGATGTCTCATGGGTTAAGAGCACTGGCTGTTCTTGCAGAAGGCCTGAGGTTGGTTCCCAGCACCTATGTGGAGGTTCACAGTGCATATAACTCCAGTTCCAGGGGGTCTGACAGCCTCTTCTAGCCTCTGTGGGCACTGCAATGCATGAAATGCAGCATATTGTTTCTGCAATTCTGAGAAACTTGTTTTTCCTAACAGAAACTTAGAAACTTTGTTAACGGAAAAGCTGTTTTTTAACTGACCTATTCTGGTTTGGTGTTACTATGGTGATCTGATGAATCTATGGTTATTGGCTTTTCCCCTGGCATGAGGTAATTGTGATTTTAGGCTTTATAAACCCGGTCTTACCTCCCCTCCAGGTTGAGAGCTCTTTTGGGTATTAGCCCATTCTTGACTGCTGGATTTTTTTTTTTTTTTTTTTTTTTTTTTTGAGACAGGGTCTCCCTGTAGCCCCAGCTGTCCTGGAACTCACTATGTAGACCAGGCCGGCCTTGAACTCACAGAGATCTGCCTGCCTCTGCCTCCCGAGTGCTAGGATTAAAGGCATGCGCCACCACACCAGGCAATTAACCTTTATTTTATGTGCCTGAGTGTTTTGCCTGCAGATCTATAAATGCTCCTACGTCATGCAATGCCCATGAAAGCCAGAAGAGGGCACCAGACCACTTTGAGCTGACATTACTAGCTGATGTTAGCTGACAGGTGGGTACAAGAATCTGTACCTAGGTCCTCTGGAAGAGCAGCTAATGCTCTTAACCACCGAGCCAACCCTTCAGCTATTTATTTATTTGTTTATTGTTTATTTATTTATCTTTTTGAGATAGGCTCTCCTTGCAGCTGGGCTGGAACTCGCTATGTAGACCAGGCTGATCTTGATTTCACAGAGATTTACTGGACTCTGCTTTCCAAGTGTTAGAATTAAAGGCATATATTACCATGCGTGGCTTGGTATTTATTTATTTATTTATTTATTTATTTATTTATTTATTTATTTGTGACAGGGTCTTCCTGGTCACTAGGTGCACCAGGTTGGGTTCTATCTCACAGAGATCTGCCTCCCTTCGAAGGGCTGAATTAAAGGTGTGTACCATGCCCTGTGACTTACTTATTTTTGTTTTATGTGTATGTGTGTTTTGCCTGCAGGTATGTCTACTTGCATATAATGTGTGCAGAGACCAGGAGAAGCTGTTAGATCCTCTGGAACTTGTTTTTTTTTTGGGGGGGGGCGTCTTTTTGAGACAGGGTCTCCCTGTAGCCCCAGCTGGCCTGGAACTCCCTATGTAGAACAGGCTGGCCTTGAATTCACAGAGATCCTCCTGCCTTTGCCTCCCAAGTGCTAGGATTAAGAGAGTGTGCCACCATGCCGGCTATTGTTGTGTTTCTTAAATTAAGGATTCAGTATCAAGCTTATCTCCTCTTTATATATGCATTATATAGAGATCTATATAATTTTTTACTCTGTGCTAATTTTGATATACACTGTATGAGATATGTACATGATAAAGTCCCCCAAAGAATTCTATTTCAATTGGCTTATAAACAAGAGAGTACTCAGATAAATTTGATCCAAATTCCTTTTAGTTCATAGGATTTAAACAAATTTCTAAGTTAATATAAATTTGTTGGTATGGTAAGATAGTCTCCAGGACTGTTAATATATGTTTTGTCCCCTGTTTAATCCTAACACTTAGGAGGCAGAGGCAGGAAGATCTCTGTGAGTAACAATGAAAAGTCATTGAAGAAATTTAAGTGACAGGTAACAGTGGAAAGGAGAGAAGGGGATATATTCAATGTGGCCACATTTCAAAGTCTAGTGATCCTGGACTCTTCAGTGTACTGACATGAGCTTTAGGCTTAGAGTGCAAAAGTATGCATAACTAGGCAGTCCTGCTCAAGATCTGGTTCTGTCTACCACTGACCCATCATCATCTCCACTCCAGTCTATTCTGCAAGATGGCGACAAGACAGAACTGTGTGAAGCCTTTCCTGGTTGGCAAGTTCATCCTCTGGATTGCACCTGGGATTTATCATTTCCCCCTCCCACTCCCAGCATGCAGTTCCCGGGGAAAATTTTAACTGCTGGAGAAGCCATTATCTCAATAGTTTGATAGCCCGAGTGTCTTCCTTTAAAACATCTTTTTTCTTGTGAGCCCGAGCCTTTAACGCCACACCTATAATCTCAGCACTTGGGAGGCAGCGGCAGACAGATCTCTGTGAGTTCAAGGCCAACCTGGTCTACATAGTGAGTTCCAGGACAGCTGGGGCTACAGGGAGACACTGTCTCAAAAAGACCAACAAAAACAAAAACACAGCCAGGCATGGTGGTGCATGCCTTTAATTCCAGCACTGGGAGGCAGAGGCAGATGGATCTCTGTGAGTTCAAGTCCAGCTTGGTCTACAGAGTGAGTTCCAGGCCTGCTGAGGCTAAAGGGAGACCCTGTCTCAAAAATACAAAAAAAAAAAAAAAAGAGAAAAACAAAACCACAAAAGCAACAACAACAACAACAAATTTTTTTTTCATACCAGGACAGTTTCCTGAGTATGAAGCTACAAAAGCAGACACTGGGACCCACAGACACCCTTAAATGAACTCAAATATGTCTTTTACCAACTAAGATAAAGTATAGACAGTCCAAAAAGCCCAGGGGAAGTGATTATAGGCATAAGATATAAGCCCAGTTGATAGCCTTAGCCCTGAGGATAATATATCTCCCCCCAAATAACTCTACCCACCCCCAACCCCCATTCCAGAGAAATCCTGGAGAAACCCTTTATAAAAGAAGTAAGACTCCACAGGTGCTAATGCTTGCCACAGCTGTGGGAAACCTGGGCATTGGGAGGAAAGCTCCTCTCCGTGGGATTCAAGAAACTTGTGCAAAGAGGAAAGCCACTAGACTACAATAAGTGGCTGGTCAAGAGCTTCACGGGGACAGCAGCTCAGCACTGCTGGTGGGGAGGTCATAGCCCAGGCTCTGGTCGCATTTCCCCAGAATGAAATGTAAGGCTCATCCTATACAGATACAAAGAAAGAACGAGTTACCCAGCAAGCGTATGGGTGAACTAAACATGGCTGGTGGCTTCAAGGCAAATGTACAATACCGCTGCCCAAAACAGATCAATAAAAAAACTATTAAAGCACTTCCTGAGTCATGCCACACTATTTCAGACAGTTGTGCCTTTGAGAGAAAAGAATTATAAAGTCCACAATCCAGAAGGTGGTAAAGCTCCGCCTCTGTAGTCACCCAGGAGGTGAGACCAAGCCACTATTTTTCCTTAACCCAGTACAAATGAGGGACGCGTTCCAGGAAAAGACTGGCAAGCTGATTTTATTTAGATCTTCTGATTTTTGCTAACACCTTCTTGTGAGGCCGAGAGAAGTCACTGGCAATGAAACATACTTTATTTTCTCTGGGCAAGAACATGAACCTTGATCCCACAGCCGTTTTATAGGAAATCACACAAAGTTCGAGTCTTGCTAAAACTGGTTATGTAACAGATCACATCTGAAAATGAAAGTTCCCAGAATAATTGCAACTTGAACCTCAGCCTTCTGCACAGGCTGATCAACTGATAAGAACTTCACTGTGCAGAATTTGGAATGTTGCAGGCCCAGAGCTTAATCATAATTTATCTTGGGCTAACCTTAGCCCCTAACTGGTCACTCTTTGCTCACCTCTGTTTCTGACTTAACAACCTGTGACTAACAGATAAAAATCTTTTTGAAATGGATTAACTTAGCAGACTCCCAACTTCCACCAACCAAAAGGCTGAGTGTCATTAGATAGCCAATGAGGTCTATAGCTGTGTTCTTAATGTTTCCTCCAATGTATTTGAAAAGTCTTTATTTATGACTTTTCATTGTTCTATTACCATACAAACTTCATGACATGGTTTCCACATTGGGGCATGGCATTTGAGATAAGTTGGATCTGTGTTCCTGGGCCACGATCACTCACATTTGGCTCCAGAATAAACTATCTCTTATCCCCTTCGAAGTGAGAATTGTGCTCTGTGTGCAAACATCACATTACCATTTACATTTGGAGTTCTCAGACATCTACTGTTAATCATTTTGTACGGATTCACAGCCCCTCAGAAGTCTAGTGCTAGCCATCTTGGTGCACACCGGATATCAGTACCAAATTATCTAAACATAAATATGTCCTCAAGGCCTTGATTCCCTACACATCTCAAGGTAGACACAAACCTTTAGCTGGAGAAATAAAATAAAAATCAAAGCCCAAACCAAAATGGTCTTACGAGAGACTTCTGATGAAACTTGTCCCTTCCGAATCTCCGTAGCCCTGCGTGGAGCCTAATGACAAGGATCTCTACTCCTGTAACCACTACAAGACTTGACAATTCTCTTCAAATAAATGAAAAAGACATCTTAAAAATTTTTTATTTTATGTGTATGTGTGTATTGTCTGCATGTATGTAAGTGCACCCATGTCATGCAATGTCCTTGGAGGTCAGAAGAGGGAGTGAGATCCCCTGGAACTGGAGTTACCAACAGTTGTTAGTGGCCATGTGGGTGCTGGGAATTGAACCTGGGTCTTCTGTAAGAGCAGCTAGTGTTCTTTTTTTTTTTTTTTTTTTTTTTGGTT
>VZQC01003622.1:605375-632075 GCA_009823505.1 Rhizomys pruinosus
ATGTTGGAAGCTGTAAGCCTGCTCGTAAAGAGTTAACTCTGAATTAGCTTCAGAACTGTCCTCTAAGGTGCAGACATGCAGAGAAGCTTCCTACCTGCATACCTGATGTTCCGGAGGAACCTTATCATATGCAAATATTATCTGCCGGAGCCAGCAGCCCCCGGAGGAAGCTTATCACGGACAAACAATCTCTGCCGGCGCAAACATCCAGCCCCGATAAACTTTAACTTTTACAAAAGCCACCATCCACCCCCTCCCTCTTCCTGACTCTTCCCGTCTTGCTGCCCTATAAATTACATGCCCACCTGCCAATAAAGGAGACCTTGATAGAAAGCCTACTTGGTCTCATTTCTCTCTCTCGCTTAATCTTTCAGGTTGTGGAGGTCTCCCTCGGGAACCTAACGTTACATGCCCCTGCAGGCAGGGACATGAGTGCTGCGATTAAAGGTGTGTGCCACCATGCCTGGCCCATGAATATGTTTTAAAATATCTCCAAATTTGCCGGGCGTGGTGGCGCACACCTTTAATCCTAGCACTTGGGAGGCAGAGACAGGCGGATCTCTGTGAGTTCAAGGCCAGCCTGCTCTACAGAGTGAGCTCCAGGCCAGCTGGGACTAAAGGGAGATCCTGTCTCAAAAATACAAAAAAAAAAAATTTCCAAATTATTTATTTATTTATTTATTTATTTATTTATTTATTTATGTGTGTGAACTATAGTGTACTTATAGATGTCAGAGGACAACTTCTGGGAATTGGTTTTCCTACCATGTGGATTTGTGGTTCAAATTCAAGTTGTCAGGTTGAAAGCAAACATCTTTGCCTACTGAGACATTTCTCCAGCTCTGATATTTTTAGCATTGTGGGGCCTGATATTCCATATTGGTCGAGCCTGCCCCCGCTTACCCAATGGATGGTCTGCCCCCTGCCCCCCTGGGGAGTTTCAATATAGGGTGCCACATTCCTGAACCTGCCACTTCTTTTTTTTGGTCTTTTTGAGACAGGGTCTCTCTGTAGCTGTGGCTGTCCTGGAACTCACTATGTAGACCAGGCTGGCCTTGAACTCACAAAGATCCGCCTGCCTCTACCTCCCAAGTGCTAGGATTAAAGGCGTGTGCCACCATGCCCGGCTTGAACCTGCCACTTCTAAAGAGCATACCTTGGTTTTGGGAACCAAATGGCTCCTCTGCCAGATAGCATAAACAAGGGCCTTGTAGAGAGTGCACATAAACTTCCCCTGCACTCCCAACCCCATCCTCGACAGAAGCCTGCCAAAGCTACTGTATAAGACCCCAACCTCCTGCAAATAAATGAGCCTTGAAGCCTAACTCCCAGGTCTCTGACCTGTCAGGTTTACCTGCCACTTTCTCCTTCCCCTCCCTCTGCCTGTGGCCTGCGCACGCAAAATGACACAGGGACCCCACAGCCCTGTGACGCATCATGATTCTCAGACCCTTATTTTCTCTTTGGTGGTGATCCTAGGATTAGGCATAACAATTTGCTGAGTGCTGGTGATCCTAGGATTAGGCATAACAATTTGCTGAGTGCTTTATTGTTTATACATTTGGACGACTTTCCTTCTAGAGTCCCATCAAATGATGATCCTCAGATTAAGGGGGCGGGGAAAGGAGACCATTTTCTCATACTGGGATCTAGTTTTTCTTTCCTGCTAGTTGACCATCATAAACTTTAACACAACTCATAAGACCAAGATTGCCTATGAGGTAATACATGTTTTCCTAAAAATGTCTCAAACAAGGATGTTAAAAATGATAAATGAGCTGGCATGGCGGCCCAGGCCTTTAATCTCAGCACTCTGGAGGCTGAGGCAGGCAGATCTCTGTGAGTTCAAGGCCAACTTGGTCTACATAATGAGTTCCAGGACAGCTGTGGCTACAGGGAGACCCTGTCTCAAAAAGACCAAAAACAAGAAAGCAAGCAAACAAACAAAAACAATAAATGAACTGTGCTTACTTAGGGTCAAAATGTTTGTGGACTTGAATCCTAATGTATCAGTGTTCTTCTCTCCAACCATGCACCTTACTCATTGAACCACTTTGCAATTTCATTTATTAGACCAGCTAATTGTTAAACTTAATTTTAAACCTTGCTTAATCTTTAAATCTTATAAATTACATCTTTTGAGCAATATAACTTAGCTACAGAATAAAAAATATAAAGCCATTGTTAAGAGATACTGAACTGGAAACTCTCTTGAGAAGCTTATAATCATGTGTGAGGGCTCAGTCTCTTTCTCTCTCTCTGGTTATATCTATATCTCTATATAGAAATATTTCATATTTCTACTCAATAAACTTGATAACTTTACTTCATTCTAATTTGTCCTGAATTTTTTTTTCTGCAGTGTATAGTCAAGACCCTGGCTTTTACCTTAGTAGAGACCCCCAGGTGGAGACTCCTCAGACTCCTGAAGTGCTGCTGGGTGGCATCTGCCACTGGTGCTGATGCTACCAGAATGGCTAAACTAAGCAACAGTGATGCTGCCAGATGCCTGCAGAGAGGATGTTGACCATGTCACATATCTATGGCTGTCAGGAATATAAAATGGTGTTGTCGGAGCTGGAGAGATGGCTCAGTGGTTAAGAGCACCGACTGTTCTTGCAGAGGACCTGGTTCGATTCCCAGCACACACATAGTGGCTAAGAACCATCTTTAACTCCAGTTCCAGGGGAATCTGACACCCTCTTCTGACCTCCGCAGCATTGCATGACATGGGTGCACCAACCTACATGCAGACAGTACACGCATACACATAAAAATAATAAATAAATAAATAAAAATTAAAAAAAATAAAATGGTGTTGTCTTTGTGGAAAAAAATAAACTGGGATTTCAAGAACAAACAACCCTACCAAACCAAACCAAAAAAAAAAAAAAAAAAAAACAACCAAAACCCATCCTAACCCATCAACCAAAACCCATGTCGCTACTTACTACTTATGAATTGTGCTTCTATATATCTGTCCCAAAAAACGATCTCTATGCAGAAAAGCTACAGAATTTTAAATAGTTTTTTTTATTCTTATTTATTTAATTTATTTACTTTTTTTTGTCTTTTTGAGACAGGGTCTCCCTTTAGTCCCAGCTGGCCTGGAGCTTACTCTGTAGACCAGGCTGACCTTGAACTCCCAGAGATCTGCCTGCCTTTGCCTCCCGAGTGCTGGGATTAAAGGTGTGTGCCACCATGCCCAGCTTGTTGCTTTATTCAGAAGAAACAAAAAGAGCCCCCCCAACCCTAAACCCCTCAGAACACAAAGAATGGAAGTAACTGAGCTATACCTGAATAGATGGTTGGAAGGATATATTCATCTTATGGAGCCTTATTCAGCAATAAAAAAAAGCAACCTGTGGATATACCCAACAATCACAATAAGCCTCCAGAGAATTTATACTAGTGGAAACAAAGATAATCTCCATTCATACAAAAACTCTGAAGGAACAGAATTCTAGACATGGAGATCAGATGAGTGGATGCCCAGAGGTAAGGAAGGGAGTGGAAGAGGAAGGATGTGGAGATTCTTTGTAGAGAAAATGTTCTGTGCTGGCCTACGCCAACACTTGGTTGAGATATGTACTATAGTTTTACAAAATGTTACTACTTGGAAAACAAGGTGAATGTATTATTCTTGGAATTGAACATGAGTCTTCAAAGATCTCAAGATAACAAAAAACCTAAATGAGTAAGGTTATTCATTTTGCCAAATTTAGATATTGATTTTATATTTCAGAAATGATCTGAATTTGTTGATAATTCTGCTAAGGTTATATAATAAAGTATCTTTGATTCTAGAAGATTTACACAGTGGGGTATTCAGAGCTGAAGAAACTTGACTCTGCAAATCATCACTAAATATAGTTCAGCAAAAAAGGAAAAACCAATAGATAGATATGTGTGTTGTTTTGTGTTTGTCTGAGGCTTAAAAACAACTAGGCAGTTGTAGCAAAATGTTAACAAGGAGCGAAAGTCATGTGAGGTCACTGGAATATTTGTTTTTCTTTATGTTCAAAATTTATTTTGGAAAAATAAAATATTTAGTAATAGATTTAAAAAGCTCTCTGGCGATACCGCAAATTGCCAGAGGAAAGGGCGGGCTAGGTAACAGATGCTATGTCTAACCGTCTGGTCCCTTGTTATTTGTCCTCTGAACCTTCAGCCAGGAAAGTGAAACTTAAGGTTGTACTTGTTCTTTTCAACTAAGCACCACCCTCCTTCTTAGGAGAATACATCTACCAGATGAATCTGGTGAGGGAGACTCAATTTATACCCTTAGAAACAAATTTATTATTTATTCTCCAAGAGATGCAGAATACAGTAAAATTTAGAGTACAAAACCACGTTGACAGAATGGAGAGGAAAACAGGAGAGAGCTGTGGAGACAGTCCCAGGAGGCCATGGCTGGGGACACTCCCAGTAAGCAGAAATATTCAAGATGCAAAAAAAGCTCCTCAGGGCCCCTGAACTGCATTTTTTTTTTTTTTTTTTTGAGACAGGGTCGCCCTGTTGTAGTCCCAGATGGCCTGGAACTCACTATGTAGCTGGTTGGCCTTGAACTCACAGAGATCCACCTGCCTTTCCTCCCAAGTGCTGGGATTAAAGGTGGTTGCCACCATGCCTGGCCTTGCTTTTCTTTTCTTTTCTTTTTCTTTTTTTTTTTTTTTTAAGACGGGGTCTCCCTGTAGCTCTAGTTGGCTTGGAACTCAATATGTAGACTAGACTGGCCTCAATCTCACTGAAATCTGCCTGCCTCTGCCTCCTGAGTCGCCAAGACATGTGTCACCAAACCCAGCTCTGAATTACATTTGAAGTATGTTGTTTCCATTTAAATACTTTCCTTCCTGGCGTTGAGAAAGCTTCCAAAAAGCACAAAGTTATTAGTAGTCTTCAGAAAGAGACCCGTCACCACCCATACTTTTGTTTTACATTCAACAATCTGAAACAGGGGGCTGGAGAGATGGCTCAGAGGTTAAGAGCACTGACTGCTCTTGCAGACGACCCAAGTTCAAGTACCAGCACCCACATGGAGGTTAAGAACTGTCTTGGGCTAGAGAGATGGCCTAGCGGTTAAGAGTGTGGACTGCTCTTGCAGAGGACCCGGGTTGATCCCCAGAACCCACATGGTGGCTGAGAACCAGCTTTGACTCCAGTTCCAGGTGAATCCGACACCCTCTTCTGACCTCCGAGGCATTGCAAGACACAGGTGCACAAACCTGTATGCAGACAGTACATTCATACACATACAAGAATAATAAAAAAAAAGAACTGTCCTAAGCTAGGCAAGGTGGCACATGCCTTTGGTCCCAGCACTCAGGAGGCAGGGGCGGGTGGATCGCTGTGAGTTCAAGGCCAGCCTGGTCTACATAGCTAGCTCCAGGCCAGCTGGGACTAAAGGAGACCCTGTCTCAAAAAGACAAACAAACAAAACAACAACAACAACAACAACAACAACAAAACCCCCAAAACAAAACTGAAACCATATAACCCCTATGGGAAAGCAGAGTACAAAAAACTCAATTTGTTTTTCCTGTACAACTTCAGGGTAAGTTTGCCTTCTCTCTCTCTGTTTCTCTGTCTCGCCTTCTTGATTATTATTATTATTATTATTATTATTTTTTTTTTTGGTCTTTTCTAGACAGGGTCTCCCTGTAGCCCCAGCTGTCCTGGAACTCGCTATGTAGACTAAGCTGCCTTGAACTCACAAAGATCCGTCTGCCTCTGCCTCCCGAGTGCTAGGATTAAAGGTGTGCGCCACTACGCCCGGCATAATTATTTTTTGAGAGAAGTTCTCACTCTGTAGGTCATCTGAGGTCCCCCCCTCACCCCCTCCTTCAGCAATCCTCCTGCCTCTGCCTCCCAAGTGCTGGGACTGCAGGCACGTGCTGCCACATCGGTCAAGAATAAGTTTTCCACAGGATGTTCCATTTCTCTAATACCTTAGTGTGAAATTACTGCCACTTAGACTTCACCAGTTGTCCCAATAATGTCGTTTACAGAAGAAAGACCCAGTTCAGGTCCTCCAGCTTCTAATTATAATTCTGGTCACTGCCAGTCTGGAACTCACATCTTTTCAATTATAGGACCTTGATATGTCGAAAGAGGGCAGGTGGCTGATTTTCAGATTGCTTGTCACTTTGGTAAATGTCCTGATCTTCAGCCCCCCCCTTTTTTTTTGTCTTTTCGAGATTTGGTCTCCCTGTAGCCCCAGCTGTCCTGGAACTCACTCTGTAGACCAGGCTGGCCTTGAACTCACAAAGATCCGCCTGCCTCTGCCTCCCAAGTGCTAGGATTAAAGGCGTGCACCACCATGCCCGGTGATCCTCAGGCCCTTTTAATTTACCCAGTCATTTGCTGTTATTGGTAGAATTGTTTTTTTTTTTTTTTTTGAGTGGTTACAATATTATCACCACATTTATTTTTGATGCTTAATTTATTCCAGATTTGGCTGTGTCCTATAGACACATGACCTTTCTTGAGCATTTCCTTATTTTCTGGTAGAAAAAGGTCCCTCCCAGCCTCCTCTTGAGTCTTTCTTTGCCCCAAATCCTGGAGGTACCATTTCTCTAAGCAACACTGGCTCCTTTTGAGAACTGACAACCAGAAGCTGGGATTTGGGTGCTAGATGTGCTTCTGGACTGTCACCCACCTCCCTTTTTAGGGGGGCACTGCTAGGGAATTTAAGCTCACAGGCATATGCCCATCTCTTTACCTGCTTATCAACTGCATATTAATAATCATGGTCCCATATGGACAGCTCCAAACTAGTCCCAAACCTCTAGATGATTCTTCTAGATATAACCAACCTCTCTTTACCAGAATCCTCTTACTTGGATACATGCCTCACCTTACCTGTGCTTCTTGGCCACATTGAACCCCACTGCAGTCCCCTAGATTTCCAGCTCAGGTAAGCTGTACCTTCTCCATGTGTAGGTAGATCCCTCAACCAGAAAAGGTTCTAACACTCACGCTGGGTAGCTTGTCTATGTCGACACTTTCCAGCACTCTGCCCTGGGCCAGTGTGGAGCTCCAGTATGTGGATGCTTACCTGGATCAGCTTATCTAATGGTCTAGACCTGAATTGTTTAGAAGGTAAAGAAAGAAAATGGGAAGAGGAAAGCAACCCCCCCCCCAGCCAATCATAGGAACTGTAATGGGTCCTTGTATCATATAGGTGACTCCAGTCCATTGCTAACCCTAGTCTATTCTGTACTGGGGCAAATGTCTATCATTTGGCCTCATTAAACAACCAAGATTCAAAGAAATCAATTGACTCTAAAGAGCTTCCTGCTAATAATCACTGAGAACAAATAGATCTTGTTCCCTAGAAAACTACAGGTATATTTAACAAACTATCAAGTTTTACAACATCCTTTTTCATTCCCCTCTGGATTTGGAGGTTCCTGTTTATCTGTTTATGTACACCACTGAATAAATATAAAAGCAAGTCACACTGACCAGTCAGCAAACGTATTAAGGATTTAATTTATTTGTTCACTATGTGTGCAAATGCCACATTATATATCCCAACCACTAGTCTAGAGGCCATGTGTTGCCCTGGGGAACAAATTGTTTTCTGTGTCTAAACAAGGAAGTCCTAGTTTATCACTGACATCTGTGTATAGTGATTCCAACACACACACACACACACACACACACACACACACACACACACACACACACACACACACACACACACACACACACACACACACACACACGTTTGTATAACTTTAGGATAAAAACCACAAAACAAGGCTGGGTGTGGTGGCTCATGCCTTTGATCCCAGCACTGAGGAGGCAAAGGCACGTGGATCTCTGTTAGTTCAAGGCCAGCCTGGTCTACATAGGGAGTTCCAGGCCAGTTGGGGCTTCAGGGAGACACTGTCTCAAAAAGATAAAATAAAATAAAATAAAATAAAGAAGACAAATAAATTACTGGAACTCATAAGGCCTTGGTATCTTTGGGTTGTGTGTGTGTGTTGGGGTGGTGGTGGTGGTGGTCTCACAGTCACATCTGTCCTGTGCCGGGGAAGGGCTCCTCAGAATGAGCACGTTGGAGAAAACCTCATTGTAATCCACTTGCCCAGCCGCTGGCCGGGCTCCTTCTGCTTCCCACCTCACGATCCTGAAGATTTGAAATGCATCTGGAAGAGATAGCAAGCATTTCAAGTGCACACGTCCCAGGCTCTTCAAACCAGGCTCCTCTTAAAGCCGTGCTTTCTTCAGGTCGCCAACACCTTCACGTCCAGCTGCTGTGCTAATTACAACGGTCTACTATTTTCCAAAAAGAGGTGGAACTGGGGAGAGGGCCCTGCAGAGTCTTGGCTTCACCAGTTACAACTTGGTCACAACCTCTTTGAAATTTAATGTTACCTTATAAAATTGGGACTAGCTTTGCGCAGTGGCAGGCAGTATTGTAGCCAATGAAGTTTATCCGAGGCGCGATTATTGCTAATTGAAAAAAAAAAAAGGGACTAAAAGTAGAGCCTCCAGAGATTGCTTGTATAGATAAAAATTAGGCCTGGAACTTAATGGTGAGCCCGGCAATATGAGACCTAGCAGATGTTAGCACTCTCCAGTTCTTTCTTTTCTTCTTAGCGCTACCATTCGGCAAGAGAATCCTCTGCTGCTGGCTGGCAGAAGAGCTTCTCAACGTTCACTGATTTAAGAAATCCTAACAGAAAGAAAATTACCGATGGCATTTATACTAGGAAATGCCAAATGGTTGCAAGACGCATCTATCTGAAGGGCAGAAACCTAAAATTTCGGCTAAAAAGGAGCGTGTATGCGAGAGTTGGCGGCCAGCACACACCTTGAGATGACGCGCGGATGCTTGGTGCAGGCGCGGGAGGGAGGCGGAGGCTCCGACACCGGGTTCCCAGGGCGCGCTCGCTCTGAGTTTCACTTTCCGTTGGCTTCAGGGGAAAACGAAAGCGTGGCAGCAGGGCAGGTCTGGGGGCGTGGCGGGGCGTGGCCAGCGCCCGCGCGGCACTCCAAGCACGAACTGGAGCTGCCTAGAGCCCAGCAGATGCTGCTGGCTGGCCTCGGAGGCTGCGGCGTCCACTTGCTCTCCCTGAGCTCCCTCCGCTCGCTTTGCCACGTCCTCGGCCGGAGCTGGTTGCGGATTCCGCTCCGATTTGGATTTGGAGGCTTGACGCGAGGCGCTTGAGGCAAGTTTGCGACCAACTTTGGAAAAGCAGAGTTCTGTCTCAGGATAATTACGGATTCACTTGGGCTCTGCACAACAATCTGTATTTAATGGCATGCTTGTAATGGACTAATGAATCCCCTCTCCCCCATAAGCAGATATATTTATTTGGACTTGTAGTATGATTTATGTTTAATTTAAAAAAGAAATGACAAAAGTGTTTGTAGCTTATTGAAAATGTAAATGGCACATAGGGACGTGCAGAGATATTTCTCCTGGTCTTCAACTCAGTATCATTTCATAGCACACATTATCACAAATATTTCGGTGCATATCTTTAAAGTTCTGTAATTTTCTTTTTCCATTTAGTGTATTAATGACACGTTTCCATGCCAGGACATCGTATGCTTTTAAACTGATGTATCATATAAGAAGTACTTTTTTATTTAAACAACTCATGAACATTTTGGTTATGTCCAGTTTTGCTGGTATAGATGATATAGCAAAGAACACCATTTTATATATGCACGTGTGAAGGTAAGAAAATATACTCCTGAAAAATTCTTGAACGTGGAATCTGGGGTGTATACTGAGAAACAAGAAAGGTTTTTCTCCAACCTCATAAATGCAGATGCTTTAGTCTTGATTCCCTCTTCCTTCTTTCATCTTCCTTATTGATGATGAAAGTCATTAAAACTCTAATTTACAACTCCTGGAAATCTGAGCTTGTGGTTTTTAAAAACCAAAGCAAAAAAAAAAAAAAAACAACAAAAAAAAACAAAACCTAGAAGCAAAAAATTTAATTTCAGACTTAACAGCATTAAGGTTTATATTTCAGAAAACAAATATATTTTTTAAAAGTTTTAGAATGTTTCCCATGAACTTTTGTTTCAGGTGCTCAGTTGTGTAGTTAGGTCCCTGTGTTCCTAAGAGCGCGTTGAACAGAAAGTGACTTGGGGTCGGGGGTGGGGTGAACAGCTCCCTCCAGAGTTATCCAGCACTAGCAGAGAACTTAAAAAAATTGTTGCCCCCCCCGTAGATAAACTGCTTTGGGTTTGCTTTCTCCTTTCTCTTTCCTTTCTTTCTTCTTTCTTTCTTAATATTTCTTTCTTCTTGTCCATTTCTTTTCCTCTTTTTCCTTTCTTTATTTCCTTCATCTTTCTTTACTTTTTTCTCTTCTTATCTTTCTTTATCTTTTTTTTTTATAATAATCTATTTAATCAATTATTCTTTCTTTCCTTCCTTCCTTCCTTCCTTTTCCTTCCTTCCTTCCTTCCTTCGCTTCTTCCCTTCCTTTCTTTCTTTTCCTTTCTCTTCATTTTCTTTCTTTTTTCTTTCTCTTCTTTCCCTTTGTTCTTTCTTTCTTTTTTTCTTTTTCTTCTATTCTTTCTTATCTTTTCTTTCTTTCTTTCCTCCTTTTTTTTTTTTTTTTTTTTTTTTTTTTTGTTTGTTTTTCTTTCTCCTCTTCTTCTTCCTTCTTCATCTTTCCCTTTCTTTTCTCTCCTTTTCTCCTCTCCCGTTTCTTCCTATTCTTCTCCTTCTCTCCTCCCTCCTTCTCTTCCTTCCCTCCTATCCTGATGTATGTCCCCTCCCTCCCTCCCGCTCCCTCACCTCCCTCTCTCCCTCCGGCTCGACCTTCCTTTCTCTACTGCCTTCTTCCTTTTCTCCTTTCTTCTTCCTTTCTTTCTTTTCCTCTGGTGGCCCCCCATGGTTTTAGGAACTCAAACCTATGTAGACCAGGTTGGGCTCTGTCTCCTAAGTGCAGGGATAAGACAAAAAAAAAAAAAAAAAGAAATCCTAGCCCTGTGGGTGAGGCAGGAGGAGGCAAGGACATGGGGTGGTACCTCGCATCAGTAATTCTAGCACAGCAGAGGCTGAGGCTGCTTTGTTGAGAATTGTAGGCTAGCTTGGGGAGACCCTATCTTGACTTTTATCCACCTAAAAGTTGGAGGCCAGCCTGGACTGCTTAGCTAGACCTTGTCTCAAAAGGTTGAAAGACAATGACGCTGCTTAAATTATATTGCTGACAATGTTAATTTTGTTCTACTCAGAGCGTTTAAAGTTGGGACCCACCTCTCTCACTCAACATGTTTGAAGAGCTAGGGCCCTACCACCCTGAGAATCCCATATCATGTCCTTGGCTCGCTTGCTATCTCTCTGAAGACCCCCTGAAGACTCCAGCTACTTTAGTAGCTGGACCATGGAGGTTATTCTCATCATTCATCTTTCCTCATTTGAAGGCTTAAAAATTTCAGAAAGGATGGAGCTATGTTAGTGCTTTGGGCCAATCCTTTTTTTTTTTTGGTCTTTTCGAGACAGGGTCTCCCTGTAGCTCTGGGCTGTCCTGGAACTCACTCTGTAGAGCAGGCTGGCCTTGAACTCACAGAGATCCGCCTGCCTGTGCCTCCCAAGTGCTAGGATTAAAGGCCTGGGCCAATCCTTTTTGAGTTAGGAGTTGAACTTGGAAATGCAGCCTCCTAGCGCTGTACCCAGGCTCTGTTCTGGCAGATGCATGGCACACCTGCTTGGTTCAGCTGCATTTTCCCTGCCCACCTGCCTACCTTCCTCAGGTCCCTCAGTGTCGCTTTCCTGCCTGCCCTGTCGTGCTCCGCCCTCTGTGACCAGCCTGAACATTAGAGTCCTCATCACTCAGGCAACACTCTATAGATTTCCCCTCCACACTGGCTGGCTCTGCCTTTTCCGCTTGAGCTGAGCATACACTCTGCACAGCTCAAGGGTGATTTCCTTCAGCCTAGGCTAGACCATGTCTACTTCTTCAGTCCATTAGCCTTAACTCCAGGTTCCAGTTAATTAAATAACCGATTAATCATAAAAAATTCAGTGTCTTCTCTACCAAACCACACTGTTTCAAGCTTCAATCTGTCTTTCACCAATTCCATGCCCCTGCTTCCCATTAAGACAATTGACTAAACTTGACTTTCATTTTCTATGTAGAAAGTTTTATCATATGCACGTATTATATATAAATAATACAATGTTCTATTGACCTTAAGTTTGATTGCTTGCTATACCAAGCAATTATATATTGTTTTCTGAAATGCTATTTATTTTCGGTGTGTGTCTGTGTAGGTAGGGGTGTTTATGTACATGGAGGCCAGAGATAAAATCTCAGAACACTCTACTTTGGGGTTTTTTTGGGTTTTTTTTGGTCTTTTTGAGAAAAGGTCTCCCTTTAGACCCAGCTGACCTGGACCTGGACCTCCCTATGTAGACCAGGCTGGCCTCAAACTCACAGAGATCTGCCTGCCTCTGCCTCTCGAATACTGGGATTAAAGGTGTGCACCACCATGTCCAGCACCTACCTTGCTTTTTTAAAGACAGGATCTTTTATTGGCCTGGTGCTTATCAGTTAGGATAGGACTGGCTGGCTGGTGAATGCTACCTCCCCAGCACTGAGATGACAGACATGTATGCCTGGGTTTTTTACACGAGTTCTGGGAAATGGACTGAGGTGCTCATGGTTGCCATGCAAGCACTTTACTGTCTGGGCCATGGCTAGCCCTGGGATTTGCATTTGGAGCCAATATCTTGTTTTTAAGAGTCAGCCTGCTGTGATATGCCTTTCACATGCACTGATGAATGATCAATATCTGTTTTGTACAATCCAAACAGCGCTGGTATGAACATTGCTACCTAGGTCTCTAAGGGGGACATTTGGGGGATTTCTTTAAGGGTTTGGGTGTAGCTCAAATGTACTGTGACTAACATGTGAGGAGGGCCTAGGATTAATTTTCAGCACTGCACACACACGAACCAAGCAACCAACCAATCAACTAAGATAAAGACAGCCAAAGAGAACAATAAGGGAAAGAAAAAATTTTTAGTGTTGAATCTGACTTTATAAGATGATACAGAATTATTTTCTGAGGTTTCTGGACCATGGGCCATTTTTTTTTTATTTTTTTTTTATTTTATTTTTATTATTTTTTTTTATTTTTATGTGTATGAATGTATTGTCTGCATGCAGGTCTGTGCACCCGTGTCGTGCGATGCCGCGGAGGTCAGAAGAGGGTCTCGGATTCCCCTGGAACTGGAGTTCTCCTGGAACTGGAGTCACAGACGGTTCTCAGCCGCCATGTGGGTGCTGGGGATCGAACCCGGGTCCTCTGCAAGAGCGTTCGGCGCTCCTTAACCGCTCGGCCATCCTCCAGCCCAAGACCATGCGGCCATGTTATACATCTTCCCTATAGTATATAAAAATCCTATTGCCGGGCATGGTGGTGCACGCCTTTAATCCTAGCACTTGGATGCAGAGGGCAGGCAGATTCTGAGTTCAAGGCCCGCCCTGTTCTACCTAATGAGTTCCAAGACAACTGTGGCTACAGGGAGACCCGTCTCAAAAAGACAAATAAAATAAAATATAAAAATTCTATTCAGGGCCAGCGAGATGGCTCATAGGATACAGGTGCTTGCTACAAACCCGGAGAAACCTGAATTAATCCCCACCAGAGTGGTTCCCTCTGACCTCCCCTTGTGGGCTCTGCATGTGTGCACTACAATTAATACAATTTAAACATTTTTAAAAAGAGGGAAAAATCCCTTTATCCATATCCCATTCAATACTTGAATCAGTTTTTTTTTTAATTATGTTTATTTTTATTTTGAAACTTTATTCATTTATTATTTTTTGAGACAGTGTCTCCATATAGCCCCAGTGGCCTGGAACAACTCACTACGTAACCAGGCTGGCCTTGAACTCACAGCGATCTGCCTGTCTTTGCTCCTGCGTGCTAGGATTAAAGTCATGAACCACACCATGCCCACCTCTGTTTATGAATTAACATTCATATATATATATAAAAAAAAAAAAAAACCCTGGGTGTGGTGGCACACACCTGTCGTTCCCACACTCAGGAGGCTGATGCAGGAAGCGATTGATTTGAGGCCAGTGAGATGTGCTACTGGTGAAGATTTTGTCTCAAAAAACAGACAGGAATTGGAGAGGTGGTTCAGCAGTTTAAGAGCACTAGTGCTCATGCAGAGGCCCCAGGTTCACTTCTCGCACCCACGTGGTGGTTAACAACCATCGTAACTCCAGTTCCAGGCGGATACCATGCCCTCTTCTGACCCTCTTCGGAAATGACATAACATGACACTACCTGATGGCGGGCACATATACTCAACATATAAAATAACAATAATAAAATATTTAAAAGAAATAAACCCAACAAATCTAACCCAAATTACATATTTATAATAGAGGGCAGTATGACATTTCAGTACATGTTTGAGTTTACATAATGATCATATTCAATCAGAATTTCTTCTTTTTTTCTGTATTTTTTTTTTTTTTTTTTTTTTTTGGTCTTTGAGGGGGACTAGGTTTCCTGTAGCTTGGCTGTCTTGGAAACCTGGCTCTGTAGACCCGGCTGGCCTTGAATTCACAGGAGATCCGCCTGCCTCTGCCTCCCAAGTGCTAGGATCAAAGGCGTGTGCCAACATGCCTGGCTCAATCAGAATTTCTAATTGTTCCCAAATGGCTAGTACGAAATTATGTCATATTTGTTTGTCTTGATTTGGGTTTCTGTGACTATTAGTTTACTAGTTATTAAGATTCTGGAACAGGGGCTGGAGAGATTGCCTAGCGGTTAAGAGCGCCGACTGCTCTTGCAGAGGACCCGGGTTCGATCCCCAGCACCCACATGGCGGCCGAGAACCGTCTGAAACTCCAATTCCAGGAGAACTCCAGTTCCAGGGGAATCCGACACCCTCTTCTGACCTCCGCGGCATTGCACGACACGGGTGCACAAACCTACATGCAGACAGTACACTCATACACATACAAAAATAAATAAAATTAAAAAAAAAAAAAGATTCTGGAACATTTTAATTTTCTTCCATTTTGAATTTTGTTTTTAATTAATTAATTAATTAATTAATTTTAAAATTTTATGTGTAAGAGTGTATTGCCTGTAGTGTATCCATATGTACAATGCCTGCGGAGGCCAGAAGAGGGTATCAGATACCCTGGAACTGGAGTTAGGGATGGTTGTTAGCTGCCATGTGGGTGCTGGGAACGGAACCTGGGTCCTCTGCAAGAGCAGCCAGTGCTCTTAACCTCTGAGCCAGCTCTCCAGCCTTGAGTTTTGATTTATTTATGCAAACCTTCTTACAGTTTACATTTACCCACATCCTCTTTCCCCAAACACTGATCTTTTGCATGTCATCCACACTGCCCTCTATGTCTCAAGTTGCTACCTTCTCCCCAGCCTCGCAACAGGATCTCACTCTGTAGTGTGCATGCTGGCCTCAAAATTATCATTCCCCTTCCTTAGACTCTCAAGTGCTGGACTCACATGCCTGGCTTAACACCCTTAGCCCCCATACCCTTCTGTCGTGTCTTATTTTTTATTGAAAACTTTTTTTTTGTCTTTTTGAGACAGGGTCTCTCTGTAGCCCTAGCTGTCCTGGAACTCACTATGTACACCAGGCTGGCCTTGAACTCACAGAGATCTGCCTCCGGAGTGCTGGGATTACAGGCATGCATCACCACACCTGGTTTTGTCCTGTCTTTAATAAACTGTTGCAGACTCATTTCTTCCACAGAATATACCCTTATAAACATAATCAGACTTCAGTTAGCCACTGAGTCCTGATTGACCTCTTACAGTGGATTGACTCTATTGGCCAGGCTAAAAACTAATACAAGATATGTTGCCATATGTATTAGGAATCTTACCTTTTAGGGGTGGGAGAGATGGCTCAGTGGTTAAGAGCTGTTCTTCCAGAGGAACTAGGTTTAATTCCCAGCACCCACATAGCTGTAACTATAGTTCCTTTGTAAATCCAGTTCCAGGGGATCTGACGCCCTCTTCTGGCCTCCACAAGCATTGCCTGCAGGTGGTGCATTTATGTACATGCAGGCAAAACACTCAAAAAATAATAAATGAAATACAAAATTTAAATGAAAAAAAGAGCCTTACCTTTTGGGGGGCCGGAGAGAGTACAGAGATTGACTGGGTACTGCTTTTGCAGAGGGCCCAAGTTCAGTTACCAGCACTCACCCTGGGTGGCTCGCAACCCCTTGTAATTCTAACTCTAGGGATCCAAAACCCTCTCCTGGTCTCTGAGTACAATGCATTCAGATGCACATACAGACACATAATTTTTAAAAAGTTAAAAAGAATCATACCGCCGGGCGTGGTGGCGCACGCCTTTAATCCTAGCACTTGGGAGGCAGAGGCAGGCGGATCTTTGTGAGTTCAAGGCCAGCCTGGTCTACAGAGTGAGTTCCAGGACAGCTGGGACTACAGGGAGACCCTGTCTCGAAAAGATGGAAAAAAAAAAAAAGAATCATACCTTTGGGTCAGGGAAGTAGGTGTTTGGGTAACACACTTTTTTTTTTTTTGCTTGTTTTTGGTCTTTTTTGAGACAGAGTTCCCCTGTAGCCCCAGCTGGTCTGGAACTGGCTATATAAACCAGGCTGGCCTTGAACTCACAGAGTTCTGTCTCTGTCTCTGTCTCTGTCTCCTGAGTGCTGGGATTAAAGGCGTGCATCGCCACACCTGTCTGGGTAATGCAGTTCTTATGCAAGTATGAGAATGGGATTTTAGATTCCTAGCACCCATATAAACGTCAGTTGGACATGGCAGCTCCCTGTAATTCCAGCACTTAAAAGGCAGAGACAGGGGATGCCTGGAGCAGGCTGGCTAGCTGTTTCTGGCATGTTCTGGCAAGCCCTAAAGACCCTGCCTGAGTGAATGAGGAGGAGGACAATCAAGGAAGACAGTTCAGGCCCCCAAGTGCACACACACACACATACATTTATATACATACATGTGTGCCCACATACACCCAAACACACATACATACATCATGAGTGCGCATGTGCATACCACATATACATGAGAAGGCTCCTCCTCCTCCTCCTCCTCCTCCTCCTCCTCCTCCTCCTCCGCTTCCTCTTCCTCCTCCTCTCCTTCTTCTTCTTCATCATCATCTTTTTGAGACAGGGTTTCCCTGTAGCCCCAGCTGGCCTTGGAACTCGCTATACAGACCAGGCTAGCCTTGATCTTACAGAGATCCACCTGCCTGTGCCTCTCAGGTACAGGAATTAAAGACCCTGATCTGGTAATGTCTTACTACGAATCTGGTTGAGAGGGTCCTGGCTGGATCGGGCTGATTTGGTGCTTCATGACACATGGGCTCTGGGGTCTCTGATTCCCTTGCCCAAGGAAAAGGGGAATGTGGAGGAATTCTCGGACACAGAGAGCACAGTGTGGTATGAGCTGCGACCCAGACCTGTGGACAGGCTGAGGACGAGTGTAGTGGAAGCAGGGCAGCTACAAGCAGAAGGTGGAGTCCTTTCAGCAGGAACTTGAGGAATCAGAGGGCATGTGGTCCCCATAATAGCTGGTGTTTCCCACTTCCCATCATCCCCAGCTGCCCACTGACTGCTGTGTCTGGCAGCAACCCAAGCACACCTGAGAGAGGCAGGCAGGTGAAATACATGGGAGACCCCACTCCTGCCCCCCCCCAAAGAATGTTTGGGAGAATTGACAGGTGGCTGAGGTCCGTGCTGCTGGAAGGAAGGAAGAATGGGGGGAATAGTATGCGTTCTCATAATATGTTTTTTTTTTTTTTTTTTTTTGTCCTGGAACACCGCTACATGTAGACCAAGCGACTCTTGAACTCACAAAATACTGCCTGCCTCTGCCCCAAGTTTTGCTAGGATTAAAACGAGCGACTAACCACACCCTCGCCTTCATATGTTTTATTGGGTATCTTTGCCAAAGGGACTCAGTTGTTTTCTGGGCCTGGGAAGGAGTGCCTATGTTGACGGAGACACCTAAGCAATAAGCTGCCACTTCCAAACAGGTAGAGAGGCACAGTCCTCAAGTTATTGGAACAGCGCCAATAGTTCAAAGGGCATGAAACGCAGGGAACGCCCAGGCCGACCTGGAATAAGCTTCCTAGAGAAGGAACTTAGATGGCGGCAGGTAGGCCAGTGGGTCCCAGGAAGGCAAGGACAGGGAGATCAAGGAGTTTGCTTGTGGGAATTCTTTTTTTTTTTAGTTGGTGTTTTTGAGACAGGGTCTCCCTTTAGCCGCAGCTGGCCTGGAACTAGCCCTGTAGACCAGGCTGGCCTTGAACTCATAGAGATCGGCCTGCCTCTGCCTTCTGAGTGATGGGATTAAAGGCGTGTGCCACCACACCCAGCTTAAAGATGGTTCTTAGCCTCCATGTGGGTGCTGGGAATCGAACCCGGGTCTTCTGCAAGAGCAGTCAGTGCTCTTAATCGCTGAGCCATCTCTCCAGCCTTGCTTGTGGGGAATTCTTTAGGCAGTGTAATTGACACCCTGGGTGACTGTCAAGGGTCAGGAGTGGAGGAGACAGTATTTCCTAAGTGTCAGAAAACCCTGGGGGAAGAAGACAGCCGGCATTAGCCCTGGCAGTCCACTCTGAGGAAGGACACAAGGCAAGGTGAAGGAATAGGCATGGGAATGTCCAGCTTCTAGTTAATTCCAGCCTTAAAGCATTCTGATCCAGTCTCTTCAGAGACCCATCTCCCTCTAAAAAGTCAGAGCTGGGGCTGGAGAGATGGCCCAGCAGTTAAGAGCGCCGACTGCTCTTGCAGAGGACCCGGGTTCAATCCCCAGCACCCACAAGGCGGCCGAGAGCCATCTGAAACTCCAATTCCAGGAGAACTCCAGCTCCAGGGGAATCCGAGACCCTCTTCTGACCTCCGCAGCATTGCACGACACGGGTGCACAAACCTGCATGCAGACAGTACATTGATACACATAAATAAATAAAAAAAAATTTAAAAAAAGGAAGTCCGAGCCGTCTGCAGGACTGCAGGCCGCTTCCCTGCTCTTACCTGCTGTTCTGTTTCCACAGAGCTTCCATTGCACCTGGCTGGTGTGGACTCTTCCTGGATGTGAAGTTGTGGAATCCCCAGCGCCAGGCAGCCTCAGCTTGGGGGTCCTGGTGTGATCACTAATGGGCAAGGGTTCTGGGGTCCTGAGGAAGGACTGTCAGCCAGTCCTGGCCGAATCTCAGCAATATTCAGGCCTGGCCGAATCTCAGCAATATTCAGACCTGGAGGAGGAGGAGGAGGAGGAGGAGGAGGAGGAGGAGGAGAAGAACATGAAGAAGAAGAGAGAGCTGGCTAGAGAACATTCCAGCACCTGGGACCACCCTCACGGTCATTAGAGCCCCAACTCTTGCTCCCTTGCCCCTCTGTGTAGACGTGTTTTGTTCATACACTGTCCTGGAGGTGGCAGAGTTTGCTCCACCTCCGTAGTTTCTGTCTTTCTAGGGGCTTCTGGGTACTACACAGGTGCCCTTGCCCCTGGAATTTTCCATTTGCCTTACTCTGTCTCAGAAGCTCTTTGCTCTGGAACTCTGAGATTTGGGGTGCTCTTTGCTCTGGAACAACTCTGAGATTTGGGGCGCTTTTTGCTCTGGAACAACCCTGAGATTTGGGGTGCTCTTTTGCTCTTTAGCCACTCATCCTCCTGGGGTCAGTTGGGAAAGGGAGGCTGGCTGCTACTGTGTCAGAAAAGTTATTTTAGGTTTTATGCTATTGAAAGCTGTTTCTGGCTTTCTACTTGTTTGGGTGAGTTTAGGGATGTGGGTGTGGGTGTGTCTTCACAGCTGCCTTCTGATTTCCTCCTTTTCTTTGGCGGGGACTGGGCCAATATGGACCAGATGGCACTGTGTTCATCTCTGGGCCACACTGAGGCCTGGTCTGATCCAGCTGCTCTGAGCCACAGCAGGAGAGGAAACTGCAGGTCTCCCCCCCACCCCCCGACTTTATTTTCTCTTTTATTTTAACAACGGCTATAGTCATTTGTCTGTGAGCAATACTTTCTGTGATGTCTCTCTTTTCTAATGCATTAAAACTTGCTCTGTCAAGCTGGGTGTGGTTGGCGCCTGCCTTTACTCCCAGCACTTGGGCAGCAGAGACAGGTGGATCTCAGAGTTCAAGGCCAGCCTGGTCTACATAGTGAGTTCCAGAGCAGCTGGGGCTACATGGAGACCTTGTCTCAAAAACAAACAAACAGACAAACAAACAAACAAACAAACTGTGCTCTGTCATTTAAGTTTTCTTTCTTTTTGAGACAGGGTCTCCCTCTAGTCCCAGCTGGCCTAGAGCTTGCTCTGTAGACCAGGCTGGCCTTGAACTCACACAGATCCGCCTGCCTTTGCCACGTGAGTGCTGGGATTAAAGGCATTCACCACCACACCTGGCTTAAAGATGGTTCTTAGCCAACATGTGGGTGCTGGGAATTGAACCCGGGTCCTCTGCAAGAGTAGTCGGCGCCCTTAATCGCTGAGCCATCTCTCCAGCCCTACTTTTCAAAAAACTGATGGTTAATAGCTCTTCTCCAAACTGTTTGAAGCTCCCTGGTGAATTTTCTGTACCTTTCAGAGTATTTCCCAGGATTTCATGTCCTTTGTGAACTCAAGGAAAACCCTTGATTCCCTCACTGATGTACCGTCCTTACCTTCAGGACTTTTTTCTCTTCTTCTTTTTTTTTTTTTTTTTTTGGTCATTTGAGACAGGGTCTCCCTATAGCCCCAGCTGTCCTGGAACTCACTCTGTAGACCAGGCTGGCCTTGAACTCACAAAGATCTGCCTGCCTCTGCCTCCCCAGTGCTAGGATTAAAAGGCGTGCGCCACCATGCCCAGCTTTTTCTCTTCATTTTTATAGGCCTGGTTGGTTTACACAACATTGGACAGACCTGCTGCCTTAACTCTCTGATTCAGGTATTCATGATGAATGTAGACTTCACAAAGATATTGAAGAGGTATGATACTGTTTTAACCAATAAATGTGTATTATTTATGTTTTAGAGTGTTCATTTGTTCACAGAGACTCTGACTTTTTGTAGTCTTCTTTCAAAAGTTGTCAGAGAAAAGATCTTTTCCTACACATTCTCTATTGATGGTTAGAATCATCTACAAAGTTTTAAAATACTGGGGGCTGGAGAGATGGCTCAGTGGTGAAGAGAACTGGTTGCTTTTTCAGAGGACCCAGGTTCGATCCTCAGCACCCACATAGCAGCTAACAACTGTCTGTAACTCCAGTTCCAGGGGATTCAATGCCCTCTCTGACCTCCATGGGCATTGCATGACTCAGGTGACCTAAATACACGCAGGAAATATACTCACACACATAAAATAAAAATAATAAGTTAAAAAATATGATAAAAATTCATAAATGCATGCTCCTGCGTCCAGCTGTTTGGTTTCAATTAGTTTGGGCCTGGCTTAGCCCCCACATTTGTTTGTTTGTTTGTTTATTTATTGGAAGGGTCTCCCTATAGCCCCAACTGGCCTGGAACTCACTCTGTAGACCAGGCTGGCCTTGAGCTCACAGAGATCTGCTTGCCTCTGCGTGCACCCCCATGCCCGGCTCAAAGACTGTTCTTAGCTGCCCTGTGGGTGCTGGAAATTGAACCTGAGTCCTCTGCAAGAGCAGTTGGCTCTTAACCTCTGAGCCATCTCTCCAGCCCCAGCCCCAGTGTTTTTAAAAAGGCTCCTCGGATGCCTTTGAAGTACAACCATGCTTGATTGCCACTGATCTGGTTAAAAAGGAGTTGGGACCAGACCAACATCAGAGAAAGGCCCCGGTGCTAAATGTAAGAGCACAGACACGAGCGCTTCATCACCCATTCTTTTCTGCTCTGTGGTTTCTCTTTTCCCCATCCACAAGTTCAGGTCCTAGTTGCCTATGGCTAAATAAAACATTGCAAACACACGGTCATCCTTCATGTGGCCCTTTCTTTCCAGGAACTCAGTATTTACCTTTTCTGTATTAGGTTCCCCAGGCTAGACATTCAGCTGCTCTAGTGTGGCCCGGAGGTGCAGTACAACCTCACTTCATTGTAGTGTGATGGTTGGGCAAGGCTGAGGTGCTGAGGCGGTCCTTGTGTTGATCCCCCTCTTAATAGGCTATTCTGCAAAATCATGTCACTAACACTTCTCAACCTTGAGTGCATATATATGTAAATCAGATTTAATTCTTGTGGGGAGTGGCCCAGAATGGAGCATTTGGAAGCTCCTTCAGTGAGGTGAGAGTGCACCAGGCTTGGAGCACTGTGGATGTAAGGAGATGCCTGGCTTTCTTACCTGGCAGGATAACAGTGCCACGGGGAGCCGAGGAGCAGAAGAGAAGTGTTCCCGTCCAGCTGCTCCTCCTGCTGGAGAAAATGCAAGACAGCCGACAGAAAGCCGTGCGACCCATGGAGCTGGCTTACTGCCTCCAGAAGTACAGTGTGCCCTGTAAGTCAGTCCTCCCAGCTCGGGCTGGTACACAGGGGTGAAGCCAGAGGGAACGGGTGGGCAGTGAACCAACATGTAGACTCTGAACCCCTTGTACTGGCAGGATTGGTATTGATCGAAAAGACACATTTCTTTACTTTTTAAAAAAGTTTTCTTTTTAAATTTTTATTTATTTATTTATATATTTATTTATTTATTATTTTTTATGTGTATGAGTGTACTGTCTGCATGTAGGTTGGTGCACCCATGTTGTGCCGAGGTCAGAAGAGGACATTGGATTCCCCTGGAACTGGTGTTAAAGACGGTTCTCAGTCGCCATGTGGGTGCTGGGAATTGAAACCTGGTCCTCTGCAAGAGCAGTCAGCACTCTTGACCACTGAACCATCTCTCCAGCCCCTACATTTCTTTACTTTTTTTTTGTGTGTGTGTGTGTGTGTGTGTGTTTTCAAGACAGGGTCTCCCTGTAGCCCAGCTGTCCTGGAACTCACTCTGTAGACCAGGATGGCCTTGAACTCACAAAGATACACCTGCCTCTGCCTCCCAAGTGCTAGGATTAAAGGCGTGCACCACCACATCCCGCCCATTTCTTTACTTTCAAAGTTAGCCGGGTGTGGTGGGTCTGGCCTTTAATACTAGCACTCAGGGAAGCAGAGGCAGGCAGATCTCTATGAGTTCAAGACCAGCCCAGCCTACATAGCAAGTTCCAGGCCATCTGGGGCTACAGAGAAACCCTGTCTCAAAAAGACTGATATATATATATATATTTTTTTTTGTTTTTTTTGTTTGTTTGTTTTGTTTTGTTTTCTTTTTAAATTTTTTTTTATTAATTTTATTTATTTCTGTATGTGTACGAATGTATTGTCTGCATGCAAGTCTGTGCACCCGTGTCGCGCAATGCCGCGGAGGTCAGAAGTGGGCGTCGGATTCCCCTGGAGCTGGAGTTCTCCTGGAGTTGGAGTTTCAGACGGCTCTCAGCCGCCATGTGGGTGCTGGGGATCGAACCCGGGTCCTCTGCAAGAGCGGTCGGCGCTCTTAACCGCTAGGCCATCTCTCCAGCCCCTTTGTTTTGTTTTCAAAGGAGAGGACAAGAAATTGAGAGGGAGTGGAGAGACATGACAAGAGCTGAAGAGGGGTGAGGGGGTGAAAACGATGCAAACACAGTACTCATACATGAAATTATCAAGAAACGAATTCATGTCGGGGCTGGAGAGATGGCTCAGCCGTTAAGAACACTGACTGCATTTGCAAAGGACCCAGGTTCAATTCCCAGCCTCACATGGTGACTATGACCCATCTGTAACTCCAATTCTGGGGATCTGAAGGCCTCTACTGAGGCCATTGCATGACACAGGTGTGCTTACACACATCCCAAGTGCTGGGCTTAAAGGCGTTCACCATCACGCCCGGCACATACATGTATTTATAAACACACACACACACATTGCATTGAATCCCTTCAGTGGTACTCCTGTGTACCTATGTCTAGGGCTGCCCACTTGGGATTAGACAACCTCTCAGGGAGCTAGTCTCTGGAGAAAACCAATGGGCCCTCCCTCATTATCTATTGATTGTGTAGGTGGGACCCTGTGACATTGCCTCCACCCGCTTTGGCTTGTCAGCTGGTTTTGTTATTAGGAAGATCTTGTTAGACTACTATATTAATGTACGAATTTTTTGTGACTTCTCAGCTTACACTTGGGGGAAGTTTTTTTTTTTTTTAAACTGGAATGATAACTGCATATTTACAGGGTGTGGTGTGATGACTTGATGCATCGATGCCTTATGTGATCAAATCAGGATAATTAGCATTTCTTTCTCCTTCAGCATTCATCATTTCTGTGTTGCCTGTAGCCAAGTTGCCAAAACATGTACCAAAACACAGTGTCACTCTCCATATTGTCCTTTGTCCTAGTTAGCTTTAACTGTCAACTTGCCACAGCCTGGAGTCACTTGATAGTGGAGTCTTACTTGAGGGACTGCCCAGATCACATTGGCCTGTCGGGGGCCCGGGTTCTGGGGGTTGTCTTGATTGTTAATTGCTGTAAGATGGCCCACACCACAGTGGGGGGGGCACCATTCCCTAGGTAGGTGGTTTCAGGCCAGCTAGCTAAGTGCAAGCCAACAAGCAAGCCACCAAACAGCATTCATTCCTCCTGGAGTTGTCATCCTTACTGTGTTGGGAGGACATTCTTTATATACTTGATTTAAAAATTTGTTTAATTAAAAATTGATTTACAGGCTGGAGAGATGGCTCAGTGGTTAAGAGCACAGACTGTTCTTGCAGAGGACCCAGGTTTGATTCCCAGCACCCACATGGTGGCTAAGAACCGTCTTTAAGTCCAGCAGGGTGTGGTGGTGCACGTCTTTAATCCTAGCACTTGGGAGGCAGAGGCAGGCAGATCTGTGTGAGTTCAAAGCCAGCCTGGTCTACAGAGTGAGTTCCAGGCCAGATGGGGCTATAGGGAGACCCTGTCTCAAAAAAAAAATTGATTTACTTTTATTTTGTGTGTATGGATGTTTTGCCTGCATGAATGTCTGTGCATTACCTATGTGCAATGCCCACAGAGGCCAGAAGAGGGCATCAAAGCCCTGGAACTGGAGTTTCAGATGGTTGGTAGATGTCATGTGTGTGCTGGGAACTGAACACCAGTGCTTTTAACCACAGAGTCATCTCTCCATCCCATTTTTTTTTCTCTGTTTTTTTGAGACAGGGTCTCCCTATAGCTCCAGCTGTCCTGGAACTCTGTAGACCAGGCTGGCCTTGAGCTCACAGAGATCCACCTGCCTCTGCCTCCCAAGTGCTGGAATTACAAGGCATGCACCACCATGCCTGGCTTCTTATTTATTATTTTTATTTTGTATGTGAGTGTATTGCCTGCACATGTATAAGTGCACCCTTGCTGTGCAATGTCCATGGAAGTCAGTTGAAGCCATCAGATCCCCAGAACTGGAGTTAGGAATAGGAATGGTTGTGAGCCACCGTGTGGGTGCCGAGAATGGAACCCAGGTCCTCTGCAAGAGCAGCCAGTGATCTTTACCATTGAGCTATCTATCCAGGCCCCTGAAACCTTGTATTTCTTAGATGAATGGGGTCTGGGGTCTGGGGTGGCTAGATGAGGGGGAGAGTGATAAAAGATGGCAGCTGCTCTAGTTTTATTTCTGTTGCTGTGAAAAAATACCCTGACAAAAAGAACTTTAGGGAGTTCTTTGAGCTCCCATCCAGGTTACAGTCCATTTCAGGAGAAAGTCAGGGCGGCAGGAACTTGAAGCGGTGAGTCACCTCCAGCCAAGAGCAGAGACATGCACGAGTACGTCTAACACTCGGCTCACTCTCTCTATGCCTACACAGTCCAGGGCCCAAATCCAGGGAATGGTACAGCCCACAGTGGACTGAGTCTTCTTATGTCAATTAACATAATCAAGACAATCCCCACAGACATACCCTGATTAATATTCTCTTCCTAGGTGATTATTGACTGTGTCAAGTTGACAATTGAAATGGACCATTGAGGAATCTAATCCAATTTTCTTTACACCAGTGGCGGCTCTGTGACAGGAAGCCTTTTGTACACAAGTCCCTGGGAAAATCAATGCAATGCTTCTAATAGACTGTCTTTGAGTTTGTTATATTGAGATATGGATTAATTAATCTATTCAACTAACACACAGTGTTCACCTTCTGTATTTCGGCATTGATGTGTCTAAGGGAACAGGGAAGACAGTTTTTGCCTCCAAGGAGCTTACGGTTTAGAAGCAAGACAGGTCAAAAATAAAAGCAAAGCCGAATTAACTAATAAAATGTTAAGTGTATGTTGTGATGAAAGTGTTAGGTAAATGGGGGCCGGGGAGATGGCCTAGCAGTTAAGAGCACTGGCTGCTCTTTTATTAAATTTTAAAAATTTATTTCTATTTTTTTTGTTCTTTTTTTTTTTTCTTCTTCTTCTTCTTTTTTTTTTTTTCTTTTTTTTCTGGCTGCTCTTGCAGAGGACCCTGGTTTGGTTCTTAGCACCCACGTGCCAACCGACAACTATTCATAAATCCACTTCCAGGGATTCTAAGCCCTCTTTTGGCCTCTGTGAGCATTGCACACATGCGTGCATTTCTATTCTATACATGCAGACAAAACTGTCATACACATAGAATAAAAATAGGGGCTGGAGAGATGGCTCAGTGATTAAGAGCATTGGCTGCTCTTGCAGAAGACCTGGGTTTTTTTTTTTTTTTTTTTTTTTTTTTTTTTTTTTTAGCATCTAGTATTTTATCTATGATATGGTGTGGGGTATTT
>VZQC01003622.1:633049-683753 GCA_009823505.1 Rhizomys pruinosus
TATATATGTATATATATATATATATATATGAGTTTGTGCCTGTTGGTGCAGTGCTGGAGATACTGATAAAAGCTGCTGGATGTGGGTGCTGGGACTTGAGCTCAGGTCCTCTGAAGAGGCTTTTGACCACTGAGCTACCTCTCCAGCCCTTAAGAGGAACTCTTAAAAAAAAAAAAGCCAGGTGTGGTGGCACACGGCTTTAATCCCAGCTCTCACTCAGGAAGCAGAGGCAGGCAGATCTCTGTGAGTTCAAGGCCAGCCTGGTCTACAGTCTACATAGTGAGTTCCAGGCCAGCTAAGGCTATAGGGAGATCCTGTCTCAAAAAGACCCAAAGCAAAACAAACAAATAAACAAACAACTGGAGCATGCTTTTCCCTTTCAGTCTTCTCAGGAGTGAGGGGAAGCTAGAGAAAGAGCAGGTGCTGTGTTTGTGGTGACTGCTGTCCTGGAGACTGGGCTACAAAGGCTTGAGATATCTCCAGGGACCTCACTAATTTCACTTCCTTTTGACCAGTGTTCGTCCAGCATGATGCTGCTCAGCTCTACCTCACAATCTGGAACCTGACTAAGGACCAAATTATTGACGTGGACTTGGTAAGAGCCAGGATCTGAAGTCCCGTGTGAGAGGCTGCTTGTGGAACCCACTCCATGAGTATCCTTGTGCTGCTAGCCTCGAGTGGGTTCTGCACAGCTTCCCGGGGTGGTTACCCTCTGGCACCCTTGTGGATGGGGAAGCACAGGCATGGCTGCCATTTCAGAGGCCTTGGTCGGGAAGCCACCTGCCCTGACCTAATGTTCTACCTCTCTGCTCCCGTTTGCAGGGAGAGCAGCTGCAGGCTCTGTTCACAGTTGGGATAAAGGAGTCCCTCGTTTGCCCCGACTGTGCAGTGCAGAGCAGCAGGAACAGCAGCCTGCTCACCCTTTCTCTCCCTCTTTTCGATGTGGACTCAAAGCCCCTGAAAACACTGGTGAGAGACTTCTTTTGGCTAAATTGTACATCTCTTGATAGCCAGTACCCCCACCCCTTTGTTCTTTTACCTACCATTGGGATCTCTGTGAGTTCAAGGCCAGCCTGGTCTACAGAGTGAGTTCCAGGCCAGCTGGGGCTATAGGGAGACCCTGTCTTAAGAAGACTTAAAAAAAAAAACTGCTGGGTGTGGTGGCACACACCTTTGATCCTAGCACTTGGGAGGCAGAGAGGCAGGTGGATCTTTGTGAGTTCAAGGCCAGCCTGGTCTACAGAGTGAGTTCCAGGCCAGCTGGGGCTACAGGGAGACCCTGTCTCGAAAAAGACAAAAAAAAACAAAAACAAAAAACTAACTTGGGGGGGTCTTCAAAATGGCTCAGTGGAGAAAGGGGCTTGCTGCCAAACCTGAGGACCTGAGTTCAATCTCCAGGTTTTATATAGTGGAAATGGTGGAAGAAGAGAACTGATTCTTGCAAGCCGTCCTTTGACCTTCATACTCATGGCATGGCATGTACATGCTCCCCATAATAAATGAATATATATGTTTAATATATATATGTTAAAAGCAACTTGTACTTTCACTTTATGACCTGGGTCAATTTCTCCCTTGACTTGTCTAAAAAATTTTTTTTCGTCTTCCTCTTTCCTCACACTGTTCCCCTGGCAAGTTGCACGTTGTTTTGTCCCTGTCATCAGTGGGTACTTTCTGAAGTCCTGACATATGTATTACACGTGGGCCCTTTAGGGGATTGGAGATAAAAGGGAAGGAAGGTTTAAATCCCACCAGTAGAGGTCAAGAGTTGCTTCTGTGATGGGAAACGTGAACAGCAGCTTTTGCTTGTCTTGCGGCAGGAGGACGCCCTGCGCAGTTTCTTTGAGCCCAGGGAGTTAGCAGGCCCTGGCAAGTACTTCTGTGAGAACTGCGGAAAGAAGACGCCTGGGAAGCAGGTACTCCTTGTATGTAGACTCTTTGCTGGTCTAGGGTTGCCCCCTGGGGTTTCCTTGCAGACCCCCAAGGACATCTCATGATGCCACGGCAGGGAATCTGGTTCCAAGTAGTTAGTACCTGCGATCCTGGAGATTTCCAGACCTACAGCCATAGTTTCATGTCCACATCACTGAGAGAGACAAAGAAAACCTTTTAAGATCAAGAATAGAAGCTTGGGGAGCAGTGGGCAGGGTTTTCTTGTTAGGGTTAGGCTGGAGCCCTAGGGAGCACTCTGAAGCAGAGTCGGTAGTCCCTGGGCTGCAGAGGCCCAGAGCTGATGTGCAGATGTGTGCTAGTCACATGTCAGGTGAGTCTTGAAGGAGCTCAGCAGGTTGGGTGGACAGGAGCCTTTAGCTCTGTACTGTAGCCTCCTGTACGCTTCCTGGGAGGAAGAACACACTGCCAGCCTTGGCACTGCTCTGAGTCTGCCCGTCTCAAGCATATCCAACCACGCTGTTGTTTTTGCAGGTCTTGAAGTTGACTTATTTGCCCCAAACCTTGACCATCCACCTCATGCGATTCTCCATCAGGAATTCGCGTACTGAAAAGATTTACCATTCAGTATGTTTTCCTCAGAGGTTGGATTTCAGTCAGATTCTGCCAACGGAGAATCACCCCAGTGACACAGAGGAGCAGGTGAGGCCTTGCCTTCCATCTTGCCTCCATCTCAGCAGGACTCAGTGTCCCCGTCGGCCGCTGGACATCACCCATTCTAGCTATAACTCTGTACTAGGCCCATTATCTGAGAGCTGGTCTTTAGCCGGCCACCAGACTCGGATGTGGTGCTGTCCCATGTACTGAGGCTGCTTTCTGAGTCTGCGCTCATTCAGTGACTGGGGACCCCTGCTGGCCGCACTTGGCAACTACAACAGTGGAAAATCAACTGCGCCTCGTTGCGGTTCATAGAAGTACACTCATTTTCAAGACTTCTGTTTTCTCCCTTTTTTATAAATTAAAAATTATTTATTATTATTATTATTATTATTATTATTATTATTTTATGTGTGTTGGGGCATGCGTGGATATCTCAAGACAACTTGGGGGAGATGGTTCTCTCCTTCCACCCAGGGTCCGGAGGGTTGAATTCAGGTTGTCAGGCTTGGAGGGAAGAACCTTTACCTGCTGGGCTATATCGACAGCCCAAGACAGACTTCGTTCCTTCGTTTGTTCATTAGTTCGTTCTTTCCCCTCTCCTTCCCTCCCTCCTTTTCTCTCTCCCTCTCTCCCCTCCTTTCTTCTCGCTCTCTTTCTCCCTTCCTCTCCCCCTTTCCTTCTTTCCTGTCAGGGTCTCACCATGCAGCACTGACTGGCCTGGAACTCACTGTGTAGACCAGGCTAGCCTTGAACTCACAGAGATAGGTTTGCCTCTGCCTTTGTTGGGATTAATGGCATCTAACGCCACGCCTGGTCAGACTTTTTTTTACTTTTACATTTATTTATTTATATATATTTATTTATTTAGTATGAGAATATTGTCTGCATGTAGGCAGGTGGACCCTTGTCATGCAGTACCTGTGGAGGCCAGAAGAGGGTATTTATTTATTTATTTTTATTTAATATGTATGAGAATATTGTCTTCATGTAGGTAGGTGGGCCCTTGTCATGCAGTGGCTGCGGAGGTCAGAAGAGGGCTTTAGATCCCTTGATCTAGACTTACAGACAGCTGTCAGCTACCATGTGGGTTCTGGGAATCGAACCTGGGTCTTCTGCCATAGCAGCTGATGTTGTTAACCACTGAGCCATCTCATCAGTCCCCCCTCTCCCGAGTGCTAGGATTAAAAGTGTGCATCACCACACCCAGCTAATGAAACCCTTTTTATTTATTATTTATTTATTTATTTATTTATTTATTTATTTATTTATTTATTTATTTTTATGAGTGTACTGTCTGCATGCAGGTTTGTGCACCCATGTCCTGCAGTGCTGCGGAGGTCATAAGAGGGCATCAGATTCCCCTGGAACTGGAGTTAAAGATGGTTCTTAAACACCATGTGGGTGCTGGAAATCGAACCTGGGTCCTCTGCAAGGGTAGTCGGTGTTCCTAACCTCTGAGCTATCTCTCCAGTCCCATGAAACCCTTTTTTTAAAAAATTTCTTTTAAAAAATATTTTAATTGAAGTCTTGTGCATTTCATACATCATTTCTCAGTCCAGTCTAGAGTCATCTGTCCTTCCATGGCCCCCCACCCCACGCTAGTTCATGCAACCTGCCATGCCTGCCTTGTATCTTTTTCTGAGTCTTTTCAAAGTTTTTCAAAGCAGAGGATTATTGTCCTTGGGAGAACGTCAGTCGGTTCCCTGTCCCGGTTCCTCTGGTGTTGCTGTCCCCTCCAATCTGTATTGCTTCAACATATGCATATATATTCTTCACACCTATACTGAAATTATGTCATCTGTGCTTCAGGTGGTCTTGGGAAATCCCCGATCTCCCCATGAAACCCCTTTTAAACAGAAAAAAAGATTAATGTATTTCATCAGCCAGACTGAGCAGGAAAACTAGAAAAATCAAAGGCGAATATTGCGAAATGTAGATACCATTAATAGGTAAAGACCATATTAATAGTCTTTTTTTAAATGGTCTTTTTTTAATATACAATGATCCCTGAGCATGAACAGGCAGAGACCAACATAACAGAACAAGCATCCCACAACAAACCCCATGTTCTAAACACAGAACGTGGGAATCCAGCATTTCCCACTTCAATCCTACTGAGTAAAGACAGGTCATTATTTTTTCCTTAGGATCTCCCAAGAAGTTATTAGCTTGGAACAATTGAATTAAACTTCCCTTGGTTTAAATTTGGTTCAAAACGAAGCCGCTTTGTCATTATCTCAAAGTGGACTTTAGTCAGCACTAAGAATTCAAAATGATGTTTCTAGGGCTGGAGAGATGGCCTAGCGGTTAAGAGCGCCGACCGCTCTTGCAGAGGACCCGGGTTCGATCCCCAGCACCCACATGGCGGCTGAGAACCGTCTGAAACTCCAACTCCAGGAGAACTCCAGCTCCAGGGGAATCCGACGCCCACTTCTGACCTCCGCGGCATTGCACGACACGGGTGCACAGACTTGCATGCAGACAATACATTCGTACACATACAGAAATAAATAAAATTAAAAAAAAATTAAAAACAAAAACAAACAAACAAACAAAAAAACAACAAAATGATGTTTCTGCTTATGTACCTGTAAGTATTCCAAATGCCATTTCAAAATGAAAACATTGGATCACAGATTCTTCTTCTCAGTACTCTGAGACATCTTGGGAAAATCCTGATATTTATATAGTTTTCTGAATCTTAAAAAGAAAATCAAAACAAATATTGCTTCTCAGGGCCACATAGGTTTGACCGTTAAAGTACTGAATAAGAAAGGAGTCTGAGACAGGCGTGGTGGCACACTCCTTTAATCCTAGCACTTGGGAGGCAAAGGCAGGCGGATCTTTGTGTGTTCAAGGCCAGCCTGGTCTACAAAGTGAGTTCCAGGACAGCTGGGGCTACAGGGAGACCCTCGTTGGAGCTGGCTCAGTGGTTAGGAGCACTGACTGCTCTTGCAGAGGACCTAGGTTTGGTTCTCAGCACCCACATGGCGACTGACAACTGTCTGTAAGTCCAGTTCGAGGGGATCTAATGCCTCCTTCTGATGTCCACAAGCACTGCATGACATGTAAGGAATACATGCATGACATGTAAGAAATGCATGTAGGCAATACATTCATACACATAAAATTAAAAAAATAATAAGTTAAAATATTTATTTTGGTTTCTTTAAAGAGTGAAAATGAGTGCTTTCTTTAAAGCACTCATTTTCTTAGTATAATCAACTCTATTTCATAATTCCATATTTTCAAATATCCAACCAATATTCTGATACCTCTGTTCTATAATTTCAGTGGTTTGACTTTAGATCCAGAGTCTACATTTGCATTTAGATAACCCAGTGTCCCCGGGTCTTTCTCCTCCTCCTCCTTTTCCTTCTTCCTCCTCCTCTTCCTCCTCCTCCTCCTCCTCCTCCTCCTCCTCCTCCTCCTCTTCTTCTCTTCCTCCTCTTCCTCCTCTTACCTCTCCTTCTCTGTTGATTAAGCTTCTTTTCCATCCTTCTCTTTTTCCTGTTATTATAATCCATAATTGGTGTTTTTAAGACATTCCTCCTACCACCTTCCTTTTCTGTAACTTTATCATAATATCCAGATGTTGCCTTTCATTTTGACAAATTCTAGCAAAGAAACTTATCAAAAAAGTAGAAAGCATTCTATGCCCTCCATTGGGGTCACTTGTTCTCGTCACAGGGCCTTCACTCTCTTGTTGATTTGCTTCCTAAGTCTCAGGTAATGGACATTATTTGACACTATGTGCAGGAACTATGTAAGATATTCATTTCCTTGTTTTTAAAAATATGCCACAGAAAATGCTGTTTTATTAGCCTTTTTTTTTTTTTTGAATTTTTGAGACAGGGTCTCTCTGTAGCCCCAGCTGTTCTGGAACTCACTTTGTAGACCAGGCTGGCCGTGAACTCACAGAGATCTGCTTGCCTCTGCCTCCGGATTGCTGGGATTAAAGGCATGTGCTACCACGCCCAGCAGCCTTTTTTTTTTTTTTTTTTTTGGTCTGTTTGAAACAGGATCTCCCTTCAAGCCCCAGCTGGCCTGGAACTCACTATGTAGAAAATGCTAGCTTTGAACTCAGAGATCTGCCTGCCTCTGCCTCCTGAGTGCTGGGATTAAAGGCAGGCACCACCACGTCCATCCAGCCTAGCCTTTTTTTTTTTAAGGTTTAATTTTAGCCATATGTAATGGCTTGTGTTTATAATCCCAGCTCTTGAGAAATTAAGGCACAATGGCTGCCATGAGTTTGAGGACAGCCTAAGTTACATAGCAAGATCCTTTCTTGAAAAACTGAAAGAAGGCCAGCTAGGTGGTTGGCCCAAGACTGATGACCTGAGTTTGATCCCAGGACCTACATGGTGGAAAGGGAGACAAGACTCCCCCAAATTATCCTCTGACCTCCATGCACACACATAGACAAATAAAATAAATAAACATAAATGTAATAAAGGTCTAGAGTATCTTTTTAAAAAAGAATTTTGGAAAGTTTAATTAATTAAAAAATATTTGGGGGCTGGAGAGATGGCTCAACAGTTAAGGGCAGTGACAGAGGACCTGGGTTCAATTCCCAGCACCCGCATGATGGCTAACAACCACCAATAAATAATTCCAGTTCCAGGGGATCCAGGAACTCTCTTCTGACCTCCATGGGCACTGCGTGACATGGATGTACCTACCTACTTTCCGGCATTACATTCATACACATAAAATAATAAAATAAAATATTAAAAATATTTAAAAATTATTTGCGTGTGTGTGTGCGTGCGCATGCGTGTGCCCGCATGCACTTATGCATATGTGTGTAGGTCTGAGGACGACTTAGTGGAGTTGGTTCTTTCCTTCTACTTTCATTTGGGTTCTGGGATTGAGCTCAGGTCACCAGGCTCACATGGCAAACAACCCTTGCAGCCATCTTGCCCAAATTTAATTATTTTCAGTCAACAAATAAAAACTGTGAATCTCTATATATGAATACACTGTGATGTTGTAGATATGTGTGTACATATTGCCAGCAATCAGATAATCTCTGCCATCTCATAAGTATATAACTTTTGTAGTGAGAGTATTTAAAATCTATTTGAAGCAATTTTCCAATGTACAATACATTATTAACTATAGTTACTATGCTGTGCAATAGATTTCCAAAATCTATTTTCCCTGCATAACTAAAGCTTTTACACCTTGACCAACATCGTCCCTTGACCCCAGCCCTGCTAACCACCATCCTAGGCTGTGCATTTGTGACTTTGATGTTTTTAGGTAAAGGTACTCTTCTTTTGTCAGGGATTACTGAAACACGCAGAGTTTTTACTTATCATGAAAGTTAGCACAGTAGTTTGTAGAATAGTCATGGGACCTGTGCAGGTGTGGGTGGGGGTCTTAGCCTTCTCTGTTGCTCCTGGAAACCTGCAGGTCCCTTGGCTGCCCTCACCACTAACGACTAGCATGCTGGATCCTTATCTACCTCACTGTGGTGCTTTACCTGACTGTCCAGCACCTCCAAAGCCGGCACTCAAAGCGCAGGACATTCCAGTGACTCGTGGAGAGAAGTGGGCTAGGTGCGCAGTTTCTGTGCACCTAGAGGTGAGCAGTGGGGGCTAGGACCATGTGGAGGCTCCTGGGACCATATTGGCAGCCTAGAGTCCAGGCCCCACCCAGGCTTAATAAGCGGAGTGCACATGTGGGAGTAGGGACTATGAAATAGTGTCTCCACGGCTTTAAAAATGTGTTTGGTAAATTAAGCTGTAACCTTGAGCATGTGTGCCTGGACAGCCTTGTCTCATGGGAAAGTTTATGCAAGAAGGCTTGCTGAGGAGTTAGTATCTCCAGAATGCCAGGACTCCCTTAGTTTCTCAGGAGACACTTTGCTTTCTCAAGAAGGTGTACTATGTTGTTAGTGCTAGCCTGCTTATGTGTCCATGAATTACTGTATTCTGGCCACTTTGTTATTATTCATTGTTCTATAAATATTCCTCTGTGACTGTAACGGGTGTGAGTATAAAAGCAGAGGTCTCCGTGTCTTTAGTGCTCGTGTGTGGATGGAGAAATAGAAATAAACCAACAACATAAAACCACACGGGTCCCCTGGTTTGTTTTCAGAGCTGTGTAATCTTTTAGGTCCTGTGGCTGCCTTCTTGATGGCCGCACCTGGGACTTTAAGAAAGCAGTTTTGACTAACATCACATACACAACGTAGCTTGGAATCACAAGTTTCTCCTATTCATTTTCACAGAGAAGTCTCTCTCTCTCTCTCTCTCTCTCTCTCTCTCTCTCTCTCTTTCTCTCTCTTTCTCTCTCTCTCTTTCTCAATCTCGATGTTTTTCAGACAGGGTCTCCCTGTAGCCCCAGCTGTCCTGGAACTCACTCTGCAGACCAGGCTGGCCTTGAACTCACAGAGATCCACCTGCCTCTGCCTCCCGAGTGCTGGGATTAAAGGCGTGCGCCACCACGCCTTGCCTTGTGATGTTATAGATGTTATAGATCCTCAAGTCCATCTAGCCAGGGTTCTCTCCCACAGTCTGTCTGATCTGATGGATCTTCTTGTTCTCATCTTTTTGTGCACTATTAGTCCACTTCCCCTCGTTGTTTTGAATTTCATCTTATGACTTCTCCTGGCTTCCACTAACCTCCTCACACTTAAGATATTCACATTTTATGTTCTGTCCCGGGTTTTCTTGAGCTGAAAGCCAGTATTGCCGTTATCTTATTGAGTGTTTTCACATAGAAATCACAGGCAGCAAATTCACTATTTTCCTTTCCAAACAGCTCTGTTCCAGATCTGACTTTAAAATATTTTATTGATTTATTTTTATTATCTTACATGTATGAGTATACTGCCATATACGTATGTAAGTGCACCCGTGTAGTGCAGTGCCCATGGAGGTCAGAAGAGGGTGTTACAGATGTTTGTTAGGTGCCATGTGGGTGCTGGGAACTGAACCTGGATCCTCTGCAAAAGCAGCAGGTGCCCTTGTCCGCTGAGCCATCTCTCCAGCCCTCAGATTTGACTTGATAGTTATTAATATAGTTCCAATTTCCAGACCAGAATTTTAGTCTCCTCCCTCTTGCTTCCCTTTGCGATCCGGTTCATCACAATCTCATTTTGTACCTTTGAGGAATCAGTGCCTGGTGTGGAGTAAGCAAGGGACAGACGTGTGAGGGAATGAGGTTTCATGACTCAAGACTGTGTCTATAAAAGGAGGAGCAGTGTTTGAATCATTCTATGCCTTGTCTCCTTCTAGTCTGAAGTACACTACGAGCTCTTTGCTGTGATTGCCCATGTGGGGATGGCTGACTTTGGTCATTACTGCGCCTATGTTCGGAATCCTGTGGATGGAAAATGGTTCTGCTTCAATGACTCTCATGTTTGCTGGGTGAGAGACATCATCCAACATTGCCGCTTACCCTGGACTAGTTATCTCTAATCAATCCCAACCCTGGGGCTCTGTGTCAGGACACTGTGGTTCCATTCTCTCTTGGGTGGGGCGCTTTTACAAGGCGCAAAGTCCTTTTCTGCATGTGAACCCATATGGTGTATAACTCTGTGAGTTCACGGAACTCAGTGCCTAGGTTTCTGGGGGCTCTAGGCTCTGTGTCCTGAACCTTCAGGCCCCACAGGCGACTTCTACAAAGCCAGAAGAGTTGGAAATGTATGTCAGAACTCTGGGATAGACATAAGAAGTCTAAAGAGGGGCCGTTAAAAAGAACGTTTTTCTACAAGGACTGGACGCTCCTGTTCTTGGGAGTCACTGGGATGGATTTATCTAGAGGAGTGAAGGAAAGTCAGTTTCAGCACCTTGCATTCTAAGACACTGGATAAATGTGAGCCAGATGTTGACTTCAGCTGCTTCTGCACTTCCAGGTCTCCTGGGAGGACATCCAGTGTACCTATGGGAATCACAAATACCGCTGGTAAGAGGATTGGGTGGTTGAAGCCAATGATGAACTTATTCTGGGTTCTTGGGGTTATATGAGACTCATACAGATTCCACTGTTGCTTATGCTCTGATGAGTCCCCTGAGACTGACTGTTCAGCTTCATCTTGCAGCATCTATCCCAGCACAGCATGCTTTTCCACTATTGACATTCCAGTCATGCCAGAGGGTGTGTGACAGAGTCCAAACACTGCCTGCCGTTTCCATCTTAACCGCACCTGTAATTTCTGGTTTCCATTGCTCTGTCCTAATTCCTCTCTAGACAAAAATCCTACTCGTGGTCCATCACCTTTTCTTACAGTGCAAAGCCTGTATTGATTGACTTAAGCAGGTTTACGGGGGTTTCTTGTCTGCCCTCACTGTCTTTTCAGCATGCCTCTGTGTAACAAGGATTATGCTCTTTTTTTTTTATTTTATTTCTGTATGTGTATCAATGTACTGTCTGCATGCAGGTCTGTGCACCCGTTGTCGTGCAACGCCGCGGAGGTCAGAAGAGGGTCTCGTATTCTCCTGGAGCTGGAGTTCTCCTGGAATTGGAGTTCCAGACGGTTCTCGGCCACCATGTGGGCGCTAGGGATCGAACCCGGGTCCTCTGCAAGAGCGGTCGGCGCTCTCAACCGCTAGGCCATCTCTCCAGCCCAGATTATGCTCTTTTTTAAAAGTCATTTATTTATTTATTTTTATTTATGTGAATGAGTGTACTGTCAGTATGTAGGTAGGTGCACCCATGTCATGCAATGCTGCAGAGGTCAGAAGAGGGTGCTGGATTCCCCTGGAACTGGATGGAGTTAAAGACGGTTCTCAGCTGCCATGTGGGTGCTGGGAATCGAACCCAGGTCCTCTGCAAGAGCAGCCAGTGCTCTTAACCGCTAGGCTATCTCTCCAGCCCAGAATCAACAAGTACCTCTTAAAGTCAATAACTCTGTGGAGAAGATGGAGAGAAAAAGAAGCCAGAAGAAGATAGATTGAGGAGACTTTGTCAGCTTTCTCAGCTTGGGTTTCTGAATTGGAGCAATAGCACGCACAAACGGTGATATTAGAGCTGGTTTTCAGCACAGAGGTAGAGTTGAGCACTTGAAAACTGATGAAATAGCTGTAATTTGTGTTTGAAATACTCTTTCAACCCATGTATCAGCTTTCTTTTCTACTTCTCCTAGGCTTGTTTTTTAGATGTCAGGTATTTGTCAGCTTCCTCGTTTTTTGGATTTAGCTGTATTTTATGTGTATGAGTGTACTGCCTGCATGTATGTACACGCACTTGTGTCATGCAGTGCCTGTGGAGGACAGAAGAGGGAACTAGACTTAATGATGGTTGTTAGCAACCATGTGGGTACTGGGATTTGAACCTAGGTCTTCTGCAAGAACAGCCAGTGCTTTTACCTGTAAAGCCATCTCTCCAGTCCTGTCTGTGTCAGTTTTGGATTGGTACTGATCCCTTCATGAGTTAGAATCGGAACTGGCAGGCTTTCTCTGTAAAGGACCAGAGAGGAAGACCTTTCAGGCCCCGTTGTGACTACTTAGCTCTGCCCTCCTTACTCGCAGGAAGGTGTAGACAGTTCTAGAATGAATGAATTTAATCGGCTACATAATTGAATCTAGTCGCAAAAGATAGAGTTCCATTTGGCTTTCAGTCTCATAATCTGTCAGCTCCTGATTTGGATGTCAACTAAAAGCAAGTTAGGTCATGATCTTGTTCCTCTGAGGAAGGTAATGGGTAGATGAATATTTGATCAACAGCCCACATTTGCTGATGTCTTTCTTCTCACAAGTTAAGAATGGGTTGTTGGGGCTGGAGAGATGGCCTAGTGGGTAAGAGCACCGACTGCTCTTGCAGAGGACCCGGGTTCGATCCCCAGCACCCACATGGCGGCTGAGAACAGTCTGAAACTCCAATTCCAGGAGAACTCCAGTTCCAGGGGAATCTGACACCCTCTTCTGGCCTCCACGGCATTGCACAACATGGGTGCACAAACCTACAAGCAGACGGTACATTCATGCACATAAAAAAATAAAAATAGGGGCTGGAGAGATAGCCTAGCAGTTAAGAGCACCGACTGCTCTTGCAGAGGACCCGGGTTCGATCCCCAGCACCCACATGGCGTCCGAGAACCGTCTGTAACTCCAATTCCAGGAGAACTCCAGTTCCAGGGGAATCCGAGACCCTCTTCTGACCTCCGCGGCATTGCACGACACGGGTGCACAAACCTACATGCAGACAGTACATTCATACACATACAAAAATAAATAAAATTAAAAATTACTAAAAAAAATAATAAAAAAAGAACGGGTTGTTTTGCCATGAACACTCCCTTCTGCTATGCTGATACGTACACCTTCTTCTCTTTCTAGGCGGGAAACTGCGTATCTCTTGGTTTACATGAAGACTGGATCCTGACAAATATTCTCAAACCTACAGAAATTAATAGACTCTTATTTTCCTTTCGTATACCTATGTCTGCTACATCTCCAATGACAAGAAACATAATTTTAAACTATAATTCAACTTTATTTATAAATGGGGGTTATTATTGCAATGGCTTGGATGTGGTTTGTCTTCCGAAGGCTCACATGCTAGAGGACAGTCTCTAGTATGGCAATGGTGAAGTAGTAAGAACCTTTAAGAAGTGGGGCCCAGTGGGAGATAATTGGTTGATGGGATCTCCCTCTTCTGTGCACTAATAGTTCTTTTTCTGTTTCTCTACCATGCTATGATTCAACCAGGGGGTCCAGGCCAAGTTGTTTGGACCCTCCAATCACCAGAATTGTGAGCCAAATAAACTTCATTCCACAGTACTCAGCCTCAGGTACTTTGTTATAGTAACAGAAAGTAGATTAGTACAATTATTAAAATACTTAATAATAATATAGCACAAGTTCAGATCAGTTGGAATGGATAATTTCACTAGCAGACCTGGGTCATGTGGCTAGAACATTTCTGAGTGTGGCCTTCATTGCAAGACATGACTTATTCAGTTGGGAAACTTTGAGTCTAGGTAAATCAGGGAAGAATCAATGGCCGTGGAAGGTATTGGGGTGGCAATGGGCAGTGGTACTAATGTGACTAGATTGGTATATTCTGGCTAAACATCAGTCTGACTTAAAAATTTTATTAGTATTATTATTTGTGTATATGTGTGTGTGTGCGTGTGTGTGTGTGTGTATGCATGTGTGCCAGTAAAGAGGTCAGAGTACAACTTATAAAAGTCAATTTTCTCCTTCCACTGTGGGGTCTGAGGATCAAACTCAGGGGCCAGGCTTGTAAGACAGAAGCACTTTTATTTGCCCTCTGAGCCTTCTCGCTGGCCCCCACCATGACCTTTAGTTTGTTACACATTTACTTGGCAGTATGCCAAAATTCAGCAGCGCTTGAACAAAGACAGCCTGACTCTTGGAGTTGTTTAAGCCAAGAGGGAGCCCAGTCTGTTCTCAGAACTTGATCCTTCTGATTTCTCTCAGAACTATTCTCCAACCTGGGGCATAATCTCTTTCTTTCTTTTCTTTTTAATTTTTTTCTTTCTTTCTTAAAATAGTATGTCTAGCGTGATGCTGGGAGAGAACGAGGGGAGAATTTTCCTTTTCCGACCCCTACTGCTCCAGAACAGCGAACAAAACCCAAACCACAAACAGATGCTGTCAACATAACCACCTGTTGTTTGCAACATAAACGGGGGATAATTCATTATTTTCAATGTGGCTGCTTTCAGAAATGATGTTTTCACACCACACACCACACACACACACACACTCACACTCACTCACTCTTCTGGGCCAGGGACAAGGAAGGTCTTGAGGGAAAAATAGGGAACAGATTCTAAGATTAAAGCTGCATATTTAGCTCAGCTTCTAAAAGTTGATTACAATAAGAGCCTAAGGCCTATCAAAATGGTTTTCACTCTTTTTTTTTTTTTTTTGAGAAAGGGTCTCCCTATAGCCCCAGCTGGCCTGGAACTCACTCTGTAGACCAGGCTGGCCTTGAACTCATGGAGATCCGCCTGCCTCTGCCTCCTGAGTGCTGGGATTAAAGGCATGCGCACCACATCCAAGATGTTTTCATTGTCTTATTAAAGGCTACCGAGGATTTTGTAAACTGATTACACAGTAAGAAGGCAGATTGAAGGCCAGGTGTGGAGGTGTACACTTTTAATCCCAGCACTTGAGGGGCAGAGGCAGGTGGATCTCTGCTACATAGTGAGTTCCATACCAGCTGGGGTTACAACAGGGAGACCCTGTCTCAAAAAAAAAAAAAAAAAAAAAAAAAAAAAAAAGCCAGATTGAATAGTGTTAAATGATCTCAATACATAAGTCTAACCTTGGTTACAAGATTAGGTAAAATTTCAACTTGTAAGACATTCCCAGAAGTCACCCCCACATTCATTAATCACACATTACTTTTACATAACTGTGACCAAACAATCTGAGAAACCAACTTAGAGGGGGAAAAGTATATTATGATTCATAGTTCCAGAACTTACCTGGTTGGTTGGCCCTGTATCACAGCAGTACCAGTGTGGTGATGTTAGTTCTTCATCTCATGGTAGACAGGAAGGAGAGAGAGAGAAGGGAAGGAAGGGATTGAGAACCAGGTATAACTTTTTTTTACACTTTTTAATTTTACTAATTTTTTAATGTGTATGAATGTACTGTCTGCATGTAAGTTTGTGCACCTGTGTAGTGCAATGCCGCGGAGGTCAGAAGAGGATGTCGGATTCCCCTAGAACTGGAGTTAAAGACGGTTCTCAGCTGCCATGTGGGTGCTGGGGATCGAACCCAGGTCCTCCTTAAGAGCAGTTGGCACTCTTAACCACTAGGCCATCTCTCTAGCCCCAGGTATAACTTTCAAAGTCACACTCCTACACACTTCCCCCAGCTACACCCCACAGGAAGTTTAAACCCCCAAATAGTGCCACCAACTAGGTATCAAGCATTCAATACATAAGCCTGTGGAAGCAATTCATTTAAATCACAACAGTAGTATGCTAGGCTACAATCATGAGTAAAAGTCCTTTCCTGTGGCTTCACAAAGGACAATTGAGACACATAAGATACAGAAGATTTGTGCTACAGGAATTGAAAATGAAATCCCTGTATTGTGAGGTGTGGGGTAAGTATTCAGGTATAGGGAGGCTTAGAGGGAAGAATGATCTTACTGTAGGGAAAGTGCAGTCAGTGACGTGGATGACAGAGACACTACTCCCATGCTACGGAGGTCAGTGCTAAGAGCTGAGGTGGGGCGTCTCAGACTAGGCTAAGATGTTTGGCTCTAGTTTGGAAGTTAATGAACTATTGAAGGGTTCAAAAGAGAGAAATGGTTGACTGTGTAAAACTAATTTTCAGGAAGCCAGTGATAAAAGATTAGAGAAGGAAATGCTAGAGTAGAAAGACATTCATAGTCACTAGAGCCATTTTGGTGAATGGATGGAAAAGCCTAGAGGATTCCAAAATGGGAGGTGAAGCAAGTTACAGTTGACACCTCCAGATTCTACAGATGAAGCGATGCAGGCATTCATACACTAACTGACCTGTTCTGTATCTCATACTTGTTTTAGCTGAGGTTCTCTAGGGGAACAGGCTAGATCGGCTTACAGAACATGATCTGGGTAGCCCAATGATGGCTGTCTTTATACAGCCTCAGTCATGACTCTATGTAGATTTGGGGATGGGAGTGAGGGAAAAGCATAGGTATAGCATTAGTAAAAAGTCACATGTATTGGTATGTTCAACAGTAAGAGCGATTTTGTTTGAGTATTCCTTTAACTGATTGAACAGTGCAGAATAACTCACTGGAAGGACACAGTAGTTCTCTTCTGTTGGATGCATTCTTCCCCTCTGCCGATGGGTGCTGATGGCCTGTGCCACTGTGTGAGAGGTTGGTGTCAGAGTGCTCTCTTCAAAGGAGTATATTGCATCTATAAACATGAATCAGAGCTGGGCGTGGTGGTGCACGCCTTTAATCCTAGCAGTTAGGAGGCAGAGGCAGGCGGATCTTTGTGAATTCAAGGCCAGCCTGGTCTACAGAGTGAGTTCCAGGATAGCTGGGGCAACAGGGAGACCCTGTCTTGAAAAAGACAAAAAAAAAAAAAAAAAAAAAAAAAGAAAGAATCAGAGAGGATTCTAGAAAGTTGCTTGAGTAGGAAGCGCCCGGTATTTTTCTCTCCGCCTAGAAAACAAGGTCACTGAAGAATCTTCTTATAACCATTTTGGAACTCTGAAGCATGTTAAATCCCAGATGTCTACACTACTGGTCTTTGGTTTTGCTTAAGTGTGACCTGGTCTTTCCCCCCCTTTTTTATTATTTTATTTTATTTTTTGGTCTTTTTAAGACAGGGTCTCCCTGTAGCCGCAGCAGTCTTGGAACTCACTCTGTAGACCAGGCTGGCCTTGAACTCACAAAGATCTGCCTGCCTCTGCCTCCCAAGTGCTAGAATTAAAGGCATGCACCACCAAGCCCAGCAGTCCTTCCCTTTTAAAACAAGACAATATGTAACCTATTTTGGATTTTATAGGAGCCCACAGTTGCGACTGTTTAAAGAGATTTTTAGTCTTTTAAACTGCATTAATTATTTTTAAGACTGTGGGACTGTTAACATTTATGCACTATTTTATATTGTGATATTAATATTAGCATGAGATCTTTGGGAAAAACAATGGAGAAATTATGGTTTAATAGTGGTGAGTTTGGGTGTGAAGTTGACAAGGGAGTAATATTGTGCAGCACAGCTTCAGCTGACAAGGTGACACACCTGGGAAGAGGGAACCCCAAGTGGGGAATTCCATCTGTTGTGTTGGCCTATTGGCATATGGCACCATTTATTTATTTATTTAATTTTTTTTTTGTTTTGAGACAAGGTCTCCCTGTAGCCCCAGCTGTCCTGGAACTCACTCTGTAGACCAGGCTGGCCTTGAATTCCCAGAGATCCACCTGCCTCTGCCTCCAGAGTGCGGGGATCAAAGGCATGTGCCACACCACCATGTCCAGCTTCTATATGTATTCTTAAAAAAATTACTTATTTTTGTGCTCGCTTAGGCAGCACATATACTAAAATTGGAACGATACAGAGAAGATTAGCATGGCCCCTGCGCAAGGATGACATGCAAATTCGTGAAGTGTTCCATATTTAAAAATATTATTTATTTTCATATGTATGGTTCGCCTGCATGTATGTAAGTGCACCTATGTTGTGCAATGTACACAGAGGCCAGTGAGGACATCAATTTCCTGGAACAGGAATTAAAGATAGTTTTAGCTGCCATGTGGGTGCTGGGCTCTGAACCTTGGTCCTCTGAAAGAGCACAGGCAGTGCTCTTAACTGCTGAGCCATCTCTCCAACCTGTTGTATTCTTGCTTTCCAAACTCCTACCAGAAGTATAGACTGAGCTCTGCAGCCTTCTGGGATTCTCTAGCCATATCACCAACTCTTTCACATTTTTTATGCAAATGAATTCCAATGGCTGAATCTTGTGATAGAATTAGCACAGCACCTGCTTGGTACTGATTTTCCATACTACTTTTTTTGTAGACAATCCCCCAAACCTACTGGGGAATTTTGGGGTCTGACCAAAGGATAGGGGGTGAGAGGCACAGAGTCAAGACACAGACCCTGGGAGTCAGGTAAATGCAGACAGAGGGCGAGCTGTCATGGACTTGTTTACTGGGGGCAGGGTTAGGGGTTATGTACTGTTCCCATTCCCACTCTCCTCTTGTCACCTTGTGATTGGCCCAGGTCTGCAACTCAGCTGCTTGTATGGTCTCACCTGCCTAGGGCAGGTTAGGTTGATGAGGGACAAGTTCTGCGCATTCATAATTCTCAGCATACTGGTTACTTCATTTCCACCCTTTGTATTTAATTTTGTGTGAGGAGTGGTCCAGTGGGAGCTCAGGTGCTATGCCTGAACCTTGTTGACCTCCACCTCTGGCATTCCAACATTTGACTGAGTCTGTCTTAGGTTGCCCTGGTTTTGCAGGGTCTTACCCATCTTTGACCGGCCAGTCACTGAGGGAAGAGGCCAGGAGCGGTACTGCAGAGGGGAGAGACAAGCTCATTTCCATGAATTGTGGATGGATGAGAGCCAGATGCAAATCACCTCATTGGGAGGGGCGCATGCAGTATCCCTATTGACCATTGCTGAGAGGACCTGGGCCATTGTTTTGTTGACCTGGTGTTGGCTGTGGGCAAAGTGAAACAGACACCTGAAGAGAAAAAGGCAGAGAAGGGCCAGGAGGCAGAGGACGCCCCAGGTGACCAATGTAGCAGGGTCAAAAATGGACTTTAGCCTAGGCCACACCTGTGAAACAAAGCTAGTATCAAAGGCTATGACCTCAGGGTGGGTAGAGTTAAGGGAGATAATTTGAGAACCAAGGGTCAAGGTGTAGTTAATAAACTGTTGTGACCAGGGGTCTTTAATAATGTCACCAAGTTCATGATGTAGATGTGTAATATTGAGGACTTGGCAGGGGGTCAGGCAGAATGAGGAAAACATGGGGCAGCAACTCATCTCTCCCTCTCATTATGTGGCCTTCAAATCCTTGAAGGAAGTTCTCAATAGTGAACCAAATTTGGTGTCTCCAAGATGGAATGATCTCTGCTAGGGTCCTGTATTGGGTCCTTAACACCATGATTTTAATGGAATTTACCTACTGGTCAATAAATTTGACAAGTGAGTTAAGGATGCATGATCCACGAGTCAGAGCAACCAGAAGGATAGGTCCACTGGCAGATTCAGGAAGTCCTCAGCTCTCAGCTGAGAAAGAAACTGGCTCTTTGGGGGGTCTTGACCCTAAACTTCCTAGCCAATTTTTAGCTCCTACTTTTATCACATTACCATCTGAGGAGGTTACCCCAATTGCCAAGAGAGAATTGGGGCACCTACTGCTCTGAAAAGGGGAGTAGGAGGTGGCAACTGGGGTACCCCTGCTCAGTAGATCTATCTAAAAGACCCCAAAAAGTATAGTTACAGAGAGAACAAAATCCTTGACTAGTGCCTGTGAAGGCTAGAGTAGCCAGGTACATTTTCTAGGCAGGGAACCAAGAGAGGAACAGGGTGAATTAAAAAAAAAAACTTAAAAGTCCGTTAGAATTTCTCAGCCACGGGTTCTGAAGCATCCATTATTAGGCTTCTTCTTTTGTTCATTTGTCCATGGTGTCTGGACTCAGCAGCTGCTTTCCAGGAAATTTCAATAGTTATGGTGAGTGTGAGTTTTCCCTTAGGTAGTTGCTTAAATAGAGAGAAGAAACTTTGTTATTTGGTAACAACAAATCTCATATGACTTTAAATGACTTAAAATCTAGTGTTTGGAGGCACAATCTCTCAGACTTTAAAGGAAATATAATGATTACTTATCTTTTGGTTATACTTTTCTCTTGGTCCACACAGTTAGCCCAGATTAACCAACTTTTGTTTTCAGCCAATTGGTATGGGCATTATGTATGGTGGATATCCATACAGAAAGGCTAAGTTACACCAGCCTAACACCTTTAATTATTGTATAATATTCTAGATAGGCCTTGGACAAAAGTTCAAGCAGCCTTGTATAATACTGACTGGAGGAGGGATTTAACACCATACGTTAAGCAGGCATAAACTGCAAGATCGAATTAAACAATTTCAGGCTTATTTTAAATGTAAAACTGTTCACTACAATTACTACAAATGGGAACAATCTTTTTCTTTTTCAGACCCTTTATTCTGATTTATAGTTTTCCCAGAAAGACAGGAGTTGTAATACATACCAGAAGACAGGAAATAAACTGATAAGGATTACCAAGCCCATCCAAACTGTCTTCTTCTGGACTGCAGCTTGTTCAGGAAGATAGAATCTAGCTCTTTGAGCCAAATTATCTGGTTAGGTCAAGGGAAATATCAAAAGCAACTCGTGCAAGAAACATAAAGTACATTTTTCAGTAGCCATAGGTAACCCACCATTTGCCTGTGCCTATTTAATCCAAACCCGTAACAGGGAGTCAGGTTCAAGCCAGGAGAGGACTGAAAATTAACAACTCTGTATATTCACAGTCCTATTCAGACCCACTAGTAAACTAACTTGAGTGTTTATACCATTTTAACTTAATACAGGTATCTTATCATTTTACTAAACCTTGAAGTGCCATGTGATATGCATATAAAGGTTGGGCAAAAACTGAACACTCTTAAACAAACCTTGACTAGATATACATTTTGATTTTTAAACTAGTTGACTGAACCTTACAAATTTAAGTTTATTTATATAGTGTCCTTTTTTACCTGTTACAACAAACCTACTCAGACTTTTATCACTTGCATAAACTTTTTCATCATCTTCACATAAATCCTTACCAAAAATATCTTTTTAACATTTTTTTTCCACTTTTATATCCCTTTTTGATACCATGAGACATAACATTCATAAACAGATTATCCCTTAATTGTGCAGATTTTACTAAGTAATTAACATTTATTTCCCATGTAACGAGATGGGACAGTTATCTCAAATACAATAGTTTGAAAAAATCACAAAAATGCTCAAAAATTGAGCTCTTAGCTTCAAACATCTCAGGACTAAACACCCTCTATATCCACCCAGGCAATCTGCTGCTTGCTTTATGGCATGGATGCAAAAATGGTCAATGACAAACAGCTTCACATAGCAACTTTTTAAAACTTTCCTTCTGGGCCAAAGACTATGTCTGTGAGGATTCAAGTAGCCCTGTCAGGCCTCCAACAGCAGATTGTGAAGGGCCTAAAGTCTGCCATTCCTTCCCAGACAAAATGTTAGACACATAAAATCTGTCATGTTACATTTTGGAATATGGAAGAATATTTTAAATACTTTTAAGGCATTTATTTATTAAAACGTTCTCTGCCAAGATTTCACATTAGCTTAAAATTCAAGTCAGTCTTTACATGTTTCTGAGGTTGCCGCCTCAATGCCACAAAAATTCATTCTCCATCAATCAGTGTGACCAGCATCCACATGGCTAGCCCCATGGTCAGCCTCTGTTCTCCCGGTGAACCAGCTAGATGTTAATACTGATCTGCTACAAGGTAACAGCTCCTAATGCAAACTCAATGGAAAAGGAGTGAAACGTCTGCAAAGTGCACTTTTAAGAAGAGGTACTTTTTGCTTATGAAAAGAAATCAGTGTATATTCTAAGAATAATAAAAAGGGAATGTTTAACAGTTTTAGCCCCCATGACAGTTTACTTGTAAACAGCTCCATCAGCACCTTGATGAAAACTCTAGAGATGAAAACTTAAATCAGAGTAAAATATGACTCAAGTTTATAACAGTCAACATAACAACACTTTAATCTTCACAGTTTATACAGTACTGAGGTCGTCTGCTGTGAGGCAAATTTTCCTATTTTTAATTTAGGATTAAATTGGGTCAGTTATTTGTTTCTGACTCAGAAATCCTACAGTAAGGATCTCTACACCTAAAGACCTTGGCTGTGCTAGGATTAAAGGCATGCTAGGATTAAAGGTGTGGCCCAACACACCTGGCTGGGCAACTTCCAGGAGTGGCCAGACCAGCAGACCAGCAGGACACTAGTTCAAACCCAGGGAGGAATGTTTGCTTCCTATGTGGAGGAAGGGGGTTGGGGGAACAGATAGGAAACACAACAAAGCCCATTAGCTACCCTAGGAGGGGTAGCTCCCCCACCCTGGAGGCAAGAAACAGGACTGACCCAAGCCATTCTGGTATTAGTTCTCCACCCAAACCAGACCAAGATATCCACATGCTTTCATCTGCTGAGTGCTGGAAGAGTTTGGAAGGATTTTTTTTTTTTGGAATACCCAAGTTATACCACTAAAATATTTATATTTCTGATTAGGTGTGTCAGAATAAGATTTTACTAAGTATGAGGGTTTAAGGCACTTACACCCTCCAAATAGGTTCTGAACTGAGCTTCTGTAGTTTAAAAAGACTCAAGCACACACATTCAAAACATCAGGAGCCTGGGGCAAGAGGGCTGCTCTATCATCTTAAAGTGATCACAATAACTTTTTGGCTTTTTTTTTTTTTTTTTGTCTTTTTTGAGACAGGGTCTCCCTGTAGCTCTGGCTGTCCTGGAGATCAGCCTGGCTTTGAACTCACAAAGATCTGCCTGCCTCTGCCTCCCAAGTGCTAGGATTAAAGGCGTGCACCACCACGCCCGGTTAGGAGACTAAAAGCATGGAGTGAAGTACAGTTTTCATGAATTTGATTCACCCAGTTCTCTAAGACCAACTCTTCCTCAACACAAACACACAGCCTGTCCTTGAGATCAGCACGGAGGGCGCAGACCCAGAGAGGTCCCTTTTCCTCCCATGAGGAGGAAGGGAGGGAGGGAAGCAGGCTCAAAAATTCTTGCAGAAAAATAACAGAGCCCAGAAGCTGTTCCAGACTGTTCTCCCTCAGTCCTTGGAGGCAAGAGCCTATAATGCGCCCCTGGAAGCCATGCAGCACCCCACTGATCTGGGTGCCAGACCCCAAAATGGGTCTCTAGCAGAGACTGAAAGGTTGCCATGTGGGCACTCCAGAGAGCTCAGGATTTCCCCAAGCTCTAAAGACCTCCTCCCAAGCCAGACCAGGATTCCTGACTAACTGCTGATGCAAATTTTTCTAGCTTGTAAGAGGCAGATTATCTCTGGTCCTTGGAGATGGCAGCTGGGTGGAGGAAACTCACCAAAGCAGACCAGAAGGGCTGACCTCGAGCTCACAAAGAACTGCCTGCCTCAGCCTCCAGAGGACTGGGATTAAAAGTGTGTGCCACCACACTGGGTCCAAGAATTCATTCATTCCCAGTCCTGAAGGCTAGTTAATATGTTAAATACATCCACCCAGAGAATCTGTCCTGCAGAGGTCTCAAAAAAAAAAAATAGGTAATTCCAAAGCAAGCAAGTTATCTCACACAATCCCTTTTGAAAGCTGACACAAACCAAATTTTAGGCTTTTAAATGCATTTTTAAATATCAATTTTTATTTTATTTTATTTTTTTATTAATTTTATTTATTTCTGTATGTGTATGAATGTACTGTCTGCATGCAAGTTTGTGCACCCGTGTTGTGCAACGCCGCGGAGGTCAGAAGAGGGTCTCGGATTCCCCTGGAACTGGAGTTCTCCTGGAATTGGAGTTTCAGACGGTTCTCAGCTGCCATGTGGGTGCTGGGGATCGAATCCGGGTCCTCTGTAAGAGCGATCGGCACTCCCAACCGCTAGGCCATCTCTCCAGCCAAACTAGATACGCATAGGCAAACTTTAAATATCAATTTTTAAAGTTTGCCTATGCGTATCTAGTCTGGCATGCCAAAATTATTGATTCTGTGCATTTTAAAGGATTGAAACTTGAAGTGGCCACTTTGCTTGACAGAACCAACATGAGACAATTATAATTATCGATTTACAAACACACACAAAAACTTAGACGCATGCTTAGACACACGGAAGAACAGTTACCATAAACACAAGACATAGGCAGATGAAGAGAGGAAACGCTGTGCACATGGAGCCGACACCCTGTTGGTCCCGGAACCAAAAATCCAGACCCCATGCCCAGATTCCAAATCGCTGAGGTGAACCCCATGTTTGCACTTTGCCAGTGGAGAGTTAGGGCGTCCCCCATCTCCACACTCAAGGGGGTGCCTCGCCAGCACGGGGGTGGGGTGGGGTTGGGTGGGGTCGAAAAAACCACATTGGGCACCAGATGTAGACAATCCCCCAGGCCTGCTGGGGAATTTAGGGGTCTGACTGAAGGAAAAGGGGTGAGAGGCGCAGAGTCAAGGCACAGACCCTGGGAGTCAGGAGAACGCAGACAGAGGGCGAGCTGTCGTGGACTCCTTTATCCGGGGCAGGGTTAGCGGTCATGTACTGTTCCCACTCCTTTATCCGGGGCAGGGTTAGCGGTCGTGTACTGTTCCCACTCCTTTATCCGGGCAGGGTTAGGGGTCGTGTACTGTTCCCACTCCTTTATCCGGGCAGGGTTAGGGGTCGTGTACTGTTCCCACTCCTTTATCCGGGGCAGGGTTAGCGGTCGTGTACTGTTCCCACTCCTTTATCCGGGGCAGGGTTAGGGGTCGTGTACTGTTCCCACTCCTTTATCCGGGGCAGGGTTAGGGGTCGTGTACTGTTCCCACTCCTTTATCCGGGGCAGGGTTAGCGGTCATGTACTGTTCCCACTCCTTTATCCGGGGCAGGGTTAGCGGTCGTGTACTGTTCCCACTCCTTTATCCGGGCAGGGTTAGGGGTCGTGTACTGTTCCCACTCCTTTATCCGGGGCAGGGTTAGGGGTCATGTACTGTTCCCACTCCTTTATCCGGGGCAGGGTTAGGGGTCATGTACTGTTCCCACTCCTTTATCCGGGGCAGGGTTAGGGGTCGTGTACTGTTCCCACTCCTTTACCCGGGGCAGGGTTAGGGGTCGTGTACTGTTCCCACTCCTTTATCCGGGGCAGGGTTAGCGGTCATGTACTGTTCCCACTCCTTTATCCGGGGCAGGGTTAGCGGTCATGTACTGTTCCCACTCCTTTATCCGGGCAGGGTTAGGGGTCGTGTACTGTTCCCACTCCTTTATCCGGGGCAGGGTTAGGGGTCGTGTACTGTTCCCACTCCTTTATCCGGGGCAGGGTTAGGGGTCGTGTACTGTTCCCACTCCTTTATCCGGGGCAGGGTTAGCGGTCATGTACTGTTCCCACTCCTTTATCCGGGGCAGGGTTAGCGGTCATGTACTGTTCCCACTCCTTTATCCGGGCAGGGTTAGGGGTCGTGTACTGTTCCCACTCCTTTACCCGGGGCAGGGTTAGGGGTCATGTACTGTTCCCACTCCTTTATCCGGGCAGGGTTAGCGGTCATGTACTGTTCCCACTCCTTTATCCGGGGCAGGGTTAGCGGTCGTGTACTGTTCCCACTCCTTTATCCGGGCAGGGTTAGGGGTCGTGTACTGTTCCCACTCCTTTATCCGGGGCAGGGTTAGGGGTCGTGTACTGTTCCCACTCCTTTATCCGGGGCAGGGTTAGCGGTCATGTACTGTTCCCACTCCTTTATCCGGGGCAGGGTTAGCGGTCGTGTACTGTTCCCACTCCTTTATCCGGGCAGGGTTAGGGGTCGTGTACTGTTCCCACTCCTTTATCCGGGGCAGGGTTAGGGGTCGTGTACTGTTCCCACTCCTTTATCCGGGGCAGGGTTAGCGGTCATGTACTGTTCCCACTCCCGCTCTCCTCTTGTCGCCTTGTGATTGGCCCAGATCTGCAATTCGGCTGCTTGTATGGTCTCGCCTGCCTAGGGCAGGTTAGGTTCATGAGGGACAAGCTCTGCGCATGTGTAATTCTCAGCATACTGGTTACTACACTTTTCTCATTGCTGTGATGAAATATCTGGAAAAAAAAACCACTTAAGGGAGAAAGGATTTGTAATAGTTTGTGGGTCATCACAGTGGTGAAGTCACGGTGGCTGGAGCGGCTCAGTGGGAAGAGGAAGAAGCTTACACTAGGAAGTGCTCACATGGCCTGGACAAAGAAGCAGAGACATTCTGGGCCCAAACGTGGGGTGGTTCTGACCTTCATAGACTTGCCCCTGGAGGTCCATTGCACGAGGACCAGACCACCTCCCGTAGCGTTCAGAAAAGTGCCATAAGCTTATGATACCAAATAGAGGCAGGTTAGATGAGATGGGTTGGTTGATTTGGGGAAGGAGCTGACATGAAATTAACATGAAAATGAGCTTTAGTAGGAGAAATAATCCGGTGACCCTGAGAGTGGCAGGTTATGGTCAAGCCTTGAGCTGGGAAAGCTTTATAGAGGAGCAGAGAAGGAGGGTGGGGCTGAGAGGTGGCTCGGTGGTTAGTTAAGAGCACTTAAAAAAAAGAGCACTTACTGCTTTTGCAGAGGACCTGGGTTTGGGGGTTTGGATTTGGTTCCCAGAACCCACATGGCAGCTAACAACTGCCTATGACTCCAGTTCCAGGGGTTCTGACACCCTCTTCTGACCTCTGTACAGTGTGCACACAGTACACATTACACAGTGTACACACACAAACATACTTTAAAATATCTAAAAAAATTTAAAAATTAAGATACAGTACTATACTGGAGCCAATGTGAGAATATGAGGGGGGGCTTGAAGAGAGAGAGAAAGAGAGAGAGAGAGAGAGAGAGAGAGAGAGAGAGAGAGAGAGAGAGAGAGTTCCCTTCAACTGTTATGCCCTGAATCCAAGACCCTTGCAGACCACCAGGAGACACGACACTGATACAAAGGCAGAGAATCTTTTAATCTGCAAGCTCGAGCCCAGGCTGTCCCCATGCCTGGAGCAGGACTGGAAAGAGCCCGGAGACTCCTTACAGGCATTCTTTTTAAAGGAAAAAAATTGCAAGCAGGGGGCTTCCACGCCTTGGCGTTACAGGATTTGTGGGCTTGTATAACTCAGCAAAAACGTGCACAGGGGTAGGCTGTGGGTTTGGCGGGCTCGTAAGAGCCCTGAGGGCAGGGGTGAAGGGGGACAGGATTCGTGGTATATTTCCTGGAATTGTCGGGTTATGACGAAAACATATAGTTCCGGGATTGTTGGGTTATGTCAAAAACATGCTTATCTGGCTTTTGCACTGACCACCTGCAACAGTTACTTCAAAAACATGTTTATCTTGACCCCTGCACAGTCTTCCTGCAGCTTTTATTTTTAACTTGTGGTATGGGTGGCAGTTCCCCCTTTTGTCTAGGATGGAGGCTTTGGTATGGTCAGCAAAATATGTTTTTAACTCATTGCCCTTCACAACGACCTGGAAAGGAGTGCTGCAGAGGTGACTCAGTGGTTAAGAGCACTGGCTGCTCTTGCAGAGGACCCGGGTTTGATTGGCAGCACCCACATGGTAGTTAACAATCATCCATAACTGTAGTTGCTGGGAATCCAACACCCTTTCTGACCTCTATGGGCACTGCAGGACATGGGTGGACTTACACACATGCAGGCACTACACTCATACACATAAAATAAAAATAATAAATAAAACATACCCCCCCCCAAAGGAGCTTCATTAGGAGAGGTCGCTTAAAATGGGAGATTAGGGGGATTAGCATCAAGTATGGCATCATAGGTGTGGGGGGGCTTGGATGAGAGAAACCTTCAGAGAAATCTCCCAAGCAGATTTCTGATTTTTACAGCTTTGCAGAGGGTGGCAGGAAGCTTTCACACCAGGAGATTTAGTCTGGTTGGGCCTAGGTGAGGACATGCAGAACCAGGTTCAGTATCATCCCAGACCAAACCACTCAAGGACAGTGACAAAGAAAACAGGACTATGGTGAAGGCTAAATTGTCAACTTGGCCTCTGGGCCTGTCTGTGAAAGATAATTTAGATTACTTTATTATTATTCTTATTACTATTATTATTATTATTATTATTATTTTTGGTCTTTTCGAGACAGGGTCTCCCTGTAGTCTCAGCTGTCCTGAAACTCACTCTGTAGACCAGGCTGGTCTTGAACTCACAAAGATCTGCCTGCCTCTGCCTCCTGAGTGCGAGGACTAAAGGTGTGCGCCACCACGCCTGGCTAGATTACTTTAATAGCTTTCTGTGCTTGCCTGGGAGGGTTTTCTAGACCAGCTTAATTGAGACGGAAGACTCATGGAACTGTGAGCTACCATATCATTGGCTGGAGTCTTGGTGGTTATCTAGATTAGGTTAATTGAGATCCCAAGCCTGAACTGTGGGTGGTGAAATTCCATTGGTAGGAGTCTTGGACTGAATAAAAAGGATAAAGTGAGCCGAGCACCAGGGTTCATCGTTTCCTGCTTCCCGACTGTGGATGCCATATAACCAGAGATCTCTTGCTCCACTATAACTTCCCTACCATGATGGCCTCTAGTTCAAACTCTGACCCCCAAATAAACCCCTTATCCTGTAAGTTCTTTTTGTCAGGGTATTTTATTTATTTATTTTTTACATAAATTTATTTTCATTTTTTTAACAAATCTAGACCTGTGTCGTCCCCCCCCCCCCCATTCCCCACCCCATGTCAGGGTATTTTATCACAGCAGTGTAGAAGTAACATATAACATAGGCCACTATTTGTGATGAACATAGAGCAAAAATTCTCAACACTAGCAAATGTATCATACATTGTATTTAGGTGTGCTGGTGGAGATCTTTAATCCAGTACTCAGGAGGTAGAGGCAGATGGATCTCTGTGAGACTGAGGCAAGACTGGTCTACATAGTGAGTTCTAGGTAAGCTGGGGCTACAGGGTGACACTGTCAAAAAACAACAAATAAACAGAAAGATTATATATTATGTTACAGTAGGATTCATTCCCAGGGGTGCAAAGATGGTTTGATACATGAAAATCAGTAAATGTCATGTAGACATTAAAGAATAATAGATGAGTAAAATCATTTGATCTTTTCAACAGACACAGGAAAAAATTTAAAAACAACAGTAACAATGACAACAACAAAAAACCACCAGAGATGGTCTTGGTGGCACACACCTTTAATCCTAGCACTCGGGAGCTAGAGGCAGGCAGATCTCTGTGAGTTCAAGTCCAGCCTAGTGAGTTCCAGGCCAGCTGGGGCTACAGGGAGACCTTGTCTCAAAAAGACAAAAAACAAAACAAAACTAAACACCAGTTTCATTTCATGATAAAAACTCTCAATTAATTATATATAGAAAGAACATACCAGGGCTGGAGAGGTGGCTCAACAGTTAGAGCACTTACTGCTCTTATAGAGGACATGGGTTTGGTTCCCAGCTTCCACATGGCAGCTAACGACCATTATTAACTCTAGTTCCAAGGGATCTGACACCCTCTTCTGGCCTGGGCTGGTGCAACATGCACATTTACATGCATGTATTCAAAACCCTCATACAAATAAAATAAAAATAGGAATCAGGTAAAATGGAAGAATATCAGACTTTTTTTTTGTCTTTTTGAAACAGGGTCTCCCTGTAGCCCCAGCTGTCCTGGAGCTCATTCTGTAGACCAGGCTGGCCTTGAACTCACAGAGATCTGCCTGCTCCTGCCTCCCAAGAGTTAGGATTAAAGGTGTGTACCACCATGCCCGGTTTAAGAATATCAGACTTCTGTGAGTTCAAGGCCAGCCTGGTCTACATAACAAGTTCCAGGACAGCCAAAGCTACAGGGAGACCCTGTCTCAAAAAGACAAAAAAAAAAAAAAAAAAAAAGATAGCAGACTGGAGGTGGTAAGGAGGGGATGGGGAGGAGGGAAGGGCAGCGGGGGCAGGCAAGGCGGGGGAAGGCAGAAAGGGGGGGAGAGGCCCCGGGAACGGAGGGAAAGACGGGGCGCAGCCACCAGGGGGGGGCGGGGGAGCGAACCCAGGGCCCGCGGCAAGAGCAGTCACGCCGCGGAACGGCGGAGCACCGCGCCGCGCGCCAGCCCCAGAATAACAGACTTTAAAAAAGAAAGAACCTGGGCGGTGGGGCGCATGCCCTTGAACTACGGGATCCTAGTAGTCAGGGTTCAGAGGCGAATCAGTCGGTGTAGGAGTTCAAGGCCAGCCTTGCGTCTACATACTCGAAGAATTATGTATTGTGTTCTGTTTTCTTTTTCCTTTTTACGTTCCGATGTCTTTTGAGACAGGGTCTCCCTTTAGTCCTATGTAGACCAGGCGGGCCCTTGAAGCTCACAAATCTACTGCCTCTGCTCTCGAGATGCTAGGATTAAAGCATGCCACGACACACCCGGCTAAATATTTTTCAAAGACTGATCATTTGATCTATAGTAAAAAATCACGTCGAAGACAGCCCAAAAAAAACTGTCATACATGGATAAAGCAAATTGTTAGTAAAGTTGTAAGGTATTGAGTGGTAATGCTGCTGAAATGTAATGTAAAAGATAGGACCATGCAATAGAGCAATGCTATCTAGTGATGCCACAAAATAATAAAAAAAAAACAAAGTAAACAAAAAAAGAAGTCAACTAGGATAAGTTGGGATAAAAAAAAAAAAAAAAAAAAAAAAAAAGGAATGCCACAAGAGGGCACAGATCCTCTGGAACTGGAGTTACTGATGGCTGTTAGAACTGAACTTGGATCTTCTGCAAGAGTAGCCAGTACTCTTAATCACTGAGCCATCTCTCCAGCCCCTGCCTTCGCCCTGTCTTAAAATACTCCTAAACCTTCACCCCAGGCCTTCTGCCTCCTCCCGCCAAGTCTCCATCTTACTTTTGGGTCCTTGTCTTGTTTTATTTTTATTTATTTTTATTTTTTGTATGTGTATGAATGTACTGTCTGCATGTAGGTTTGTGCACCCGTGTCGTGCAATGCTGCGGAGGTCAGAAGAGGGTCTCGGATTCCCCTGGAACTGGAGTTCTCCTGGAATTGGAGTTACAGACGGTTCTCAGCTGCCATGTGGATGCTGGGGATCGAACCCAGGTCCTCTGCAAGAGCAGTCGGTGCTCTTAATCGCTAGGCCATCTCTCCAGCCCCTTGTCTTAGTTTTGATTTTGCTTTGTGACTCATTGGGTGTAACCAGGACTGCTTGCATGGGTGTAAGTGTGAAACCATTCAACAGAGCATGAATAACCCACCAGTGGCTGAGGCTTCTCCTCCAGCGGCTTGACTGACATTAGCTCCCCTGGATGGCATGGCCCCTGTCCCAGATATGACTGAATGTTTACTGACTTTATCTTCTGTGAATCCTATGCAGCCAACAGCAGGAGTTGTGAGTTCACGAGTAGCATGGCCATGCCGTGCTCATGAGACAGCATTTCAGAGTACTTCTGCTCATTTGGCTTTTATATTTTTTCATCCTTTCTTTCACAGTGCTCCCTGAGCCTTGAGGGGGAGATGTAGGTGGCCATTTCATCCTAAATAGCCAACAGTCACTCATTCTCAGTACCTTGACCAGCCACAAATCTCTTCATTAACTGCCATTTGCTTCCATTAAGGCTGAGGATAGCATGAGTCTACAGATATATACACATTTAGCTGGGTGTGGTAACACATGCCTTTAATCCCAACACTCTGGAGGCAAAGGCAGGTAGATCTCTGTGAGGCCATCCTGATATAAATAGTGAGTTCCAGGACAGCTATAGGGAGGCTATATAGAGGCTATAGGGAGACCCTGTCTCAAAAAGAAAAAAGAAAAAAATATATATTTAAGAGGGAGTTTGACAACATGTCTGTTTAATAAAAAAACAGGGGGGCAAGAGAGATGGCTCAGCAGTTAAGAGCACCGACTGCTCTTGCAGAGGGTTTGGGTTCAATTCCCAGCACCCACATGGAGGCTAAGAACCATCTTTAGCTCCAGTTCCAGGGGAATCCGATGCCCTCTTCTGACCTCCCTAGCATTGCATAACACAGGTACACCAACCTACATGCAAATAGTACATTCATACACATAAAAATAAATGAATAAATTTAAAAAACACAGGTAGGAGGCTCACCTTTAGTGCCTATGACCTATTCCACTGTAGGCCAGGTCCACAGTGCTAGGCATGAATGGACGCTTCCTGTGGAGCAAGCCTCAGATCCAATCAGAAATCAGTTGGTTACCCGATAATAATCATACCAGGATTGCACCAGTGGGCACATATTGCCTGGAAAGTCAGTATTATGTATGTAGGACAAAAGCTGGGGAGACAATTGATGACTTCCCCGACCCCCAACCTGTCTGCACAGCAACTTCTAGCACCATGAAAGCTAGTCAGCAGGGAGAAGTGTTCATCTCAGTTCCAGTATGGTTTCTTTGTAGTCTGTAAGAAATATGTGATGTCTTCAGCAGTAAGATTCAGTTCTGGTAGGCAACCAATGTTGATGGCAATAATTTGGATAGTTTGGGTGAACTCTGGGATCTTGGCCAACAGTTCCCAGGGAAGTGTCCCACACCTGACATTGGGGTTTTCATTCAATAACCCATGGCTTCTGGGATCAGCATTATCTACTCATTCACAGCACCTCCATTTAAAGACTAAAACAGTTTGGGGTGGGGGACTGGAGAGATGGCTCAGCAGTTAAGAGCACTGACTGCTCTTGCAGAGAACCTCAGTTTGATTCCCAGCACCCACATGGTGGCTAAGAACCGTCTTTAACCAGAGATGCAGGGATGGTTTAACATGAAAATTAATAAATATCATAAAACATATAAATGGACTGAAAGACAAAAACCACACCATCATCTCAATTGATGCAGAAAAAGCCTTTGACAATATCCAGCATCCCTTCATGCTTAAAGTCCTAGAGGGAGTTGGATTGGAAGGATCATTCTCAATGTAATCAAAGCCATATGCAGGAAACCCATAGCCAATATCATCCTAAATGGAGAAACAACAGAAGCATTTCCTTTAAAGGTAGGAACTCAGCAAGGCTTCCCCCGTCACCACTTGTGGTGGTTTGCATGAGTGTCCCCCATAGGCTGTAAGTATTCAGACATTTGTCTCCAGTTGGTGGCGCTGTTTTTGGAGGTCTTAGAAGGTGTGGCCATGCTGGGGGAAGTGTGTCACTGGGGGGCAGGCTTAGTGAGTTTTAACAAGCCTCGTGGTCTCCAGTCTTTCTCTCTGTTTCCTGTGCTCATTGAGAGATGTGACCGTCACTTGCTACTCCAGCTGCCATGCCTCTCCAGCCGCCACGCCTCCCGCCACAATGGACTCTAATTCCCTGGAACCGTCAATCATAAGCTCAAACTCTTCCTTTTATAAGTTCCTTTGGTCATGGTGTTTTATCACAGCAACATAAAACTGACTAATACAGTTATTGGTACCAGAAGTGGGGTGTTGGCTGTGAAGAACCTGACCATGTGGATGTTTGGAGAAATGTAGAAGACTTTGGAACTTTGGGCTGAAAAGGCTGTTGACTATTGTAAGCAGAGATTAAAGGGCCATTGTAGTGGAGGCCTGGAAGAAAGCATGGCTGCAAAAGATGTGGTTCCAGGGGAAAATAAAGACTTAGGCAACAACCAGGATATTTTGATAAAGACTCTGGCAGCAGTTTGCCCACAGCCCAAATGCTTGCCTGATGCTAAGTTGAAAAGCAATGGACTGATGTCTTTGGCAGAGGATATTTCAACACAGCCTAATGTAGAAATGGTGGCGTGGCTTTTAATGGTGAATATTATACAGATCTACAGTGAAAAAGGAAAGATGGGGCAGAAAGAAATGCAGAATGTACAGTTTGGATCTGAAAAGTACACTAGGAAGATTAAAGGCGTGGCCAAGGCATGCGAAGGAGAGGCTCCCTTTCATAAGGAGATTAAAGCCATTAAGGAGAGGCCTGGAGATTTACAAGTAAACAAAAGACCACACCCAGCTAATCCTCCAGCAAGTCCAGGGCAGAGAAAAATTACAAATGTGGTTAAAGTAGGAGAGAGTCCATCCTGAACTTGCAGCCAAACTCAGCAGTTTCATTCACGTGGTGCTGGCTTTAGAGGCATGAAGTCTGCAAGAGTGAAGGGGTCATCAGTTCGTCTTCCATGGTTTCAGAGAGCTGCCAAGGTCAGGCACAGCACAGCAGGGGTGTCCCAAGTAGGCCCTGATGGGCAATTGTGTGAAGCTGTGAATGTGAAGTCTGGTTGGCAGCGGAGACCCCAAGAAGACTTTTGAGATGCCAGACCTGTGAGATATTTGCCAAGGAGAGCTGCATACAGGGAGTGGTACCAGCCTGAGAAAGAGATGTGTGTTGCAAGCAAAGCTGCAAGAGCTGAGCCATCTAAGCCCTTTGGAAGTCAAGTCCCAGAAGTTGCATGTGGAGCTACAGGACTTGGCGTTTGCCCTGCTGGTTTTCAGTCTTGTTTTGGTTCATTTTCTCACTATGCCTCTATTCCTCCCTTTTGGAATGGGAATGTGTATTCGGTTCCACTGTACATTGGGAGTATGTAATTTGCCTTTTGATTTTACAGGAGCTTACAGTTAAGAGATTGGCCTGAGTCTCAGAGGAGACTTTGGACTGTGGACTTTTAAATGGCATTGAGACTGGTAAAGACGGGGGTTTGGCATGGTCTGCTTTTTGTTTTTTGAGTGAGTTATAATTCTGGAAATAAATGCGTTGTCAGATGTATCTGCATGTGAAGGTTGGCCTCCAAATCGGTGGGATTTCTCTTTACCCGTAATTGATATATTTAGTTGTGTGTAACAAAGCTGTTGAGTTTAGGAGGGTCTATTTGTCAAGGCGATTGACCTCTTAAATTACATTTATTGTGCAGCTGTTGTCTGATTTAGCAAGTCTTTTCCCTACTGCCTATGTCTTGTAGTCTGCTGCCAACTTTTTCTTCTATTGCCCTTCAGCTAGTTTGGGGGTTTCACGTTGAGGTCTTTGTCCATTGGAATTGACTTTTGTTACAGGTGAGAGGTAGAGGTTAATTTATTCTTCTACAAGTGGTGATCCAGTTTTGCCAACACCATTTGTGAAGATGTGTTCTTTCCTCCATTGTGTCTTCTTGTGCCACCTTGTTCTCAATTATGAGGTGGCTGAAATTGTATGTTGCTCAAGTTTGGTGTCTTCCGTTTTTTTCCATTGGTCAAACAGGTCTGTTTTTTTGTGCCATTACCAACTGTTTTTATGACTATAGCAATGTAGTATAGCGCAGAGTCTGGTATAGAGACCCCCATATGCTCTTTTCACTCAGGGTTGCTCTTGGCTATTTGGGCTCTTCTGTTTTTTCCCAATGAAATTAAGGACTTTCTTTTCCAAACCTGTGATAGAAAAAACTTAGGGATTTCTAATTTGGGAGTGATTAAGCACCTGTACACTAGTTTGGGTGTTGAGACCGGTAACATTTGTACTATATTAATTTTCTGATCCATGAACATGGGAGGTTTTTTCCATCTTCTGATGGAAATTTCCTTCTTCAGGGGTTTAAATTTTTTTTGTAGAGATCTTTGGTGTCTTTGGTTGGTTCACTCCTATTTTATTTGTTTTTGAGGTANCTAACTTCCCTACCATGATGGCCTCTAGTTCAAACTCTGACCCCCAAATAAAACCCCTTATCTTGTAAGTTCTTTTGTCAGGGTATTTTCATTTATTTATTTTTTTACATTAAATTATTTCATTTTTTAAACCAATCTAGACCTGTGTCGTCTCCCCCCCCCCCATTCCCCACCCCCATGTCAGGTCTTTGTATCACCAGCTAGTTATAAGAAGTAAAACATTAACATAGGCCACTATTGTGATGGAAAACATTAAGGCAAAAATTCTCAACACTAGCAAATGTATCATACATTGTATTTAGGTGTGCTGGTGGAGATCTTTAATCCAGTACTCAGGAGGTAGAGGCAGATGGATCTCTGTGAGATGAGGCAAGGACTGTTCTAATAGTGAGTTCTAGGTAAGTGGGGCTCAGGGTTGACCTGTCAAAAAACAACAAATCAAAGAAGATTACTATATTATGTTACAGTAGGATTCATTCCCAGGGGTGCAAAGATGGTTTGATACATGAAAATCAGTAAATGTCATGTAGACATTAAAGAATAATAGATGAGTAAAATCATTTGATCTTTTCAACAGAACATGAAAAATTTAAAAACAACCGTAACAATGACCACAACAAACAACCACCAGAGATGGCTTGGTGGACCACACCTTTAATCCTAGCACTCGGGATCTAGAGGCAGGCAGATCTCTGTGAGTTCAAGTCCAGCTAGTGCGTCCAGGCAAGCTGGGCTAAAGGGAGACCTTGTCTCAAACAGACACACAAACACACAAAACTAAACACCAGTTTCATTTCATGATTTAACAATAACTCTCAATTCATTATATATAGCAAAAGGCACATACCAGGCTGGAGAGGTGCTCAGCAGTTCGAGCACTTACATGCTCTTATAGAGGACATGGGTTTGGGTCCCAGTTTCACATGGCAGCTAACGGACCATATAACTCTAGTTCCAAAGGATCTGACACCTCTTCTTGGCCTGGCTGGTGTTGGCCAACATGCACATTTACATGCATGTATTCAAAACCCTCATCAAATAAAAATAAAAAAATTCGAAAAAAAAAAAAAAAAAAAAAAAAAAAAAAATTTTTTTTGTTTTTTGAAACCGGGTCTCCTCTGTGAGCCCAGCTGTCCTGGAGCTCTTCTGTAGACCAGGCTGGCCTGAACTCACAGAGATCTGCTGCTCTGCCTCCCAAGAGTTAGGATTTTTAAAGGTGTGTACACCATGCCCGGTTTAAGCATATCAGCTTCTGTGAGTTCAAGGCCAGCGGTCTACATTTAAAAAGTCCAGGACAGCCAAAGCTACAGGGCGACCCGTCTCAAAAAAGACAAAAAAAAAAAAAAAAAAAAAAACAAAGCATATCCGACTTATTTTTTATTATTTATGTGTATGAGTGTTAGTGCCGCGTGTCATGCAATGCGGTGGAAGTTCAGAAGGGGGGTTTGGATTCCCCTGGAAACTGGGTTAAAAGACAGTTTTTTTTTTGCCACCATGTCGGTGCTGGGAATCGACCCAGGTCCTCTGCAAGAGGCAGTCACTCCTCTTAACTGCTGAGCACTCTCTCCAGCCCCCAGAAATCCCACTTTTCAAAAGATAAGAAACCGGGCGTGGTGGCGCATGCCCTTAATGCTAGCACTCGGGAGTCAGAGTCAGGCAGATCTCTGTGAGTTCAAGGCCAGCCTGGTCTACATACTGAATTATCTATTTTTCTTTTCTTTTTCTTTTTCTTTATTTGTCTTTTTGAAACAAGGTCTCCCAGCTCTCCTAGAACTCTTTTATGTGACCAGGCTGGCCTTGAACTCAGAAATCTACCTGCCTCTGTCTCTCGAGTGCTAGGATTAAAAGCATGCACTACCACACCCGGCTAAATTATTTTTCAAATGACATGATTCTATAAGTAAAAAATCCTGAAGACGCCAACAAAAACTGTCATAATTGATAAGCAAATTTAGTAAAGTTGTAGAGTATGAGTGTTTGCCTGTATCTGTATGTAAATGTGCCATGCATATGCAATGCTTAGGAATGCCACAAAAAAAAAAAAAAACAACAACAAAAAAGAAATCCACCGGGTTAATTTGAAAAAAAAAAAAAAAAAAAAAAAAAACACAAAAAGGAATGCACAAGATGCCAGAGATCCTCTGGGAACTGGAGTCACTGATGGCTGTTAGAAGTAATCTGGCTCTTCTGCAAGAGTAGCCAGTTACTCTACATCACTGAGCCAATCTTTCTCCAGCCCCTGCCTTCGCCCTGTCTTAAAATACTCCTAAACCTTCACCCCAGGCCTTCTGCCTCCTCCCGCCAAGTCTCCATCTTACTTTTGGGTCCTTGTCTTGTTTTATTTTTATTTATTTTTTATTTTTTGTAGTGTATGAATTACTGTCTTGCAATGTAGGTTTGTGACCCGTGTCGTGCAACGCTGCGGGAGGTTCCGAAGCGGGACAGAAGAGGGTTCTCGTATTCCCCTGGATGGAACTGGAAGTTCTCCTGGAATTGGAGTGTTACAGACGGTTCCAGCTGCCATGTGGATGTGGGGATCGAACCCAGGTCCTCGCAAGAGCAGTCGGTTTGCTCTTAATCGCTAGCGCCATCTCTCCAGCCCTTGTCTTATTTGATTTTGCTTGTGACTCATTGCGGTGTAACCAGGACTGCTTGCATGGGTGTAAGTGTGAAACCATTCAACAGAGCATGAATAACCCACCAGTGGCTGAGGCTTCTCCTCCAGCGGCTTGACTGACATTAGCTCCCCTGGATGGCATGGCCCCTGTCCCAGATATGACTGAATGTTTACTGACTTTATCTTCTGTGAATCCTATGCAGCCAACAGCAGGAGTTGTGAGTTCACGAGTAGCATGGCCATGCCGTGCTCATGAGACAGCATTTCAGAGTACTTCTGCTCATTTGGCTTTTATATTTTTTCATCCTTTCTTTCACAGTGCTCCCTGAGCCTTGAGGGGGAGGATGTAGGTGCCATTTCACCTAATACCAACTGTCACTTATTCTCAGTACCTTGACCAGCCACAAATCTCTTCATTAACTGCCATTTGCTTCCATTAAGGCTGAGGATAGCATGAGTCTACAGATATATACACATTTAGCTGGGTGTGGTAACACATGCCTTAATCCCAACACTCTGGAGGGCAGAGGCAGAGGCAAGCAAAAAGGCTTAGATCTCTGTGAGGCCACTCATGATCTTAAAAAAAGTGAGTTCCAGGACCCGCTATAGGGAGGTATATAGGGCTATAGGGAGACCCTGTCTCAAAAACAAAAAGAAACAAGAAAAAAAATATATATATACGAGGGAGTTTGACAACATGTCTGTTTAATAAAAAAACAGGGGGGCAAGAGAGATGGCTCAGTCAGTTAAGAGCACCGACTGCTCTTGAGAGGGTTTGGGTTCAATTCCCAGCACCCACATTGGAGGCTCTACGACCATCTTTCGCCCAGTTCCAGGGGGAATCCGAATGCCCTCTTCTGACCTCCCTAGCATTGCCTAACACAGGTACACCACACCTACATGCAAATAGTACAATTCATACACATAAAACTAAAATGAATAAAATTTCAAAACACAGTTAGGAGGCTCACCTTTAGTGCCTATGACCTATTCCACTGTAGGCCAGGTCCACAGTGCTAGGCATGAATGGACGCCTTCCTGTGGAGCAGCCTCAGATCCAATCAGAAATCAGTTGGTTACCCGATAATAATCATACCAGGATTGCACCAGTGGGCACATATTGCCTGGAAAGTCAGTATTATGTATGTAGGACAAAAGCTGGGGAGACAATTGATGACTTCCCCGACCCCCAACCTGTCTGCACAGCAACTTCTAGCACCATGAAAGCTAGTCAGCAGGGAGAAGTGTTCATCTCAGTTCCAGTATGGTTTCTTTGTAGTCTGTAAGAAATATGTGATGTCTTCAGCCCTAAGTTTCAGTTCTGGTAGGCAACCAATGTTGATGGCAATAATTTGGATAGTTTGGGTGAACTCTGGGATCTTGGCCAACAGTTCCCAGGGAAGTGTCCCACACCTGACATTGGGTTTCATTCAGTAACCTATGGCTTCTGGGATCAGCATTATCTACTCATTCACAGCACCTCCATTTAAAGACTAAAACAGTTTGGGGTGGGGGACTGGAGAGATGGCTCAGCAGTTAAGAGCACTGACGCTCTTGCAGAGAACCTCAGTTTGATTCCCAGCACCCACATGGTGGTAAGAAACCGTCTTTATACCAGAGATTGCAGGGATGATTCAACATACATAAATCTAGAAATATCATAAAACATATAAACTGGGGACTGAAAGACAAAAAACCCACACCATCATCTCAATTGATGCAGAAACAAGAAAAAGCCTTTGACACTCCAGCATCCTCATGCTTAAAGTCCTAGAGGGGTTGGTTGGAAGGATCATTCTCAATGTATCAAAGCCATATGCAGGAACCCATCGCAAATATCATCTAAATGGAGAAACAACAGCAGCATTTCCTTTAAAGGTAGTAACTCAGCAAGGTTGCCCCCGTCACCATTGTGGTGGTTTGCAGAGTGTCCCCCATAGGCTAAGTATTTAGACATTTGTCTCCAGTTGTGGCGCTGTTTTTGGAAGGGGTCCTTGAAGGTGTGGCCATGGCGGGAGAAAAGTGTGTACTGGGGGGCAGGCTTTCGCTTAGTGAGTTTTAACAAGCCTCGTGGTCTCCAGTCTTTCTCTCTGTTTCCTGTGCTCCTTGAGCGGATGTGACCGTCACTTGCTACTCAGCTGCCATGCCTCTCCCGCCGCCACGCCTCCAGACATTGGACTCTAATCCCCTGGAACCGTCAATCATACGCTTCAATCTCTTCCTTTTATAAGTCCTTTGGTCATGTGTTTTATCACAGCAACATAAAAACTGACTACTACAGTTATTGGTACCAGAGAATGGGGCTGTTGGCTGTGAGAACCTGACCATGTGGGATGTTTGGAGAAATGTAGACGACTTGGAACTTTGGCTGAAAAGCTGTTGATCTTGTACGCCGAGATAAAGGGCCATTGTAGTGGATGCCTGGAAGAAAGCATGGCTGCAAAAGATGTGGTTCCAGGGGAAATAAAGACTTAGTCAACAACCGGGATATTTGATAAAGTGTCTGGCAGCAGTTTGCCCAACAGCCCAATGCTTGCCTGATGCTAAGTTGGAAAAGCAATGCACTAATGTTCTTTGGTGGAGGACATTTCAACACAGCCTAATGTAGACATGGTGGCGTGTCTTTTAATGGTGCATATTATACAGATCTACAGTGAAAAAGGAAAGATGGGGCCGAAGAGAAAGAAATTCAGAATGTACAAGTTTGGATCTGAAAAGTCACTAGGAAGATTAAAGGTATGGCCAAGGCATGTGAGGAGAGGCTCCCTTTCATAAGGAGATTAAAGCCATAACGGCGAGGCCTGTGAGATTTACAAGTAAACAAAAGACCACACCCAGCTAATTCCTCCAACAAGCCAGGGCAGAGAAACCTTACAAATGTGGTGTTTAAAGTAGGAGAGAGTCCATACCAAATTTGCAGCCAAACTCAGCAGTTTCATTCACGTGGTCCTGGGCTTAGAGGCATGAAGTCTGCAAGAGTGAAGGGGTCATCAGGTTGTTCTTCCATGGTTTTCAGAGAGCTGCCAAGGTCAGGCACAGCACAGCAGGGGTGTCCCAAGTAGGCCCTGATGTGCAATTGTGTGAAGTGTGAATGTGAAGTCTGGTTGGCAGCGCAGACCCCAAGAAAACATTTGAGATGCCAACCTTTGAGATAATTGCCAAGGAGAGCTGCATAACAGGGAGTGGTACCAGCCTGAGAACGAGATGTGTGTTGCAAGCAAAGTTGGAAGAGTTGAGCCATCTAAGCCCTTTGGGAAGTCAAGTCCCAGAAGTTGCATGGGAGCTACAGGACTTGGCGTTTTCCCTGCTGTGTTTTGTCTTGTTTTGGTTCATTTTCTCACTATGCTCGATTCCTCCCTTTTGGAATGGGAATGTGTATCGGTTCCACTGTACATTGGGAGTATGTAATTTGCCTTTTGATTTTAACAGGATCTACAGTTAAGAGCTTGGCCTGAGTCTCAGAGGAGACTTTGGACTGTGGACTTTTTAAATGGCATTGAGACTGTTAAAGACTGTGGGGACTTTTACTGTTGGACTAAATTGCATTTTGCATTTTATATGTTCAGGAAGCCTATGGGGGCAGGGAGTGGAATGTGGTGGCTGCATGAGTGTTCCCCCATAGGCTGTAAGTCCGTATTCAGACATTTGTCTCCTGTTGGTGGCGCTGTTTTTGGAGCGTCTTAGAAGGGTGTGGCCATGCTGGGGGAAAGTGTGTCACTGGGGCAGGCTTAGTGGTTTTAACAAGCCTCGTGGGTCTCCAGTCTTTTCTCTTGTTTCCTGTGCTCATTGTGAGGAGATGTGACCCTCAGCTGCTCTCCAGCAGCCATGCCTCTCCAGCCGCCAAGCCTCCCACCACAATGGACTCTTAATTCCCTGGGGAACCGTCAATCATTAAGCTCAAATAAACTCTTCTTTATAAGTCCTTTGTCATGGTGTTTTATCAACAGGCAACAGAAAAACTGACTAATACCGCATCCTCTTCAATATCGTGCTTGAAAAACCACTTCCCTAGGCCAATAAGGAAGAAAAGGAAATTAACGGAAGTACTTAATTGGAAAAGAGGAAGTCAAGCTATCCCTTTTTGCTGGAGATCTGATTGTTTACTTAGGGGATGCTTAAAAACTCCACAAGAAAACATAAACAATTAAGTAATTTCCAGTAAAGTGGCCAGAATACAAATTAACCTAAAAAAATCAGTCGCCCTTTCTTTCCACCAACACCAAGCAACTGAACGAAGAATACAAGGAGACCTTTCCACTCACACAGTAGCCTCAAAAACAAATAAATAGGAGTGAACCAACCAAAGACACCAAAGATCTCTACAAAAAAAATTTAAACCCCTTGAAGAAGGAAATTGCCCAGAAGATGGAGAAAAAAACCTCCCATGTTCATGGATCGGATAGAAAAATTAATATAGTAAAATGTTACCGTTTTCACCCAAACTATGTGTACAGGGTTAATGCACTCCCAAATTAAAATCCTAAAGTTTTCTTCACAGGTTTGAAAAAAAAAGTCCTTAATTTCTTCGGGAAAAACACAGAACGATCCAAATAGCCAAGAGCAACCCTGAGTGAAAAGAGACACAGGGGGGATCTCTATACCAGACTTAAACTGCGCTAATACATGTGCTATAGTCATAAAAACCAGTTGGTACAGGCACAAAAAACAGGCCTGTTGCCAATGGAACACAAACGGAAGACACCAAACTTGAGCAACATTACAATTTCAGCCACCTCATAATTGCAGAAGGTGGCACAAGAGACACAATGGAAGGAAAGACAGCATCTTACAAATGGTGTTGGCAAAACCTGGATCACCACTGTAGAAGAATGAAATTAACCCTCTACCTCTCGCACCTGTAACAAAAGTCAATTCCAATGGATCAAAGACCTCAAAACGTGAAACCCCAAATTCTGAGGCAATAGAAGAAAAAGTTTGCAGCAGGACTACAAGACTAGGCGTAGGAAAAGATCCTAAATCAGAACCAGACAAGGCTGCACAAGAATTACGGTCAACAATGGACAAATGAGACCTCATTAAACTTAAAAAAAAAAAAAGCTTCTGTACATCAAAAGGAAATAGTCAAGGAAGTAAAGAGAATTCCCACAGAGTGGAGGAAACCTTCATGCAGAACATCTGACAAAGCATTGATTTCCAGAATATATACAACTACTCAAAAAAAAAAAAAAAAGCAGAATGAAAACAAATGACCCACTCAAAAGATGGAGCAAAGAGCTGAACAGATGCTTCACAAGTGAGGAATTAGAGATGGCTGTGAGAAACATCTTAAAAAATGTTCAATGTCACCAATAATTAAGGAAATGCAAATTAAAACCACTTTAAGACATCATTTCACTCTGATAAAACTGGCTAGGATCAAGAAAACAAATGATACCAAGTGCTGGAGAGGTTGTTGGGGAAAGGGGAACACTCATCCACTGCTGGTGGGAATGTAAACTCATATAGCCACTATGGAAAGCAGTGTGGGGAACCCTTGGAAGACTTTGAATGAGCTTACCACCTGACCCAGTCATACCACTCCTGGGTATTTACACACAAGACTCATCTTATCGCAGAGATACGTGCACAGCCATGTTTATTGCAGCTCTCTTCACAAGAGCAAAGAGCTAGAACCAATCCAAGAGCCCCTCAACTGACGAGTGGATAGAGAAAATGTGGTACATCTATACAATGGAGTTCTATGCAGCGGTAAAGAAAGATGACATCATGAACTTTGCAGGTAAATGGATAGAGCTAAAAGATATGCTGAGTGAAGTAACATAGTCCCAGAAAAACAAACGACGAATGGTATCCCTCATCTGTGGATGCTAGCACCAATTACCTAATTGTATGGCAAACTGAGCAACGTTAATGTGATCTGAAAACAACTGTTCTCTTATATTGTGATTCTCTTAAAAATAAATACATAAATAATTAAAAAAAAAGAACTGTCTTTAGTGCCAGGTGTGGTGGTGCACGGCTTTACAATCTCAGCACTGGAGAGGCAGAGGCAGGCAGATCTTTGTGAGTTCAAGGCCAGCTTTGTGTACAGAGTGAGCTCCAGGCCAGCTGGGACTAAAGGGAGACCTTGACTCAAAAAATACCGACCCCCCAATTTTGTTATAGGCACATTTAAATTACTGTTCCATTTGTTTAACTTTGGTAGGTCAGGTGCATCCAGAAACTCATCCATGTATTTTGGACTTTCCACCATACCCCAACACAGTAATGGTATGTGACTTAAATACCCTATTCTCACCAGTGGACAGGTTATCTGGACAAAATCTAAACAAAAAAATATTCACATTAACTGACATTATAGGATAAATGAGCTAACACACATCTACAGATGTGTATTAGCTACAGATTCTACCCAGACAGTATAGAGTACAGATTTCAGCAGCCCATGGAATGTTCTCTAAAATAGATTATGTATTGAGATGCAAAGGAAGCCTCAATAAATATAGAAAAACTGAAATAACATTTTGAATACCATGTGGACCACAATAGAATATACTAGAAATCAAGAGCAAAAGAAACTACAGCAAACAACACCAACTCAGCTGGTTGTGTGTGGTGGGGCATGCCTTTAATCCCAGCACTTGGGAGGCAGAGGCAGGTGGATCTGTGTGAGTTCAAGGCCAGGCCAGCCCTGTCTACAAAGTGAGTTCCAGGACAGCTGGAGCTATAGGGAGACCCTGTCTCAAAAAGACACACACACACACAAAAAAAAAAAAAANTGTGTGTGTGTGTGTGTGTGTGTGTGTGTGTGTGTGGTGTCCCTAGGGCCTCCAATAAAATATTTGCTTTAAAAAATGATGAAAGGCACAAAACCTTTAGCAACAGCATTTTGCACAATAAAGGGAAAAAACCCTAAACCAAAAATTATTAGCAACAGACTTTGACAAGAAGAATCAAAGACATTTCTGGAATAGAATGAGACATCTTTAAGTTCTTTAAAGAGACAATGGGCCGGGTATGGTGGCACACACCTTTAATCCCAGCACTTGGGAGGCAGAGGCAGGTGGATCTTTGTGAGTTCAAGGCCAGCCTGGTCTACAGAGTAAACATATTAGGGACTGTAGAATATAAAGACAAAATTTATGACAACAATAGTAGAAAGGCTGGGAGGGAAATAATCAAAGCTTATGGTTTTAAGTTACCTCTATGAAAAATGGAAAACTCACATTAACTCAGATTATGAAATAAAAATATAGAGAGTGAAATCTAAAGAGTCATGAATATAATATGGTAGAATTATAGGTAACATAAGGACATGAATAACAGGATAGAATAATGAAAAATATTAAAGAAGGTAAGAAAATAATCATAGAATGGTTAAAGAGAAGGGGAAAAGAAATGATGGTTTGAACAAAGTTGAATAAAATAGAACAACTTTGTTTACATATGAACATGAAAAGATCATGTTAAAAGACCCAAATATATATATACATATATATATATATATATATTCCTACCGTCATGTTGGCAGTATGTCTTCTCATGCATCCTACAAAGAGAGCCCGCTGTTGGGTTAGTCACTTTCATCTCATCCATAACACTTTGTGATGCTGTGACTCACAATCCACGCTAGGGGTCACCAGACTGTTTCTGTTAAGAGCTAGGTGGAAATTTTTACAGTCTACAAGTGGTGGTGGTGCTCGTGCTGCTGCTGCTGTTCATGTTGATGATTCCCTCCCTCCCTCCCTCCCTCCCTCTCTCCCTCTCATGTAAGTCTTTAAAATGTACCAACTATCCTTAGGTTGAAATCCATACAAGAGCAGGCAGCCAGCCAGTGGCGTTCAGCTCTCGGGTTGTAGTTGCCAATGCTTACTGTGCAGATTTGTCAGATGTTGCTTTTCTATCAATAGAAAGTACTAGAAAAAATGGAAAGGCCTGGGCAGTGAGAAGAGCCTTGATCCTTTACGTACCCTTTGTTGCTGTCATCATCATTTGAATTACACAGATTTGTTTGTTTGTTCATTTTAACCCTGACATAGGCAACAGGCACGGATTTCTAATCCACCTCTTGTGAAACCAGTCACACGTGCTTCATCTGCCATAGCAGCGTCAGCCGGGCAGCGGGACTCTTCAGAGGGCTGGGGACTGACTGCAGGTTCCTTCTTAAAGCTTTCAGGGCTCCAAAGCCCCACCAGACCCAGGAACAGCAACTTCCCTGTATTTACTATCTATGGACTGAGTGCCTTCAGTGTTTCTTTTTGCCTTTTCAGTTCTTTATTTTTTGGATTAACATACAGTTTATTCTCAGAGGTCATAATTTTGATACATATGTGATGTTTATATAGACATATTTTGGAGCAACACAAAGGGGAGGGAACAGCAACAACATAAAGACTGGGTCAAAGAACTAAAGAACTAACCAATACAGTTAAATGCTGCCCCAAACAACAAGCCTCTGCAGGAAAAAAAACAACAACAAAAAACGAGAGGAAGATGGAAGACATGTATGGGTATGGCAGAGTGCATGAACTGGGGTGAAGTGGGGGGCAGGGAGAGGGGAATATATCAGAATTGGACTGAAAGATGATGTATGAAATATACAAAACATCAATAAAATATTTAAAAAACACTTATCTACAGAAAATAATATAAATAAATAAAAAATGGTGACTAATCACCAAAAATAAAAAAGAAATACAAGCAAGTCATGATTTAGACTTAGGTGTTGAAGTTGACCAAAGGTTGGAAAAACAACGAGAAAACCAGAATACACATATACTTCATATTATTGTCATGGGAGATTTTCCAATTGGAAAGCATGATAAATACTTAAAGGATAACTTATATCTGGACCTTACAAGAGACAGGTATTTTAATAGCCTAGCAAAAATTTTTCATTCTTATAGCCAAAATGTAGATAGCTATCAAAGAATTATCTGCTACTAAGACAGCTCTTAGGCTTTGTTACTGTTGTTAAAGATTTCTCTGTTCTAAACACTTGACAATATAAAAAATATTTTTGAAAGAAGTCCAATTTTCTAAATATGGTGTATTTATATTTACTTACAAATTAAAGTAATATGAGCAGGACACTCTTTCCCCAGAGGTCTGAATAAAAAGACATGATTTTCTTTTCAGTAAAAAATTTTTTCAGGGCTAGAGAGATGGATCATCGGTTAAAAGCACTGACTGCTCTTGCAGAGGACCCAGGTTCGATTCCCAGCACCCACATGGCGGCTAAGAACCGTCGCTAACTCCAGTTCCAGGGGATTCCGATGCCCTCTTCTGGCCTCCGTGGCATTGCATGACACGGTTGCATCAACCTACATGCAGACAGTACACTCATACACATACAAAATAATAAATAAAAATATTAAAAAAAATTTTCACCAGAGGGGATGGAGAGGTGGCTTAGTTGGTAAGTCCTCTGGCTGCTCTTGCAGAAGACCTGGATTCATTTCCCAGCAGCCACGTGGTGGCTAACAACTGTCCATAACTCTAGTTCCAGGGGATCCATTTGCCCTCTTCTGTGAACTTTGCATGCATGTGGTGCATCTACATACATCCAGGCAAAACATTCATACAGATAAGATAAATATACTATTTATTTATTTATTTATTTATTTATTTATTTATTTATTTATTTATTTATTTTTTTACATAAATTTATTTATTTATTTTTAACAAATCTAGACCCATGTTCCCGCTCATTCCCCCACCCCACCAGAGCTCGTGCATTCTGCCAAACATGCTTTCTATCTCTTAGTCTTTCTCAATATTTTCCATGGGGAAGTTGACTGTTTTGAGCAGAAGTTCACTGTTTCAGTCAGTTCTTTGATGCAGTATTTTCTGTTGTTGTTGTTGTTTCCAAAATGCATTATGCCCAACTGCTTTGTACAAAAGCTCAGGGGGCCCTACACAAGAAATACTTACAACTGGGTAATTGGCACTAGCATCCACAGATGAGTGATACCATGCATCGTTTGTTTTTCTGGGACTGTGTTACTTCACTCAGCATGATGTCCTCTAGCTCCAGCCATTTTCCTGCAAAGCTCGTGATGTCGTCTTTCTTTACTGCTGCATAGAATTCCATTGTGTAGATGTACCACATTTTCTCTATCCACTCGTCAGTTGAGGGGCATTTAGGTTGGTTCCAGCTCCTTGCTATTGTGAAGAGAGCTGCAATAAACATGGCCGTGCATGTATCTCTGTGGTGGCGTAAGTCTTGAGGGTACATGCCCAGGAGTGGTATGGCTGGGTCGGGTGGCAAGTTCATTCCAAGTCTTCCAAGGGTTCTCCACACTGCTTTCCATAGTGGCTGTACAAGTTTACATTCCCACCAGCAGTGGATGAGTGTTCCCCTTTCCCCACAACCTCTCCAGCACTTGGTATCATTTGTTTTCTTGATCCTAGCCAGTCTTATTGGAGTAAGATGATATCTTAAAGTGGTTTTCATTTGCATTTCCTTAATGATTAGTGATGTTGAGCAGTTCTTGAGGTGTTTCTCAGACATCTCTAATTCCTCGCTTGTGAAGTCTCTGTTCAGTTCTTTGCTCCATCTATTGAGCGGGTCATTTGTTTTCTTTTTTCTTTGTTTTTTGAGTAGTTTATATATTCTGGAAATCAATGCTTTGTCAGATGTATCTGCAGTGAAGGTTTCCTCCCACTCTGTGGGATTTCTCTTCACTTCCTTGATTGTTTCTTTTGATGTACAGAAGCTTTTGAGTTTGATGAGGTCCCATTTGTCAATTGTCGACCTTAATTCTTGTGCAGCTGCTGTCTGATTTAGGAAGTCTTTTCCTACGCCTATGTCTTGTAGTCTGCTGCCAACTTTTTCTTCTATCACCTTCAGAGTTTGGGGTTTCACGTTGAGGTCTTTAATCCATCTGGAGTTGACTTTTGTACAGGGTGAGAGGTAGGGGTTTAATTTCATTCTTCTACAAGTGGTGATCCAGTTTTGCCAACACCACTTGCTGAAGATGCTGTCTTTTCTCCATTGTGGTTTCTTGGCCCCCTTGTCAAATATGAGATGGCTGAAATTGTATGTGCTCAGATTTGGATCTTCGGTTTTGTTCCATTGGTCAACAGGTCTGTTTTTGTGCCAGTACCAGGCTGTTTTTATGACTATAGCCCTGTAGTATAGTTTAAAATCTGGTATAGAGATCCCTCCTGTGTAGCTCTTTTCACTCAGGATTGATTTGGCTATTCGGGGTCTTTTGTTTCTCCAAATGAATTTAAGAACTTTTGTTTCCAAGCCTGTGAAGAAACTCTTGGGGATTTTGATTGGGATTGCATTAAATCTATACAAGAGTTTTGGTAAAATGGACATTTTTACAATGTTAATTTTCCCAATCCATGAGCATGGGAGGTTTTTCCATCTTCTGAGGTCTTCTTCAATTTCTTTCTTTAAGGGTTTAAAATTTTTGTTGTAGAGGTCTTTGGTGTCTTTGGTTAGGTTTGTTCCTAGGTATCTTATTGTTTTTGAGGCTATTGTGAGTGGGAAGGTCTCTTTGAATTCTTTCTCCAGTTGCTTGTTCTTGGTGTAAAGAAAGGCCATTGATTTTCTAAGGTTAATTTTGTATCCTGCCACTTTGCTGAAGCTGTTAATCGTTTCTAGGAGTTTTCTGGTGGAGTTTTTTGCATCCCTTAAGTAAACAATCATATCATCAGCAAATAGGGATAGTTTGACTTCCTCTTTTCCAATTAGTACTCCTTTAATATCCTTTTCTTGCCTTATTGCTCTAGCAAGTGTTTCAAGCACTATGTTGAAGAGGAGTGGTGATAGGGGGCAGCCTTGCCGGGTTCCTACCTTTAAAGGGAATGTTTCTGTCATTTCCCCATTTAGGATGATATTGGCTGTGGGAAGATAAATAAATTTTTAGAAAAAAATTCATTAAAAATAAATTGAAATTTCATGAGCAAGAAAACTTCTGAATTTCCAAGGACAAGTCTGATCTGGTAAGTGATGCTTTCTAGAGATGTATGTGAACATTTAATTTGGTAATATATAATTTGGTTTAGGATTGCTTAATCACTTAGACACTAGTTAGCTGAGGATTACAATGGTTAAAGCAAATGATAGAATGCTATATTAAAAATTAAGATTATTTGAATAAAACATAAAACATAGATTTGCTTTAAAATTTGAAATGTATTTTCTATTGTTGTGAAAACCTGTGGCAAATTAAAATATATGTATATGTCCAGTGCTATACAATATAGCCAGATAGATAATTTTTAAAAATATGCTGAACAAATTTAATTCTATGTAAGAAGAGATTTTTCATTTTCAAAAAGGTAGTGGCTGCTATCAAAATACTTAAACTTTTTATACATCTAGGCCTTTTTCAGCATGTGGATTCTGGGGTTGTGTTAGTAAGTTTCGCTCCATTTCAAACAAATAAAAATAAATCTGAGCATATCAATTCACTTGGGAAATAAAGAAATTGATTTTATTAGATAGAGTCAAGACCAGAACCTGGAATGTGAACTTTTCCACTGCGAGCAAAGCATCTATTGTCCAGAATCTGGAGATGGAGAGACCTGAAATAATGTTCTGAAGCTATCCAGGGAAGGCAAACAAAGAAGCGATGCACAGAGTGGAGAAGTGAAAGATGCTGCAGTTTCAGAGAATGAGGCCAACGAATTCGAAAGGCCTTTTCAGTTCTTTATTTCACATTTGACTCTCGCAATGTTAAATTCTCATTGAAAATATCTGTTTGTACTCTGATTTTTTTTTTTTTTTTTGAAACAGGAGCTCCCTGTAGCCCCAGCTGGCCGGGAGCTCGCTCTGTAGACCAGGCCAGCCTTGAACTC
>VZQC01003622.1:689941-746148 GCA_009823505.1 Rhizomys pruinosus
TCTTCCCCTCTTCCTGCCGCTGGGCTCAAGAGATCTCAAATCTCAAGAGTCACACAAGCGTGCCTTTAATACCGGCTGGGAGGATAACTCCGCCCCCACAGCCACTAGATCTAATCAAGCCAAAGACCACACCTTTAATCCCAGCTGGGGGGATAACTCCAACCTCACAGCCACAAAGGCCAATCAAACCAAAGACAGCAGGACCAAACGATCAGCAGTCAGCTCGCCAAGGCACCCAGTTCCTACCTATCTTCCCCTCTTCCTGCCGCTGGGCTCAGGAGATCTCAGACATTTTATTTTTAAAGTTTTTGATTTGTATATTATTTGTATTTTATGCATATGAATGTATTGTCTGCATGTATATAAGTGCACCTGTGTCATGCAGTGCTCTTAGACACAGGGCTTTGGATTCCCTGGAACTGGAGTTATAGAGGGTTGTTAGCTGCCATGTGGGTGCAGGGAGTCAAACCCAGGTCCTCTTCAAGAGCAGCCAGTGCTCTTAACCCCTGAGCCATCTTTCCAGCCCCTGGATGGACATTTCTGTTTTATATTTATTTAATATCATAGTTAATTTTATGTCTTTTTAAAAATTTTTTTATTCAGGGTCTCCTTATAGTCCCAGCTGGCCTGGAACTCACACTAGACCCTGTTGCCAGGATAAGATTTGTCCTGATTGTTCTGATTTGATTCCGTGTTTGGGAGACCAGGGGTAAGTGACAATCATCAAGGAGGGAGTGCCAATGAACATTTTTTTTTTTTTGTCTTTTTGAGACAGGGTCTCCCTTTAGTCCCAGCTGGCCTGGAGCTCACTCTGTAGACCAGGCTGGCCTTGAAGTCACAGAGATCCACCTGCCTCTGCCTTCCAAGTGCTAGGATTAAAGGTGTGCGCCACCATGCCTGGTGCCAATAAACCTTTTATGACTAATTTAAACAAGTATGAGGTATAGAAGAAGTAACTGTTCTTTATGTCAGGCATACTCCAAGTCCTGTGGGTGAAATCCTAACATCTCTAAAATATTATTCAGGTTCCTTTGTCAGGAGTTGTATTTCAGGGCTGGAGAGATAGCTCAGTGGTTAAGAACAGTGACTGTTCTTGCAGAGGGCCTGGGTTCAATTCTCAGCACTGATATGGCAGCTAACAACCTTCTGTAACTCCAATTCCAGAAGATCTTACCCCTCTTCTGGCTTCTCCAGGCATTGCATGACATGAGTACACTTATATGCAGGCAAGACACTTATACACATAAGGTAAAAACAAATAAAATAAAAATTAAAAAATAAGTTGTATTTCTACAGAATGTTAACAGACAATAGATTAGTCATAGGACTTTATAAAAACACAACTATCCAGAGAAAACATTTTTATTATTACTATTTAAAAAAAGATTTCATTTGTTATTTCTATGTGTATGAGTGTGTTGCTTGCATGTATATAAGTGCACCAGTGGTTTGAATTGCCTACAGAGGTAAGAAGAGGGCATCAGATCTCCCAGAACTGGAGTTACTGATGGTTGTTAGCTGCCACGTGGGTTCTGGGAACTGAACCTGGGGCCAGTGCTGTTAACTGCTGAGCCATCTCTCCAGCCCTTATTATTTTTTGAGACAAAGTCTCACTATGCAGCCCTGGTTGGCCTAGAACTGGTTATGTAGACCAGACTGGCCTTGAACTCACAGAGATCCACTGGTCTTTGGCTCCTGAGAGCTGGGATTAAAGGTGTACATCACCATGCGGGGCCCAAGAGCATATACTTTTGCAGAATGTTATTAGATAATAGTTATAAAGCTTACTGTAACTCCAGCTATCAAGAGCAAATGTTTTTGCAGAATGTTATAAAGACAATAGTTATAAAGCTTAACAAAAACATAACTAACAAGAGTAAACGTTACTTGAAAATTAAGTATTTGTTTACAGATTTACCAATGTTCCAGACCTTTTAATTATCAAAGAGGCGTTGCTTGAGGTGCCCGGTTTTAAGGCCTGTCTAATTGCTTTTGCTGAAAAAAGTCACAATACAATTAGGAATACACAAACAAAATCTCAGAAAAATCCAATACCATTAACAATTTTGTTTAAAGAGCAATATCTCTGTAAGCTCTGTGCCTTAAAAGGCTTATATAATACATATATAAAGGAGCCAGCAACAATTAGCATCATTATTTAAGTGAGTATGTAGAAATTTTTTGTTTGTTTGTTTGTTTGTCTTTTAGGACAGGGTCTCCCTTTAGTCTCAGCTGGCCTGGAGCTCCCTCTGTAGACCAGGCTGGCTTTGAAATCACAGAGAGCCACCTACCTCTGCCTCCCAAGCACTGGGATTAAAGGCATGCACCACCACACCCAGACAGAGAGGTTTTTTTTTTTTAAATATGTTAAGTCAAGTTCTACTACTGAAGTAAGATTGTTTACAAATGTATGGAATAATGTGAATTATTAAAAACAGTTTAGATTCAAGTGTATTGCATATATATACTTATGCAATATAATATAATATAATAGCAAAATATAATAGCAAAATACTTATTTTGTCAGAGCAAACAGATGTATACCTGTTGTATCTGAAAATTGCACAGAAAAACTCTTAAGTCCAGGATTCAATCTTTAATACAAAATTATTTAATTTGCTGGTGCACCAGAACCCAGTTGAGACAACTGATGCATGGGGGGGGTCAATTGTTGATGCATCAGGGACACAACCCACTCCATGCAGGGATGGGTGCGACCTCGACTGTTACAGAGAGCTTTTAAGGACAAAAAAACATAAACTAGAGGAATTTGGTGACATTATAGAAACACAATTGTGAGGCTGTAGAAACACAGTGCAAGCAGTGGTAACCTTTAAGCTGATTGGTTGTGTTTAGCAGTGTGAAGCCCGTTGGAGAGGACTGGGCTCCTTAGGGGCTGGGAAGCACCCCTTCAGGGTTGGAAAAGTTCATCCTGACCTCACGTAGCTGTGGGAACTAAGAACTCAGGGCCAACTGTATTCTTGAGTTTAAGGTAGTCATGGGAACCAGACTTGCGTTAACTAACTTAATCTTACAGTTAACTCCTTCCTTCTGATTAACTCTTTCTGAACTGTTCCCAACATTCCCCCTTAGAGTCAGGATCATGAGTCAAATCATGGATTCGTCTGGAGTAATGGGTCGAAGGGCCATGAGCTGGAATGCAGAGATTTTTTTCTTTTCAAATGTAACTAGGGCATGACATCTGTGGGCACCTGGTGGGGCAGTCAGCAAGCAAGATGACTACTAAGGTACACTCCTATACAGGCTCTGGGCAGGACCCCAGGTAAGGGGAAGAGGTCATAAGATTGACAGCCTCTGGAGGAGGTGGACACCTGTGCGTCCCTTGGAATTCTGGGAAACTCAGACCTAACATTCCAGCCTTTTGATTATAAGGGAATGGGATGCTGTTCTCTCTTCTCTATCTGCTTCAGATCTTAGGAAGCCTGAAGTATCAGGGGAATAGGTGTCAGGCTGGAGAGTTAGAATCCAGTCTCTCATGTTGGGTGCTCTGGATGCCTGGCGTTTTTGTCCAGATCAATAGTGGCCAGTAGTTAGTGTACAGTTTTGCTGCAACTGAAAAGTCAAGCTGGTTAAGTCTTATGTGAGTGTACCAGTCCATGGACTTCACAGTGCCAACAGGGGGCCTAGTTAGTGCATTAGTAATCGGAGAGTCCCTGTCTATAGAGTCTTCGGAGGAAAAGAGGACCTCTAATCTAAGGAATTGGAAAAATAGTATTTTTAGTACTTGGGGCTCCAGAATGAGAGCCAGCTTAACCATGACCTATTCCTGAGTTATTTTCTAGCATGGCACAGTAGATCTTTCACCTATCTCTATGGTATTTCTTTTGACTATAGTTTCCTGTTGGGGTGTTTAAAACCACACAGTTAGCTCAGATAAATTAAATTAGTTTTGGTGTTAAGATCAGCTGAGGTTCTGGTCCTTAGGGGTCACTCAGGCCTTGTGCATGGCTCTTTTTACCAGTTCCATGTACATGAGGACAAAGTCAGGTCTTGCTTGACTGGAGTTTCTCTTTGAAGCGTGAGGAGCTTCTCCTCTATATTGACTTTCCTCCTTTGACTGGACACTGGCCAGAAGAAGTCCTCTAAGGTGAATCTCTAAGATCTCCCTGACTCAGGATGACTGGTGACTCACTGCCATAGGACAAGTAGAGAGGTGCTCATGCAGGACCCTAGGACTTAAGTTGACCTTAGAGGGTAAGGGCCAAAAGATTGTCCCTTTAAATCCCTCTTGCCAAATAAGATTGGAGCTTTAAGTATAGTTTTACTTGTTTATTTATTTATTATTTTTTATGTGTACTGTGTACGAGTGTACTGTCTGCATGTAGGTTGGTGTACCCATGTTGTGCAATGCCTCGGAAGTCAGAAGATGGTGTTGGATTCCCCTGGAACTGGAGTTAAAGACAGTTCTTAGCCAACAATTGGGTGCTGGGAATTGAACCCAGGTCCTCTGCAAGAGCTGTCAGTGCTCTTAACTGCTGAGCCATCTCTCCAGCCCCATAAGTATGGTTGTTAAACCTCCAAGAGGGTCAGTTGAATGTTTTCCTATATAACACATAAATAAAGCTTGAACTTTGGTCTTTTCAAGATGGAGTCTCCCTGTAGCCCCAGCTGTCCTGGAACTCACTATGTAGACCAGGCTGGCCTTGAATTCACAAAGATCCGCCTGCCTCTGCCTCCTGAGTGCTAGGATTAAAGGCATGTGCCACCATGCCTTGCTTGACTTAAACATTTTTAATAAATTATTAATTGCAGTGGCAAAACACTCTGACTAATAGTAAAAGCTCATGACAGGAGCCTGAGGGTAGTAACTGCAGCAAACGCTAGGAAGGGATGCTGCTTACTGGCTTGTGTTGCTGGTTCATATTCAGCCCATTGTATACAATGTAGAAATATCTGGCCAAGAATGGAATTTCCCACAATGGGCTCAGGCCAGTCCAATGAAGGCAATTATTGAGGTTTCTTAGCCCAGGTGTGTCAGATTGGCATTAAACCTATCCAGTGAAGCATAAAATTTGTTCTTTAACATTAACATAGTCCAGGAAACAAACCCAAGATAATAAAGAGGCTAAAAATAATACCTTCTAGGACTCTCTCAAATAAAGGCCGTGTTACTTGTCTCCAGATTTTGAATTATAGCTTTGAGAAGGAAAAGGAGGAGGGCATTATCACATGCCTACAGCAGGCAGGGAATACTTAAATCAAGCTCACCAGAATTGGTTTCATTCAGACTGTTCTCATGTAGTCCCTGGAAGTGAAACCTAATTTTTCTTAAAAATATTAAAAGTAACATGTGCCAAGTATAGGAGAGTTATAGAAGTTAATGGACCAACAGCAAGTCACAGCAAACATACAAGAAATTAAAGACTAGCTAGATGAGACATATTTAAAGAAAACAAGCTGGGCGTGGTGGCGCATGTTTTTAATCCTAGCACTCGGGAGGTAGAGGCAGGTGGATCTCTGTGAGTTCAAGGCCAGCCTAGTCTCCAGGCCAGCTGGGACTAAAGGGAGATCCTGTCTGAAAAAGACCAAAAAAAAAAAAAAAAAAAAAAAGAAAAAAGAAAAAAAGTATGTTTCATTTTAAGTGCAAAAATAGAGTTTATAATACTTACCAAGTGACTTTTACCAAATGTTTATTCTATTAATCCACTGCATCCACAGGGTGGTAACACTTTGTTTATCATTTCCACCAACTACAGCATTTGTAAGTAAACCAGAATAAAAACTTTCATTATAGATGTAGCTAATGAATATTAATATATATGTCTTTTTGAGACAGGGTCTCCCTGTAGTCCCAGCTGTCCTGGAACTCACTTTGTAGCCCAGGATGGCCTTGAACTCACAAAGATCCTCTGCCTCCCAGTGCTAGGATTAAAGGCATGCATCAACACATCCAGCAATTTAAAAAAAAATTTTATTTTATTTTTTTTTATTTTTGTATGTGTATGATGTACTGTCTGCATGTAGGTCTGTGCACCCATGTCGTGCAATGCCGCGGAGGTCAGAAGAGGGTCTCAGATTCCCCTGGAACTGGAGTTCTCCTGGAATTGGAGTCACAGACGGTTCTCAGCCGCCATGTGGGTGCTGGGGATCGAACCCGGGTCCTCTGTAAGAGCGGTCGGCGCTCTTAACCACTAGGCCATCTCTCCAGCCCCACATCCAGCAAATTTTAAGGACCTATAGTTCCCCCAAATTTTATTCCATGTTATCAACCCCATCAGATCAAAAGCACTTGCCAAGCTGAATGAGTTGCAAAGTAAATAATGATTTTAGGTCACACAGAAATGTGCAGTGTTCTCAAAACTCAACAGTTACCCTCTAACACAAATCTGTAAAGCTTAACTTAAAGAGTTGGAAGATAAGTTTCACAGTAATGTAATTTTAACTTTCATTTATATTTACCTTTAATATATTATTATGATGTTTATGTCACAATGGTGCTATTCAGTGTTCACAATTTACAGCTTCAGTTTGTACAGACCTAACCCAGGAACATAAGGGACAATATTATAAACTATCCCTAAGGGGAAAAAATGAACCACCACTCCACATAGAACTATAATAATGGTATGAATTTAAAACACATTAACACAGTGTGTTTATTCATGGGGGCTGTTTTTAAAATACCAGCATGTGAATTTGCATATTTTATCTAACAGCTATACCTTTATTCACTAAGAAATTTGCATTAATTTTTCTTTAACCATCTTTTTTACCTTACCTCAAAAATTTATTGACTTGTGTTTTTCAATGGGTTTTAAACCATCTTGGGGGGAGTGGGCAGTCAAAAAACAGAGAATAACAAATTAGTAATAAAAACTTTGTCTCCCATATTAAAAGTGGAATTTAAACCTTCACAGGGCAGTTTGAACCTCTGAAATCCAAATGACCTATTTAGTATTCAGGTCTAAAGCAATTTAAAAAATTTTTGAATAACTTCCATTTTACCCTTGAATATCAAACTGATTGGTAGTCATATCCCCATGTATAATTAGAGTTTAATAGCTTGTTGAGTACAATATTAGTAAGGTAAAAAAGACAAACTAAATTTCAACTGGAAAAAAGTATTACATTCAGTTTTAAAATCATTTACTAACAGGACAACAGATATATAAAACATTTTTATTATGTATGTATGACTCAACATTTATATATGTCTTTTTCACCTGAGGCTGTGACAAGGTGTGTTGTATCGCAAAGGGATGAACTTGGAATTTTAGTTGTAAAATTAATTTTCATAGACTGTCCACCTGTTGCACAGTACTGAGAATCTCCCGCTGTGGAACACAATTGCTATATAACTACATTATACAATTTTTAAAAGTGAACAGTGTATTAGTCACTTTTCTGTTGCTGTGATAAAACACCATGACCAAAGGAACTTATAAAAGAAAGAGTTTATTTGAGCTTATGATTGACGGTTCCAGGGAATTAGAGTCCATTGTGGCGGGAGGCATGGCAGCTGGAGCTGGAGCAGCTAGCTGAGGGTCACATCTCACAATGAGCACAGGAAGCAGAGAGAGCGACTGTAGACCACGAGGCTTGTTAAACTCACTAAGTCTGCCCCCAATAACGTACTTCCTCTAGCACAGCCATACCTTCTAAGACCTCCAAGAACAGTGCCACCAACTGGAGACAAATGTCTGAATACCTAGAGCCTATGGGGGACACTCATTCAAACCGCCACATTCCACTCCCTGGCCCCCATAGGCTCCTGACCATATAAAATGCAAAATGCATTTAGTCCAACCTTAAAAGTCCCCATAGTCTTTACCAGTTTCAATGTCATTCAAAAGTCCACAGTCCAAAGTCTCTTCTGAGACTCAGGCCAATCTCTTAACTGTAAGCTCCTGTAAAATCAAAAGGCAAATTACATACTCCCAATGTACAGTGGAACCGAATACACATTCCCATTCCAAAAGGGAGGAATAGAGGCATAGTGAGGAAATACTGGACCAAAACAAGACCGAAAACCAGCAGGGCAAACGCCAAGTCCTGTAGCTCCACATGCGACTTCTGGGACTTGACTTCCAAAGGGCTTACACGGCTCAGCTCTTCCAGCTTTGCTTGCAACATACATCTCTTTCTTAGGCTGGTACCACTCCCCGTATGCAGCTCTCCTTGGCAAATATCTCACAGGTCTGGCATCTCGAAAGTCTTCTTGGGGTCTCCGCTGCCAACCAGGCTTCATACTCACAGCTTCACGCAGTGGCCTATCACGGCCTTCTTTATTCAGGGACACCCCTGCTGTACTCTTCCTGGCCTCTTTGGCTCTCTGAAACCGTGGAGGAAGAGCTGATGACCCCTTCACTCTTGCACCACGTGAATGAAATTGCCGAATCTGGCTGCAAGTTCGGGCCGGACCCTGGCCCATTTCAACCACATTTGCAACTTTTCTCTGCCCTGGACTTGCTGGAGGATTAGCTGGGTGTGGTCTTGCCCTGAAGGTACTGATTCTTTTGTTTACTTGTAAATCTCGAGGCCCTTCCTTAATCACTTTAATCTCCTTATCAAAAGGAAACTCTCCTTCACAAGCCTTGGCCCCACCTTTAATCTTCCTAGTGCAGTTTTCAGATCCAACCTCTCCTTCACATGCCTTGGCCCCACCTTTAATCTTCCTAGTGCAGTTATCAGATCCAAACTGTACATTTTGCATTTCTTTCTGCCCCATCTGCTCTTTTTCACTGTAGATCTGTATAATATTCACCATTAAAAGCCACGCCACCATTTCTACATTAGGCTGTCTTGAAATATCCTCCGCCAAAGACATTAGTCCATTGCTTTTCAACTTAGCATCAGGCAAGCATTTGGGCTGTGGGCAAACTGCTGCCAGACTCTTTATCAAAATATCCCAGTTGCTGCCTAAGTCTTTATTTTCCTCTCAAACTACATTTTTTGCAGCAATGCTTTCTTCCAGGCTTCTACTAGAATGGCCCCTTAAGCTCTGCTTATAGTAGTCAACAGCTTTTCTAGCCCAAAGTTCCAAAGTCTTCCACATTTCTCCAAACATCCACATGGTCAGGTTCTTCATAGCCAACAGCCCACTCTCTGGTACCAAATAACTGTATTAGTCACTTTTCTGTTGCTGTGATAAAACACCATAACCAAATGAACTTATAAAAGGAAGAGTTTATTTGAACTTATGATTGATGGTTCCAGGGAATTAGAGTCCATTGTGGCGGGAGGCATGGCATCTGGAGCTGGAGCAGCAAGCTGAGGGTCACATCTCACAATGAGCACAGGAAGCAGAGAGAGAGAGAGAGAGAGAGAGAGAGAGAGAGAGAGAGAGAGAGAGAGCAACTGGAGACCACAAGGCTTGTTAAACTCACTAAGCCTGCCCCCAGTGACATACTTCCTCTAGCATGGCTACACCTTCTAAGACCTCCAAGAACAGTGCCACCAACTGGAGACAAATGTCTGAATACTTAAAGCCTATGGGGGACACTCATTCAAACCACCACAAACAGTAAAGGTTGAACTGAGCAGAGGAGCAGACATACATTGTTATAATACACAGACATATACACATTGGAGAAAATACTGTATACTGTCCATCAATGGTCTGATAGATTCCTAATATGCTGTAACTATATTACAGAGTTGTTAACAGTATCATCCACATACATACACACATTTATCCAAGAGATTTCTATCCTAGTGTTTGTATTGAACAGACTTACATACCTTGCTCTCAGACATGTTTTCATTCTTCAGAGATGTCATTTAAAGCATACAGCCCCAATTCCATTCCCAAGGCTGGGGTGGCTAGTACAGTTTTCCTATTATGCTGTCATTGATGCTTTACACCTTTAGTTTTCATCTATGAACTTACTGAAATATTTTAACAAGTGATGGAAAATAGAATTATATATCCAATTTGTACTGAAGGCTAGCCATAACCAAAGTCACAATACAATAATTAAAGACAGTTTCACCAAGGAAGAAGCTAAAGAATGAGCTGTCAGGAAACATTCACTTCTACTAAGGCAGTACAAAACCAAGACAATTCAGCAATGGAGACTACCAAAAAACATTTTAGGCTGTTTCATTGGAGGGAAGAGATTGGAGTTTGCAGGCATCCAGGGGACATGGGAGAAAGGTTAACACACAGAAAACTTGGACTGACAGACACATGACTTAATTGAACAATGAGATATTCCCCCCCCCTTTTCCCCCTAAAATCTCATTGAATACGTTGATGTCAAGGCAGAGAAAGTTCTCAGTTTTCTGGTCTGCTGCACACCTTGGCTTGTCACATTTACACACAATCATTTAGAGTTTAAGACATTTTTTAGTTAGCTCTATTAAAACACTTTTGTACTCAAAGCCCCCAAATGCTGGGTTGATTTCACTAAATGCCTGCTCCACCTTAACTAACAGTCCTGTTTAAGTGAGATAAGCTGCCTGGCATCTTACTATGATGGATCTTGTATTTCTGGGGGAATAGAACAGTGGAAGCTCTGACTGCTTGGAGCTTGCAGAATGGGCAGTTTGTGTGTATGCTTGCCTGCATAGGGCAAAGGGAAGGAGGGCCTACAGCAACTGCGGCAGGCATGAGAAAAGAGTTTGCCAAGCTACAGTGTAGAAGGCTTGGTCTGGGTGCCCTGGCCTGTCAAAAATAACAGAATGACAATGAACAAAATAAGTGAAGCTAAGATTAAAAGAGCTTTTCAGCTGGCCAGGTGGTGGCAGGCAGAAATGCTGCCCAGAAGACAGGAAGCACTGCAGAGGACAGAAAACAGTGCTGCACAGATGACAGGAAGCACTGCAGAGGACAGAAAACAGTGCTGCACAGAAGACAGGAAGCACTGCAGAGGACAGAAAACAGTGCTGCACAGAAGACAGGAAGCACTGCAGAGGACAGGAAACAGTGCTGCACAGAAGACAGGAAGCACTGCAGAGGACAGAAAACAGTGCTGCACAGAAGACAGGAAGCACTGCAGAGGACAGGAAACAGTGCTGCACAGAAGACAGGAAGCACTGCAGAGGACAGAAAACAGTGCTGCACAGAAGACAGGAAGCACTGCAGAGGACAGGAAACAGTGCTGCACAGAAGACAGGAAGCACTGCAGAGGACAGAAAACAGTGCTGCACAGAAGACAGGAAGCACTGCAGAGGACAGGAAACAGTGCTGCACAGAAGACAGGAAGCACTGCAGAGGACAGAAAACAGTGCTGCACAGAAGACAGGAAGCACTGCAGAGGACAGGAAACAGTGCTGCACAGAAGACAGGAAGCACTGCAGAGGACAGAAAACAGTGCTGCACAGAAGACAGGAAGCACTGCAGAGGACAGGAAACAGTGCTGCACAGAAGACAGGAAGCACTGCAGAGGACAGAAAACAGTGCTGCACAGAAGACAGGAAGCACTGCAGAGGACAGGAAACAGTGCTGCACAGAAGACAGGAAGCACTGCAGAGGACAGAAAACAGTGCTGCACAGAAGACAGGAAGCACTGCAGAGGACAGGAAACAGTGCTGCACAGAAGACAGGAAGCACTGCAGAGGACAGAAAACAGTGCTGCACAGAAGACAGGAAGCACTGCAGAGGACAGGAAACAGTGCTGCACAGAAGACAGGAAGCACTGCAGAGGACAGAAAACAGTGCTGCACAGAAGACAGGAAGCACTGCAGAGGACAGGAAACAGTGCTGCACAGAAGACAGGAAGCACTGCAGAGGACAGAAAACAGTGCTGCACAGAAGACAGGAAGCACTGCAGAGGACAGGAAACAGTGCTGCACAGAAGACAGGAAGCACTGCAGAGGACAGAAAACAGTGCTGCACAGAAGACAGGAAGCACTGCAGAGGACAGGAAACAGTGCTGCACAGAAGACAGGAAGCACTGCAGAGGACAGAAAACAGTGCTGCACAGAAGACAGGAAGCACTGCAGAGGACAGGAAACAGTGCTGCACAGAAGACAGGAAGCACTGCAGAGGACAGAAAACAGTGCTGCACAGAAGACAGGAAGCACTGCAGAGGACAGGAAACAGTGCTGCACAGAAGACAGGAAGCACTGCAGAGGACAGAAAACAGTGCTGCACAGAAGACAGGAAGCACTGCAGAGGACAGGAAACAGTGCTGCACAGAAGACAGGAAGCACTGCAGAGGACAGAAAACAGTGCTGCACAGAAGACAGGAAGCACTGCAGAGGACAGGAAACAGTGCTGCACAGAAGACAGGAAGCACTGCAGAGGACAGAAAACAGTGCTGCACAGAAGACAGGAAGCACTGCAGAGGACAGGAAACAGTGCTGCACAGAAGACAGGAAGCACTGCAGAGGACAGAAAACAGTGCTGCACAGAAGACAGGAAGCACTGCAGAGGACAGGAAACAGTGCTGCACAGAAGACAGGAAGCACTGCAGAGGACAGGAAACAGTGCTGCACAGAAGACAGGAAGCACTGCAGAGGACAGGAAACAGTGCTGCACAGAAGACAGGAAGCACTGCAGAGGACAGGAAACAGTGCTGCACAGAAGACAGGAAGCACTGCAGAGGACAGAAAACAGTGCTGCACAGAAGACAGGAAGCACTGCAGAGGACAGGAAACAGTGCTGCACGGAAGACAGGAAGCACTGCAAAGGACAGGAAACAGTGCTGCACAGTGGAAGTCATTCAAGCCAGTGACTTCCTTCAGACCCGAAGGGATGGAGTTGGATTGTCCACTTTGGGTCAGATGGAGAATCAGGGCGTTCCCTGTCTCTGGGCTCAGGGAGCACAGCCACGTCTGGCTTCTCTCTGTTGAGCACCCTGAGAAGTCTAGACCAAACAGATTCCAGTCAGATACAAATTCAAAACAAATTCTGGTACCAGTTTAAAACAGATTCTGGTCAGATACAAACTCTGACTACTCAAATTTTGACCGGATACAGATTCTGACTGGATACAGATTCAAACCAGTTACAGATTAAGAACAGAAAGCAAAAAAAGAAAACCTTACCTCGAAGTGAGATGGCCAGCACTCAGGGACAAGAAATTGGCTGGGCTCAGAAGTCTGTGCAATCCTGGATGAGCCCCCAAATGTTGGGTCCCAAAATTGCACAGAAAAACTCTTAAGCCCAGGATTCAATCTTTAATACAAAATTTATTTAATTTGCTGGTGCACCAGAACCCAATTGAGAAAACTGATGCATCAGGGGAACCAATTGTTGATGCATCAGGGACGAAACCCATTCCACACTGGGATGGGTGCAACTTTGATGACTGTCTGTTACAGGGAGCTTTTAAGGGCAAAAACCACAAACTAGAGGAATTTGGTGGCATTATAGAAACACAGTTGTGAGACTATAGAAACACAGTGCAAGCAGTGGTGACCTTTAAGCTTATTGGTTGTGTTTAGCAGTGTGAAGCCCCTTGGAGAGGACTGGGTTCCTTAGGGGGTGGGAAGCATGCTTTCAGGCCTGGGGAAGTTCATCCTGACCTCACGTAGCTGTGGGAACCAGGAACTCAGGGCTGGACTGTATTCTCGTGGTTAAGGTACTCATGGGAATCAGGCTTGCTTTAGCTAACTCAATTTTACAGTTAACCCTTTCCTTCTGAATAACTATTTCTTTTTTTTTTTTTTTTTCTTTTTGGTATTTTCGAGACAGGATTTCCCTGTAGCCCCAGCTGTCCTGGAACTCGCTCTGTAGACCAGACTGGCCTAGAACTCACAAAGATCCACCTGCCTCTGACTCCTGAGTGCTAGGATTAAAGGCGTGTGCCACCATGCCCAGCCTGAATAACTATTTCTGACCTCTCCTTAACATACCAGGGTTTTAAATAGCAGGATTGCCCAAATGGTAGGCTTATTTTTTTTTTTTTAGGTGTCTTAAATATGTAAGACAGTAAGGTCAACATTATATATCACATACATGGTGAAGCCTTTTTACAGAGGATTGGCTGGATCTCAAAAGTCCCATCATTTCGGGGTGTGGTGGCGCACACCTTTAATCCTAGCACTTGGGAGGCAGAGGCAGGTGGATCTTTGTGAGTTCCTGGTCTACATAGCAAGTTCCAGGACAGCTGGGGCTACAGGGAGACCCTGTCTCAAAAGAACCAAAAAAAAAAGAAAAAAGTCCCATCATGTCCATTTTGAGCAGATACCAGTTGATTTCGGGAGTTAAGGGAACAAATGAAAAATGCTAACAAGATCCACCACATCATGAAAAGTTTCTGTAATTTATTGGTTGTTGACAACTCAAGGCACATAAGCACAGCAACATTTCCACACCAATTAACAGTTCAAAATACTGAAATGTTACTAGTCTTAGGGAAGAGTAATGAAAATGAAGTAGTGTGAACAACAGAGGAAAGCACTTACAGAAATAGGATTTAATTAAAGCCTTTTAAATTTATTTTACTAAGATATTTCACACTTATGTAAATTATAACCAGACAATACATTCAATTTCTAGTTATGAGGGAACCTTTCTTTAACAACAGAGAGTGTGTGTGTGGAGGCTGGAGAGATGGCTCAGCGGTTGAGAGTGCTGATTGCTCTTGCAGAGGACCTGGGTTCTATTCCCAGCACCCATGGCAGCTAAGAACCGTCTTTAACTCCAGTTCCAGGGGAATCCAACAATAAATAAATAAATAAATAAATAAATAAATAAATAAATATCACACACACACAAATTATTGTGCAGAGAGCCAGGCAGCTGGCTTGATCTCTGTGAGTTCAAGGCCAGCCTGATCTACATAGTGAGCTCCAGGCCAGCTGGAACTAAAGGGATACCCTGTTTCAAAAAGACTAAAAAATAAAATTTGCACAGACAGTAAGGTCAGTAAGGTAACATAGGTCCTTAAAGTTAATTTTAACTTGGGGGGGTTTGGAGAGATGGCTCAGAGTGGTTAAAAGCACTGACTGCTTTTGCAGAGGATCTGGGGAATTGGTTCCTGGTACCCACATGGTGGCTAATGACCATCTGTTAACTACAGCTCCAGGGGATCTGATACCCTCTTCTGAAATCCATGGGCATTGCATGACATGGTTGCACTCACATACATGCAATCAATACACTCATACAAATAAAATAAAAAATATAAAACATTAAAAAATTACATTTTAGAGATTATATGTGTAATTCCAAGTGAGAGGCAAGAACCGATATAGAGATGGTCAAATTAGGAGTCCTTAAGCTGGTGGTGAGAGAGGAGGCTAAGGCCCAAAAGAACTCTCAACCCAGAGGAGAAGCAGGGCAGGGTTTATAAAACTTGAAACCAGGGGCTGGAGAGATGGCCTAGCGGTTGGGAGTGCTGACTGTTCTTTCAGAGGACCTGGGTTCAATCCCTAGCGCCTACATGGCGGCTGAGAGCTGTCTTTAACTCCAGTTCCGGGGGAGTCCATCGCCCTCTTCTGACCTCCGCAGCATTGCACAACACGGGAGCACAGACCTGCATGCAGACAGTACATTTATACACATACAAAAAAAAAAAAAAAAAAAAAAAAAAAAAATTTTAAAAAAAAAAAAAAAAAAAAAAAAAAAAAAAAAAAAAAAAAAAAAAAAAAAAAAAAAAAAAGACCTACCCCAAAATAAATAAAAATAAAACTTAAAATTACAATTATACCATGCCAGGGGCAAACCCAATAGCCATAGTTCCATTAGATCACCATAGTTACACCAGGCTAGGGCCAGGTCAGTTAACAAAGAGGTCTTCAGTTCACAAAGGTTTTGGTTAGGAAAAACCAAGTTTGCCAGAATTGTAGAAGCAATGGGTTCCATGGAGATGCAGGTATTGCTGAGTTTCCCAGTATTGTAGACACTGCCTGGCTGGTTGCAGTGGACGAGGTTAGACAAAAACACAGGGTAAAGCAAAAGTCAGCGAGGGCAAAATGGAGTTAGTTTTGCTATTTCAATATGTCCTGTAATTTTCATTGAATAAATGAAATTTGACATAAATAAGCTTTGATATACATAGCTATTATTTTATATATCATAGCCTTAATAAAAATCTTACATTTATCACTTATGCATTACAAGAATGAAACCATAGCAATAATACAACAAAAAGATTTGTAATGTATATCATTTAGAGGCATTTTATCAACATAAAGCATGTGGATATTATTTTACTTGGTTTAACATTTTAGCTAGCTTTTGTAATTTCTACAATATGATTTTCCTCTCTCTGCTGCATTCTGGAATCAATCTCCAAGATTCTACCAACAAGGAAGACCATAATTAGCATTTTCATTTTCTGGAATCAGTCTCCAAGATTCTACCAACAAGGAAGACCATAATTAGCATTTTCATTAGTTAACGTTTTACATAGGGCTGCCTAAAGTCCAGCTTTCTTTTTAGTGGCAAATTCTCTAAATTCTTGCATTTTAGCTAGCTTCACTTTAAAAGGAATTAAAAACTCAGATACAGAGAAGCAAAAGCTCTTACCTAAGACAATTTTAAGTTTATGTAAGACTAATAAACTACAAGTTTCCCTAGGGGGCACCAAGGTAGCATTTTTCAAGGTTATGTAAATCATGGTGGCCATCTTTCAACACCCTGATTGTCGATTTTGAATATTTCTATAGAACCTAGGTTCAGTAAGTGGCAGATACCTCAAATGGTTTAAAAACACCACCACCACCAACACAGCAACAAAACTCCCATCCCCCAAACAAATGTGTTCAAGAGAGCTTCCCAATTAACAAAGCCTGTAATACAAATTATGTGATAACAACTGGGCATGGTGGCACACACATTTAGTCCCAGTACTCTGGAGGCTGAGGCACGTGGAAGAGGTGAGTTCAAGGCCAACCTGGTCTACATAGCAAGTTCCAGGGCAGCTTGGGGCTACAGGGAGACCCTATCTCAAAAAGATTAAAAAAAATGTAATAACCCAAATAGGAAAGCAGAGTCTAAAGTACACTGGATTACGGAGAAACTTACCAAGGGTCAAACTTTCTTAAGACTCCAAAACAAAGTCCAAATACTAATTTTTCTGCTTCACCCAACAAAGGTCAAAGGTAGCTGATTCTGGCTGAAGGAATATAGGATAATGTCCCTAGAGAAAATGGTTCCAGTGTCTCCTGGGACCTTCCAGTCTTTCCTCTCTATCCATGGTCCACTTGTGATTGGGGTGGGGGTGGGTGGATTTGATGGATGTGGGAATTAGGATCCATCCACCAAAGGGTTCTTAGTCTCATTCATATAAGAATTTAAGAATGGACTCAAATGAAACTTTAGGATAATTTTATTAGTATTTGAGAAAAAAAAATCCTCAGGTCAGGCAAGTTGTAAATTTTAGCAGCTACCTTAGAGAGAAGAGTGGAGGGGAGAAGTAAAAATCCATGAAGCTATTCTAGTTTAGAGCTGACATGGTGGTCAGACACATGATGGACTAGCAGCCCCATCACTGGAGGGGGGATTTAGGGAGAAAGTAAAAAACAAATGAACAAACAAACAAACAAATAAACAAAAACAAATGTTGGGGCACCCTAAAACACTAAGGAAAGCATGGTTAGAAGAGAGCTGATAAAGAGCTGGGTTTGGTGACACACCCCTTTAATCCCAGCACTAGGGAAGCAGAGGCAGGTAGATCTCTGTGAGTTTAAGGCCAGCATGGTCTACATAGTGAGTTCCAGGACAGCTGGGGCTACAGGGAGACCCTGTCTCAAAGTCAAATTCAGCGTAAGTGATATAACGAGATGGATGGAAAACCTACTGCTTTAATGAGATGGTGAACTTTTCTGCCCAGAATCCCTGCCCCTTAGCACCATCTATGGATGGGGTCACAGACATTGGCCTCTCTGTAAGTCTTGCCTGCTATTCTGAATTCTTCAGAAATGCATAACCTCTCTTTTTCTTATCAGCAGCTCTCTCTCTCTCCTTTTTTTTTTTTTTTTTTTTTTTTTTTTGTCTTTTNCAGAAAACAGTGCTGCACTGCAGAGGACAGAAAGCAGTGCTGCCCAGAAGACAGGAAGCACTGCAGAGGATAGAAAACAGTGCTGCACAGAAGAGAACAGGAACACTGCAGGAGGGGGACAGAAAAACAAGGTCTAAACAGTGGTGCGGCAAACAGAAGACAAGGAAAAGGAGCACTGGCACATGCGGAGGACAAGAAACAGTGCTAGTGCTGCACAGAAGACAAAGGAAGCACTGCAAGGACAGAAAGCAGTGGCTGCACGAAGACAAGGAAGACTACTGCAGAGGACAGAAAACAGAGTGCCTGGCAAAAAAACAGAAACAAAAAAAGCCACTAGCACTGCAGAGGGACAGAAAGCAGTGCGGCCGAAACTGCAACAGAATACAGGAAGGAACAGATGACAGGAAGCAAAGTAAACTGCAGAGGGACAGAAAACAAAGTGCCTGCCCAGAAGACAAAGGAAGCACTGCAGAGGACAGAAAACAATGGCTGCTGCACTGCCAGCAGAGGACAAGAAAACAGAGTGCTACACAGAAGACAGGAAGCACTGCAAAGGACAGGAAACAGTGCTGCACAGAAGACAGGAAGCAGTGCAGAGGACAGGAAACAGTGCTGCACGGAAGATGGGAAGCACTGAAGAGGACAGAAAACAGTGCTGCACAGAAGACGGGAAGCACGGCAGAGGACAGAAAGCAGTGCTGCACAGATGACAGGAAGCACTGCAGAGGACAGGAAACAGTATAAATCACAGACACAGGAAGTGCAGAGGAACTGGAAACATTATAAATCACAGACACAGGAAGTGCAGAGGAACTGGAAACATTATAAATCACAGACACAGGAAGTGCAGAGGAACTGGAAACATTATAAATCACAGACACAGGAAGTGCAGAGGACATCAAACAGTATAATTCCCAGATACAGGAAGTGCAGAGGACAGGAAACAGTACTGCACAGAAGACGGGAAGCACTGCAGAGGACAGGAAACAGTGCTGCACAGAAGACAGGAAGCACTGCAGAGGATAGGAAACAGTGCTGCACAGATGACGGGAAGCACTGCAGAGGATAGGAAACAGTGCTGCACAGATGACGGGAAGCACTGCAGAGGATAGGAAACAGTGCTGCACAGAAGACGGGAAGCACGGCAGAGGACAGGAAACAGTGCCGTGGCGGGACAGGAGGAAACAGTGCTGCACTGCAAACCTGGCACTGCTGGGCAACGGAAGAACAGGAAGCACTGCAAAGGGAAGCACTGCAAAGGACAGGAAACAGTGCTGCACAGTGGAAGTCATTCAAGCCAGTGACTTCCTTCAGACCCGAAGGGATGGAGTTGGATTGTCCACTTTGGGTCAGATGGAGAATCAAATCACAGGGCAACAAGAGGAAGGAGAGCAGTCACAGGAGCAGGGTAAGCAAGAAATCAGCACAACCAGAGCAAGCAGGCAAGAAAGGCAGGGCGTTCCCTGATTGTCCCTGGTTCTCCTCTCTCTCTGGGCTCAGGGAGCACAGCCACGTCTGGCTTCTCTCTGTTGAGCGAAGCACACCCTGAGAGAATCCTAAAGACCAAACGATTCCAGTCAGAATACAAATTTCAAAAAATTCAAAAAAAAAAAAAAAAAAAAAAAAAAAAAATTGGGGGGTGGGGGGGGCGGGGGGGGGGGGGGGGGGGGGCGTGGTGTGGGGGTACCGGGGGGGGGGGTGGGGGGGGGGTTGGGGGGCGGGGTACCCCGGCTGGTTGGGTTGGTGTGGGTTGTGTGGTGTGGGGGTGTGTGGGGGGGTGGGGGGTGGGGTGGGGGGGTGTGGGTGGGGGTGGCAGTTTTAAAACAGATTCTGGTCAGATACAAACTCTGACTACTCAAATTTTGACCGGATACAGATTCTGACTGGATACAGATTCAAACCAGTTACAGATTAAAACAGAAAGCAAAAAAGAAAACCTTACCTCGAAGTGAGATGGCCAGCACTCAGGGACAAGAATTGGCTGGCCTCAGAGGTCTGGTGCAAGCCTGGATGAAGCCCCCCCCCAAATGTTGGGTCTGAAATTTGCACAGAAAACTCTTAAGCCCAGGATTCAGTCTTTAATACAAAATTTATTTAATTTGCGGTGCAAACCAAGAACCCAATGAGAAAACTGATGCATCAGGGGAACCAATTGTTGATGCATCAGGGACGAAACCCATTCCACACTGGGATGGGTGCAACTTTGATGACTGTCTGTTACAGGGAGCTTTTAAGGGCAAAAACCACAAACTAGAGAAATTTTGTGATGCAATAGAAACACAATTTTGAGGCTATGGAAACACAATGCAAGCAGTTGTGACCTTTAAGCTGATTGGTTTTGTGTTTAGCATTGTGAAGCCCCTTGGAGAGGACTGGGTTCCTTAGGGGGTGGGAAGCATTCCTTCAGGGCTGGGAAAGTTCTTCCTGACCTCACGTAGCTGTGGGAACCAGGAACTCAGGGCCGGACTGTACTCTTGCAGTTAAGGTAATCACGGGAATCAAAGGCTTGCTTGAAGCTAACTTCAATTTTACAGTTAAAATTAAAACAAAATAAAACAACCCCTTTCCTGCGAATAACTATTTTCTTTTTTTTATTTTTTTTTTCTTTTTGTGTATTTTCGAGACAGGAATCTTTGCACAAGCGCTGGAGACTCACAGACTGTCGACTCGGCTGCTGTAGACCAGTGTGCTCTAGAACTCACAAAGAATCCACCCTGCCATCGACTGCCTGAGTGCTAGGATAAGGCGTGTGCCACCCATGCCCAGCCTGAAATAACTTATTCTGACCTCTCCTTAACATACCAGGGTTTTAAATAGCAGGATTGCCCAAATGGTAGGCTTATTTTTTTTTTTTTAGGTGTCTTAAATAGTGTAAGACAGTAAGGTCAACATTATATATCACATACATGGTGAAGCCTTTTTTACAGAGGATTGGCTGGAGCTCAAAAGCCCATCATTTTCGGGGTGTGGGTGGCGGCAAAACACTTTAAAAATCCTAGCACTTGTTGGGAGGCAGAGGCAGGTAGCTATATGTGAAGTTCCTGGGTCCCTATGTCTAAGCATAATGACAAGCTGGGGGCTACAAAGGGAGAACCTGTCGCCAAAGAACCAAAAAAAAAAAGAAAAAAGTCCCTCATGTCCATTTTTGGGCAGATCCCAGTTTGATTCGGCGGGGAGTTAAGGGAACAAATGAAAAAATGCTAAAACTAACAGAATCCACCCCACAGCATGAAAATTTCTGTAAATTGTTGGTGTTTAGCAACTCAAGCACATAAAGCAACAGCAAACAATTTTTCCACACCAATTAACAGTATCAAAATTACTGAAATGTTTACGAGTCTTAGGGAAGAGTAATGAACAATGAGGTAGTGTGAACAACAGAGGAAAGCACTTACAGAAATAGGATTAAATTAAAGCCATTTTAAATTTATAATTTTAAAACTAAATCATTCACACTTATGTAAAATTATAACCCAACAATACAATTCAATTTCTAGGTTATGAGGGAAAACGTTCTACTACTTCTTTCTCTTAAAGAAACTTTTACACGAGAGTGTGGTGTGTGGGAAGCGTGGAGAGATGGCTCAGTCGCGGTTGAGAGGTGCTGATTGCTCTGAAAAGAGGGACCCTGTTCTGAATTCTCCAGCACCCATGGCAGAGAACCTCTAAAACTCGTCTTTAACAGAACTTCGCAGTTCCAGGGGGAAATCCAACAATAAATAAATAAATAAATAAATAAATAAACAAAATAAACATCACACAAACAACAAATTATTTGTGCAGAGAGCCAGGTTCACACTTTATATCGATCGGATGGAGGAAGTCTCTGTGAGTTTCAAGGCCAAGCCTGATGCTACATAGGGAGCCCAGGCCAGACTGGAACTAAGGATAACCCTGTTAAAAAGAACTAAAAAACAAAATTGCACAGACAGTAAGGTCAGTAAGGTAACATAGGTCCTTAAAGTTAATTTTAAACTTGGGGGGGTTTGGAGAGTAATGGCTCAGAGTGGTTAAAATTTAAAAAGCACTGAACTGCTTTTGCAGAGGATCTGTGTAGTAGCACATGGTTCCACTACACAACCTTAACTCAATTTCCTGGTGACCCACCAACACACAGTGGCTTAATGACGCTCTGTCAAACTCCAGCACATTGACAACAAGTCGGGTCGACCCTAAATCATGGGCAGCGACATGGTGATCACTCAATGCAATCAATACACTCATACAAATAAATAAAAATATAAACCAATTAAAAATTACATTTTAGAGATTATATGTGTAATTCCAGTGAGAGGCAAGAACGAATAGCGCGATGGCCAAATTAGGATTCCTATAAGCTGGTTGGTGAAGAGGGAGGCTGGCCCAAAAGAACCTCTCCCTCAACCTCAACAGAGGAAGAAGCGAGGGCAAGGGGTTAATAAACATTGAAACCAAGGGGCTAGAGGAGATGGCCTAGGCGGTGGGAGGTGCTGACTGCTCTTTCAGAGGGCACTGGGTTCAATCCCTAGCGCCTACATGGCGGCTGAGAGCGTGTCTTTAACTCCAGTTCCGGGGGATCCATCGCCCTCTCTGACCTCCAGCAGCGTTGCACACACGGGGGACACAGACCTGCATGGCAGACAAAGTACATTTAGACACATAAAAAAAAAAAAAAAAAGAAAGAAAAAAATAAATTAAAAAAACAAACAAAAACTCTGAAACCAGACCAGGCGTGGTGGCGCACGCCTTTTAATCCCAGCACTTGGAGCAGAGGCAGGAGGAGTCTCTGGTGAAGTTCAAGGCCAGCCTGGTCTACAGAGTGAGTTCCAGGATAGCTGGGGCTACAGAGAGAGCCTGTCTCAAAAAAGACCTACCCAGCTGGGCGTGGTGGCGCACGGTCTTTAATCTAGCACTTGGGAGGCAGAGGCAGGGGGCTTTGTGAGTCAAGGCCAGCCTGGTCTACAGAGCGATTTCCAAGACAGCTGGGCTACAGGGACCTTGGTCTCGAAAACACCAAAAAAAAAAAAAAAAAAAAAAAAAAAAAAGACCTACCCCAAAATAAATAAAAATAAACTTAAAATTACAATTATACCATGCCAGGGGCAAAACCCAGATAGCCATAGTTCCATTAGATCACCATAGTTACACCAGGCTAGGGCCTAGGTCAGTTAACAAAGAGGTAGAGTCTTCAGTTACACAAGTCTAGGTTTTGGTTAGGAAAAACCAAGTTTGCCAGAATTGTAGAAGCAATGGGTTCCATGGAGATGCAGGTATTGCTGAGTTTCCCAGTATTGTAGACACTGCCTGGCTGGTTGCAGTGGACGAGGTTAGACAAAAACACAGGGTAAAGCAAAAGTCAGCGAGGGCAAAATGGAGTTAGTTTTTGCTTTGCAATTGTCCTGTAATTTTCATTGAATAAAGTGAAATTTGACATAAATAAGCTTTGATAGAATAGCTATTATTTATATATGCATAAGCCGTTATAAAAATCTTTACATTTAATCACTTATGCATACAAGAATGAAACCATAGCAATAATACAACAAAAGATTTGTAATGTATATCATTTAGAGGCATTTTTGAGCATAAAGCATGTGGATATTATTTTACTTGAGTTTAACATTTTAGCTAAGCTTTTTGTAAATTTTTCTTCACATATGGACTTTTCCCCTCTCTCTGCTGCATTCTGGAATCAATCTCCAAGATTCTACCAACAAGGAAGACCATAATTAGCATTTTCATTTTCTGGAATCAGTCTCCAAGATTCTACCAACAAGGAAGACCATAATTAGCATTTTCATTAGTTAACATTTTACATAGGGCTGCCTAAAGTCCAGCTTTCTTTTTAAGTGTCGAAAGTCTCTAAATTCTTGCATTTTAGCTAGCTTCACTTTAAAAGGAATTAAAAACTCAGATACAGAGAAGCAAAAGCTCTTACCTAAGACAATTTTAAGTTTATGTAAGACTAATAAACTACAAGTTTCCCTAGGGGGCACCAAGGTAGCATTTTTCAAGGTTATGTAAATCATGGTGGCCATCTTTCAACACCCTGATTGTCGATTTTGAATATTTCTATAGAACCTAGGTTCAGTAAGTGGCAGATACCTCAAATGGTTTAAAAACACCACCACCACCAACACAGCAACAAAACTCCCATCCCCCAAACAAATGTGTTCAAGAGAGCTTCCCAATTAACAAAGCCTGTAATACAAATTATGGTGATAACAACTGGGCAAATGGTGGCACACACATTTAGTCCCAGTACTCTGGATGCTGAGGCAACGTGGAAGAGTAGTGTCAGAGGCCAACCTGGTCCTAAATAGCAAGTTTTCCAGGCACTTGGGGCTACAGGGAGACCCTATCTCAAAAAGACCTAAAAAAATTAATTAACCCAAAATAGAAAGCAGAGAGTCTAAAGTACACTGGATTACGGAGAAACTTACCAAGGGTCAAACTTTCTTAAGACTCCAAAACAAAGTCCAAATACTAATTTTTCTGCTTCACCCAACAAAGGTCAAAGGTAGCTGATTCTGGCTGAAGGAATATAGGATAATGTCCCTAGAGAAAATGGTTCCAGTGTGCTTCCCTGGACCTTCCAGTCTTTCCCTCTCCGATCCATGGTCCACTGTGATTGGGGTGGGGGTGGGTGGATTTGGATGAATGTGGGAATAGGATCCATCCACCAAAGGGTTTCTTAGTCTCCATTCATAAAAGAATTTAAGAGGGACTCAAATGAAACTTAGGATTTTTATTATGATTTGGAGAAAAAAAAATCCTCAGGTCAGGCAAGTTGTAAATTTTAGGCAGCTACCTTAGAGAGAAGAGTGGAGGGGAGAAGTAAAAATCCATGAAGCTATTCTAGTTTAGAGCTGACATGGTGGTCAGACACATATGACTAGCAGCAGCAGCCATCACTGGGGGGGGAATTGGGGGAGAAGTAAAAAAACAAGAACAAACAAACAACAAATAAACAAAACAAATGTTGGGGCACCCTAAAACACTAAGGGAAAGCATGGTTAGAAGAGAGCTGATAAAGAGCCGGGTTTGGTGACACACCCCTTGTAATCCAGCAACTAGGAGCAGAAGTCAGGTGAGATCTCTAGAGTTTTAGAGGCCAGCATGTCTCATAGTGAGTTCCAGGACAGCCTGGGGCCTACCAGGGGACCCTGTCTCAAAAAACCAAAAAAAAAAAAAAAAAAAAAAAGGAGAGAGAGAGAGCTGCTGATAAGAAAAAGAGAGGTTATGCATTTTCCTGAAGAATTCAGAATAGCAGGCAAGACGTACAGAGACGCCACTGCTCTGTGACCCCATCCAGATGGTTGCTAAGGGCGGGATTCTGGGCAGAAAAGTCACCATCTCATTAAAGCGTAGGTTTTCCATCCATCTCGTTATATCACTTACGCTGAATTTGACTTCCTAGTGTTAGGTAATTGCTAACTCCCCCAGACAAATCATGAAACCACAAGTTTCAGGCACTCCAAGATGGATAGAGTTTACCCTACTTCAGGGTAGCCGGGGCTAAGCTCAAAGGAAAGAAAGAACCAGCACTGAATGGCCTCTGGCCCAGGAATTTAAGGGAGGAGATAGGGTAGGGGCTCAGGTAGGAGGTGGAGGGTAGGGCCTTTAGCAGAAGCTCTGGCTTTTTCAAAGGGGCAGAAAGGTTCCTGAGTATTCTGTAACCAAAGGCAGGCTGGTCGAGCAGGTTGCTCAGTGCCTCGGGCCTCGGATGCCCCTGCATTTCAAATGGATTCCTGGTCTTCTCCAAATCCACAGCCTGACATTCCAGCCTTCTGTTTTTTTTTTTTTTTTTTAAATAGGGAAAGGGTGAAGATCTGTCTTCCATAACTGCTTTAGAGATGAACAAGGATGGCATGGGGGGTGGGGTGGGGAATTTATGCTGGAAAGTTAGGACGTGATTCTCCATCTTAGTCGCTTTGGGGATCTGGTGCCTGATCAGTGTCGGCAATGGTCAGCTGCTAGCAGGCAATTTTTCCTTCTGCAACTCAGAGAAGAAGTTGTTTAAATCTTGTATGAGTGAGGCGTTGGATTTGGTTTTGGAAATTATTGTAAGAGCATGGAGCGAACTGTCACACCAACTCCGGCGTCGTCTGTGTAACAACGGACGAGGAGATAAGAACCTTGCAGGTTAAGCTCCCTGGTGGTCCAGTGACAGAGTACCCAGGTCACATGCATTACAAAGATGTGATGCTTCATGTAGTGTTGGACTTTGTACATTGCCTTTGACACCCCTCCTCTGAGTCTCAGCACAACCTCAGTCCAGAAAGGGACAGTTAAACTGTTTAAAAACAATTCAGGCAAACAGAAGCCTCATGAACTAAGTAAAATCATACAGAGATACAACATTTAAAGGCTCATTTATCCTAAAAATATATTGTAAACATTACACTAAGTGAGATCATAGGTTAGTTACTAATAATAAGACTGTCCTTCCAAACTTAATAATAATAAGATCAGTCCCTTTAAGCAGAAAGCTACTCTAATAAAGCCAGAGATAAAGTTTTTAGTTACAGTTATGACTTATTAAAGTGTAACACTTAGTTAGAGGCACTGGCGGGGCTCTTCCTTTAAGAAAAACACTGTGTAACTTATGAAGAGCTGAAAGGCCCCCTTTCTCAGGCTTGTAACTTAAATCACAACCTAGAGATAAAAAAAAGCCTTGAGAAAGCTCTAGCCCCTGGAAGGATGAGAAAAACACTAATTGGAACTTCAAAAGAGACAAAGACTGCTAATGGCTTGTGTTCTAAGACTACTGTTTTATGCTTATCTCCCCTGCAGTTATCAAGACAGTGTGAGCAGTAAAAACTTTCATTGATGTACAAATTTATCTAAAAGTTGGCCTTGCAGCCCAGGTGCAAGTTGCCAAGGCAATAAGCCCTGTGCTCCCTGGGATATGCAAATCCCCTGCCTGTCACCTCAACCCTTTCCCCCTCCTGCCTGTTACGCCAGCAGCTTTGCTTGCTGTTTTGCCTGCCTGTATAAAAACTTAATTTGATTTCAGTAAAGGTGCACTAGATTCAAAAATTCTCTCTGGTGTCATATTCATTTATTTCGCCTAATCTGTACCCTCCTGTGCAAGACTTTGATTCTCCCACAGGTGAAAGACATCCCGGCTGGGTGGCTTGTGGCAGCTACCATGCACACAATTACTAGTACTGTCAATGGGCCTAGTAAAGGGGTTAGCCAAAGAAGGATTGCTGCCCAGGGACCCCAATTAGAAGGGCTCTCTCCATTGGGGGTCCTCTGTGGCAGGTTATGCACTACTTTCTGCAAACGGTGGATATTTTGTTCTACCCTTCCTGATTTATTGACATAATAGCAACACTCTTCTCCTAGGAAAAGGTAGGTTCTCCCCCTTCTCAGCTGTAAGCAAGTCCAAAGCTGCTGCTGTAGGATCTGAATGGATTGAGCAGTAGCTTCCACAGCAGTTACAAGCTGTGTGTTCAGTTGCTGGAGTTCTAGGGAAAATCGCTGAGCTGCGACAAGGGTGTTCCAAACTGCCTGGAGCTATCCTGGTGGCAGCAACTGTGGAGACTAGGCTGATGCCCACTAAAACTGGTAGTGTGGCTACCCATTGGTCCTGGGATGGTGGACAGTTAAAGACCTTGCCCAAGTTTCCCAAGCTCCCAGGTGTGCCTGGATGTCCCCTGGAATGTAAAAAGACCAGGCACTAGTACCACTGAAAGGCATGGGCCAGAGGTACTAATGGAAATGCAAGTGTATACTCTAGAGGAGCAGAGGAATGCCAATCCTAGGGCCAGAAGATGCCTGCAGCTGCTATGTGGTCCCTGGACCAGGAGGAGGGGTTGGTAATTTTAAAAGTTACATTTTTCTCTCCTGGTGCAGAGAAAAGATGCTTGGGTTGTATGCCCCATGTAAGCCCTGACCAGTGGTACTTGCAGGACCAAGATGGACAGCCTTACCCTCCCCTAAGATCTCTACAGCCAGCACTTTCCTGTTCTCTGATAAAGCAGAGAAACTTGTAATAGTTCTCATATCCTGAGTTGGCTCCTGGACATCAGTGGGTACATGGGTCAAGGATCTCAAAGGAAAGTGAAACAGAGGGGCAAGAGGAAAACTGTCATTCTGAATAAGTAAGAAGCCTGGTTTCCTGATCTTTATTAATTGAGTGCTGTGCTGGATAGCTTTAGTGTCAACTTGACACACCTGGGTTGAGGGAGCCTCAGTTCGGGAATTGGCTCCACTGGACTGGCCTGTGGCCACGACTGTGGAGTATTGTCTTGATTGTTGGGCAATGTGGGAGGGCCGAGCCCACTATGGGTGGTGCCACCCTGGGCAGGTTGTTGTGTACCGTATAAGAAGGCAGGCTGGGCATGGGCCAGGGGAGCAAGTCAGAAAGCAGCATTCCTCCATGGCCTGTGCTTCAGCTCCTGCCTCCAGGTTCCTGCCCTGAGTTCCTGCCTTGGGCTCCCTGAGTGATGAACTGTGACCCAGGAGATGTGAGCTGAATAAACCCTTTCCTCCCCAAGTTGGTGTCGGTCAGAGTGTTTTGTCACAGCAATGGAAGACAAACTAGAACAGAAATTGGTACCAGACGAGTGGGGTATTGCTGTGACAGACCTGACCTTGGTGTTTTGGGGAAGGATTGTGGAGGCGTTTGGAACTTTGGGCTGGGAAGATCATTGAATGCCTAAAGATTGTTGCTGTGGAGCTTGGAGCAGTTTTGCTGAAGGAGTTGTAGAAGATGGAGGCCTGGCTTGTGAAGTTTCTAGTTTCAAAGGAGAGCAGAGATCATCAGGACTGTGTAATCTGTGGGTTCTGGTCAGCTGGGGCTGTGGAGAATCAGCTGTAAGTAACAAGAGACCAGAACCTGAAGTGAAACTTTTGTGGTACTGGGGCAATTGATGCTGGTTAGCTGGGGCTGAAAAATCAGCTGTAAGTAACAAGAGACCAGCATCACTGAGGTGAAATCTTCTGGGGAGAATATCTTCAAGGTCAGCACACAGAAGCTGTGACCCAGAAAGGGCCTGAGCCTCCATCTCGAGCCAGAAGCCGGACTTGGTAACGTGTAAGAGTCTCCTATATGGTTCCGGTGTTGAAATTTGAGGGGGTCACAGAGAGCAGCCGAGGCTTGGCACTGTGAGAGGTCAGGAAAGACCATTGGTGGAAGTGCACCTCGGTTGCAGTGAAGACCCCAGGATTGCAGGGGTCATGGAGAGAAGCTGAGGCTTTGCACCAGGAGAGGTCAGAAGAGACCATTGGTGAAGGTGCTGCCTCAGTTTCAGTGGCGACCCCAACTTTTTGGAGATGCCAGGACCATGGGACGACCACCAAGAGCAGCGGCAGGTGTGGAATGGAGTCGGCCTGGGCCTGCGAGATGAGCTGTGTGTGCCACGGACAGCAGAGTCAGAGAAGGGGAGCTGCCAAAACCCTTTGGAGCCCAGAAGATTGTGAGTGAATCCCAGGTGTCCAGCCTTGAGCTACTTGCTGGACTTAGGTTTTGTTTGAGTGTGCCTGATTCTTCCCTTTGAAATAAGACAGTACTTGTTTTGGATTTTACAGCAGCCCACAGTTAAGAGACTTTTAACAGTCTGTGAACTTTTAAGTGTTTGGACATTTTAAGGACTGTGGGGCTTTTAAGGTTGTACTGTCTTAGGTTGTGATTAATGTTAACATCATACTTTGGGGATAAGAACTGGAAAGGTGGTGGTTTAATAGTGATGTGTTTTGTGTGTCAAGTTCATAAGGGGTCAATTGTGCTGGATAGCTTTAGTGTCAACTTGACACACCTGGGTTGAGGGAGCCTCAGTTGGGGAATTGGCTCCACTGGCCTGGCCTGTGGCCATGACTGTGGAGTATTGTCTTGAATGTTGGGCAATGTGGGAGGGCCGAGCCCACTATGGGTGGTGCCACCCTGGGCAGGTTGTTGTGTACCGTATAAGAAGGCAGGCTGGGCATGGGCCAGCAGAGCAAGTCAGAAAGCAGCATTCCTCCATGGCCTGTGCTTCAGCTCCTCCCTCCAGGCTCCTGCCCTGAGTTCCTGCCTTGGGCTCCCTGAGTGATGAACTGTGACCCAGGAGATGTGAGCTGAATAATCCCTTTCCTCCCCAAGTTGGTGTTGGTCAGAGTGTTTTGTCACAGCAATGGAATACAAACTAGAACAAGTGCCAAGACTTCAAACCCATAAGCACATGGAGGAGCAGTGCAGGATTCTGGATTAGTACTAGCCAGAGTTAGAGGGACAGTTATAGAAAGGAGACAGGTAAAGAAAATTAGCCACCACACAATGATATGACTATTCTTGTATGGGGTCAGGGATGGGAGTCTCTGGATCTTAAGCTTTAGATGGCCAGTTGGGGCAGCTGAGTACTTGCTGTGAATCCTTGCAAGCTTGAGTTTAGAGAGATGTATTTATCCCTGAATTTCAAGGAGCTTAGCTGCAGTAGGAGTGGACAGGATCACCAGGCAAGGTCCAAGTCAGCGGTGTTATAAAGCTGTCCTAGCAGTTGTGTCCTTGGTAGTATAGCAGAGGAAGGTGTGGTCTCCAGGTTGTAGAATGCTGGGTACTGGTTCCTCAGAAGCCTGTGGGATGATGTGATCTGCGTGTTTCCTAAGGTGCTGTCTTAGGAGAGAGAAGGCAGGCAGGTAATCATGAAGGAGGGATGGATCCTTTAGTGGAAGATTACTTAGTAAGTAGGGCTGACCATACATGAGTTCAAAAGGACTGAGAAAGGAAGGTGTTCAGGGAATGGCTCTGAGCCTTGTTAAGGCCAAGGGAAGGAGGGAGGTCCATGACTGATGGAGCTCCAGGGACAGCTTTGTCAGTTGGTCCTTAAGGTGTAAATTAGCTCTCTCCACCTTTCCTGATGATTGAGGGTGGTAAGGAACACGAAGCTTCCAAGTGACGCCCAGTGCCTGAGAGACTGACTGGGTCACTTTTGAGACAAAAGGTGGACCATTATCTGATTGGAGGCTGAGAGGAAGGCCAAAGAACTTCTGAATAATGGGCTTGAGACCCTGTCATTGTTTAAGAGCAATGGGGTATTGAGCCCTACAAGAGAAGACAGAGGGATCTTTGAAAGCTATATGAATCAGGGTGTGGTGGGAGGGCAGCCCTGGGGTAGAAGTGTCCCACACCCTAGGATTAACATCAGAGGCCAGGAGTGGCCAGAAGTGGGGTGGAGGGTTACAGGAAGAGACTGAAGTGAAGAGGAAGATTGGACTGGGGTGGGATGGATAAAGTAAACAAGAGTTTTTTGCATGAATCTCTACCCAGGAGAGGAGGGGGGCAGGAGGGTATGACTAGGAAGGAGTGGGTGAGGGGAATAGTCTAGAAAGCACAGGGAACAGGTCTTGTACTCTTAGGACTGTGGGTCTTTACATCAACACCCACCATGGAGATCTGCGAGGGGAAAATTTTGCCTGAGTAGGAGGGGAGAACTGACCATGTAGTGCCCATGTCTATTATGAAAATAAAAGCCTTACCCTCCATGTTGCCACTGACCCTGGGCTCCTCCATGGTGATGGTGAAGAAGGCATTCCAGGATGGAGGTGCGGGCCCATGTCAGTCTTCAGCTNGACGGGGATGGAGGCCTCTCACCCTGGGAGTCTGCCTCTGACTGAGAGAAACTGCAATACAGCCAGTAAGGCCAAAGTTGCCTGGACAGAAAGGTGTTTTTCTGAAGACACCTCAAACAAGGACATAAAAACAGCAAATGAATGGTGCTGACTCAGTGCCAGAATGTTTGTGACCTTGAGTCTAACTGTTAGAACCCCTCTCCCATTCCTAAATCTAAACAGTGCACCTCATAAAAACTCCTATCTGCTGGGAGAGGTGGTACACGCCTTTAATTCCAGCACTTGAGAGGCAAAGGCTGGAGGATCTCTGTGAGTTCAAGGCCAGCTGGGGCTGCAGGGAGACCCTGTCTCAAAAAGACCAAAAGGAAGCTGGGCATGGTGGTGCTCACCTTTAATCCTAGCACTTGGGAGGCAGAGGCAGGTGGATCTTTGTGAGTTCAAGGCCAGCCTGGTCTACAGAGTGAGTTCCAGGTCAGCTGGGGCTACAGGGAGACCCTGTCTCTAAAAGACCAAAAAAAAGACCAAAAGGAAATAAATAGATGATAAAGAGAGAGAGAGAGAGAGAGAGAAACACCTTATCATTTCATTTACAAAAGGACACTTTTTCTTTTGAGACACTCTCTAGCCTCAAATACATTATGAAGCTGAGGATGACCTTGAACTTTTCACCTCCTAAATGCTGGGCTCAGGTGTGTGGTCCCCAGGCCCACTTTATGTGGTACGGAGGATGGAGCCCAGTCCTTCAGCTGAGCTACACCTCCAGAATTCCCATTAAAGGGAATTCTTCAGGAGATATAAACCAGCTCTTTTATTTCTATTAACTTTTAAGCTTTGCTTTTTTTGGGGGGGGGCAGTGTCTCCCATACTCCAGCTTTGATTTTACATCGATTTACCTGACTCTGCCTCTCGAATGCTAGAATTAAAGGTGTGCACCACCATGCCTGGAGTAACTTTGCTTAACTTTTTTTTTTGCTACAGGGTTTCCCTGTAGCCCCAGCTGTCCTGGAACTTGCTTTGTAGCCCAGGCTGGCCTTGAACTCACAAAGATCCACCTGCCTCTGCCTCCCAAGTGCTAGGATTAAAGGTGTGTGCCACCACACCTGGCCAGTGATAGCTTCTTTTAACATTTAATTTATTAATTAGTGTTTGCTTTCTTCCTTTTAGTTTGGTTAAGGAGATGCCAATCTTTTCTAAGAACCAACTCTTTGTTTCATTGATTTTTTTTTTTGAGACAGGGTCTCCCTATGGCCCCAGCTGGCCTGGAACTCACTCTGTAGATCAGGCTGTCCTTGAACTCCCAAAGATCTGCCTGTTTCTGCCTCCCAAGTGCTAGGATGAAAGGCTTGTGCCACCACGCCTGGCCTAAAGACTGTTCTTAGCCTCCATGTGGGTGCTGGGAATTGAACTCGGGTCCTCTGCAACAGCAGTTGGTGCCCTTAACCATTTAGCTGTCTCTCCAGCCCCATTTCATTTATTCTTTATATTGGTTTTCCATTTCTCTTTCATTAACTTCTGGCTTACCCTTAATAATCTTAATGACTTATTTAGTCTAAATGACTTATTTAGGGTTTGGATTATTTTCCTTTGACCAGAGTGTTAAGGTATATTATTGGATCACTTGAAGTATTAGTCACTTTTCTGTTGCTGGGATAAAATCACCATGACTAAGCGAACTTATAAAAGGAAGAGTTTATTTGAGCTTACAATTGAAGGTTCCAGGGAATTAGAGTCCATCGTGACAGGGAGGCATGGTGGCAGGCCCTGGAGCAGAAAGCTGAGGTTCACATCTTCCAGTGACTATGGGAAGCAGAGTGAGCAACTGACACTGGCAAGGCTCATTGATCTTTCAAGACTCCTCCCAGTGATGTACTTCCTAGCATGGCCACGTCTTCTAAGAACTCCCTAAACAGTGCTACCAACTGGGGAGAAAATGTCTGAATAGCTGAAGCCTATGGGGAACATTCTCATTCAAACCACCACATTCCACTCCTTGGCTCCCATAGGCTCGTGAACATATAAAATGCAAAATTCCTTTAGTCCAACCTTAAAAGTCCCCATAGTCTTTCCCAGTCTCAATACTATTCAAAAGTCTACAGTCCAGGGGCTGGAGAGATGGCCTAGCGGTTAAGAGCACTGACTACTCTTGCAGAGGACTTGGGTTCGATCCCCAGCACCCACACGGAGGCTGAATATCATCTTAAACTCCAGTTCCAGGGGAATCCGACACCCTCTTCTGACCTCTGCAGCATTACNTATATTGGTTTTCCATTTCTCTTTCATTAACTTCTGGCTTACCCTTAATAATCTTAATGACTTATTTAGTCTAAATGACTTATTTAGGGTTTGGATTATTTTCCTTTGACCAGAGTGTTAAGGTATATTATTGGATCACTTGAAGTATTAGTCACTTTTCTGTTGCTGGGATAAAATCACCATGACTAAGCGAACTTATAAAAGGAAGAGTTTATTTGAGCTTACAATTGAAGGTTCCAGGGAATTAGAGTCCATCGTGACAGGGAGGCATGGTGGCAGGCCCTGGAGCAGAAAGCTGAGGTTCACATCTTCCAGTGACTATGGGAAGCAGAGTGAGCAACTGACACTGGCAAGGCTCATTGATCTTTCAAGACTCCTCCCAGTGATGTACTTCCTAGCATGGCCACGTCTTCTAAGAACTCCCTAAACAGTGCTACCAACTGGGGAGAAAATGTCTGAATAGCTGAAGCCTATGGGGAACATTCTCATTCAAACCACCACATTCCACTCCTTGGCTCCCATAGGCTCGTGAACATATAAAATGCAAAATTCCTTTAGTCCAACCTTAAAAGTCCCCATAGTCTTTCCCAGTCTCAATACTATTCAAAAGTCTACAGTCCAGGGGCTGGAGAGATGGCCTAGCGGTTAAGAGCACTGACTACTCTTGCAGAGGACTTGGGTTCGATCCCCAGCACCCACACGGAGGCTGAATATCATCTTAAACTCCAGTTCCAGGGGAATCCGACACCCTCTTCTGACCTCTGCAGCATTACATGACATGGGTGCACAAAGCTACATGCAGACAGTACATTCATACACATAAAAAAATAAATAAAATAAAAAAAGATATTATAAAAAAGTCTATAGTCCAAAGTCTCTTTTGAGACCCAGACCAATTGCCTAACTGGAAGCTCCTATAAAATCAAAAGACAAATTACATACTCCCAACATACAGTGGAACTGAATACACACATTCCCAATCCAAAAGGGAGGAATAGAGGCATAATGACAAAATATAGGACCAAAACAAGACTGAAAACTAGCAGGGCAAACAACAAGTCCAGTAGCTCCATGTGAGACTTCTGGGACTTTACTTCCAAAGGGCTTAGATGGCTCAGCTCTTCCAGGTTTGCATGCAACATACATTTCTTCCTTAGGCTGGTACCACTCCCTGTATGCAGCTCTCCTTGGCAAATATCTCACAGCTTTGGCATCTCAAATGTCTTCTCGGGGTCTCTGCTGCCAACCAGGCTTCACATTCACAGTTTCATGCAATGGCCTATCAGGTTCTTCTTTATGCATAAACGTCCCTGCTACACTCTGCCTGGCCTTGGTGGCTCTCTGATACCACAAAGGAAGAAGTGATTACTCCTTCACTCTTGCATCCTTCATGTCTCTAAAGACAGCACCATGTGAATGAAACTGCTGAGTTTGGCTGCAAGTTTGGGATGGACCCTGGGCTACTTCAACCACATTTATAGCTTTTTTCTGCCCTGGACTTGTTGGAGTAGAAAACCTATTCAGTATTTTCCTTTCAAAAGTTGGGGGCTGAGCTCTGTGTTGCCCTGAAGGTACTGTTTCTACTGTTTACTTATAAATCTCTAGGCCTCTCCTTAATCATGTTAATCTCTGTCTTTCCATTATTTACTTGTAAATATCTAGGCCTCTCCTTACTCACTTTAATCTCCTTATCAAAGGGAGCCTCTCCTTCACATGCCTTAGCTCCAACATTAATCTCCCTANAAGAGGGTCTCAGATTCCCCTGGAACTGGAGTTCTCCTGGAATTGGAGTTACAGACGGTTCTTAGCCACCATGTGGGTGCTGGGGATCGAACCCCGGTCCTCTGCAAGAGCGTCGGTGCTCTTAACCGCTAGGCTATCTCTCCAGCCCCTCTGATTTCTTAATGTAGATACTTGGGTCTTAGGACTTCTTTCCTTGTATTCCATGGATTTGGTAAACTGTGTTTTCATTTTCATTTAATTCTATGAATGTTTTTGTTTCCTTCTTGATTTCTTCAAGGACCCATTCATTGTTCAATAGTGTGTTGTTTAATCTTCATTACTTGATATATGTTCTTGCTGTTTATGTGTAGCCTATCCCACTGTGATCAGATATAATACAAGGAATTATTTCAGTTTTTCTGTATTTGTTAAGACTTGCTTTGTTCCTGTAAATATGACATATTTTAGAGAAAGTTCCATGGGAGGCAGAGAAAAATGTGTATTCTGAGGTGTTGTTTGGATAGAATGGTCTGTGGATGCTTGTTAAGTCCACTTGATCTGTGATGCCATTTAATTCAGATATTTCTCTGTTTATTCATTGTCAGGATGACTTGACACTTGGTCAGAGTGTGGTATTGAAGTTGGGTTAATTGTGGTTGGGTTAATTGGTCAGAGTGTGGTCAATTGAGTTGGGTTAATCTGTGACTTTACATTTAGTGTTTTATGAAATCTTTTGATTGGGAGAATTGAGACCATTCATATTCAGGGTTATTACTGAAAGTTGTGTATTGATTGTTGCCATTTTGTAGATTTGGTAGTTTATTTTTTCCTTTTCCTTTCTTGCTTAGTATTCTAACATGGTTTTCTTTACTGTGGCCTACTTCATGAGTAGATTTACTTTTCAGTTTGTAGGATCCCTTTATCTTCTGTTTAGTGGTCATAAATTCCTTTAGTCTATTTTTACCATGGGAAATTCTTATTTTTCCTTTAATTATGTTAGGTAGCATTGCTGGTTCAGTTTCTCGGTAGGTAGTTCTTTTAAAAAATTATTATTATTATTATTATTATTATTATTATTATAAAAAAAAAAAAAAAGAGTGTACGCATTCTTGGAGATGGAGATAGGGGTGCATTATTCAAAATAGTCAAACTGAAGCCAAAGATGGTCACTATGGTAGAGACTGACCAAATGATGATTGATGGATGTAAGAAGTACATGCAGCCAGGTGTGGTGGCGCATGCCTTTAATCCCAGCACTTGGGAGGCAGAGGAAGGTGGTTCTCTATGACTTCAAGGCCAGCCTTGTCTATGTGGGGTGTCACCTGAAGAGGGATGGTGGAGAAGAGGTTCAAACCAGCCGACCTCCTCAGTGGATGGGACTGAGTGGGATGATGAGTGTTGACGGTCCGCAAGAGAGCACACCAGACCCGGAGCTTGTCGAAGTGAGGACTCACTTTACTGGATCAGGCAGCTGCTTATATATGCTTGGCGGGAGGGGTGGAGAAAAGAAGGCAGGAGAGGAGATACGTAGAGTGGGGAGATAGCTTTGGGCCAATAGCAACTGCCACATTGATTGTAGGCATTTTCAGGTCGGGCTATGCTGAGTCACTCCTATGTGGAAGTGACCAGCCAGAGACAGGTCGCTAAACTCTAGTCAGGCTCAGGGGGTTACAGTAAGCCACAATTTCTAGGGCCCACAGGGCCCAACAGTCTACATAGTGAGTTCCAAGACAGCCAGACCTACAGGGACACCCTATCTCAAATGACAAAAGAAAGAAAGAAAGAAAGAAAGAAGAAAGAAAGAAAGAAAAGAAAGAAGAAAAGGAAGGAAGGAAGGAAGGAAGGAAAGGAAGGAAGGAAGGAAGGAAGGAAGGAAGGAAGGAAGGAAGGAAGGAAGGAAGGAGGAAGGAAGGAAGGCAAAGAGCATGCAGTGATGTCTTAGACTATCTTACAGGAGACTGCTATCAGGTTCTCATAGAAAACTGTATTCCAGTACTGAAGAGGTATGCCAAAGAAGGGAGAGAGTTTGATGTGATTAATGATTTGACAGCTGTCCCAATCTCCACATCTCTGAAAGATTCCATATGGGAGTTTCTCAGACTGATCCTTGACCTCTCAATGAAAGTCCTGAAACAAGATGGGAAATATTTCACACAGGCAACTATGTCAATTTGACTAACTGAAGCCCTGTTCCTCTATGAAGAACAGCTGGGGCACCTGTATTGTCCTGTGGAATTCTCAAAAGAGATTGTCTGCATCCCTTCATACTTGGAATTGTGGGGATTCTACACTGTTTGGAAGAAGGCTAACCCTTGAAGATGGGGATCTAATATGTGCTCTGAGTCACCTTCCTGACCTCCATATGCTGAACATGCCATCACAAATGAGTTGGGAAATCTTCTCTCTCTCTCTCTCTCTCTCTCTCTCTCTCTCTCTCTCTCTCTCTCTCTGTCTCTCTTTGAGATAGGGTCTACCTGCAGCCCCAGCTGTCCTGGAACTCTACTGTGTACACCAGGCTGGCTTTGAACTCACAGAGATCTGCCTGCCTCTGCCTCCCAAGTGCAGGGATTAAAGCCATGCGCCACCACACACGACTGTTTTTTTAATTGCAATTTTTAATTTTAAAAAGATGAGAAAAATGTATACTTTGGTGAGCTAGGGTGTTAATTTTTTGAAAGTCAACTCAAGGACAATTAGACAGCACAGTGGAACTCGAAATGCACTGCTCCAACCAGAATATGGTTTTTATTATGTTTTATCTCCGCAGGCTTTGTTTGGGGGGTTTAGTTTTGGTTTCAGTAGACCTTCAATTTGGACAATTGGAGAAATGAGTATTCTGGAGAGAACTTCCTCATGGAGTTTCTCCCCCTGCCCCCCCAAAAAATTGACTTAGATAGGAAATTTGGTGCTTTTGAGAGAATTTAAGAAAAAATGAATTACTTAAAAAGTGTTCAACGTTGCTAATAATTAAGGAAATGCAAATCAAAACCACTTTAAGATATCCTCTCACTCCAATAAGACTGGCTAGGACCAAGAAAACAAATGATACCAAGTGCTGGAGAGGTTGTGGGGAAAGGGGAACACTCGTCCACTGCTGGTGGGAATGTAAACTCATATAGCCACCATGGAAAGCAGTGTGGAGAACACTTGGAAGACTCATAATGAACTTGCCAACTGACCCAGCCATACCACTCCTGGGTATGTACCCACAAGACTCATCTTACCGCAAAGATACATGCACAGCCATGTTTATTGCAGCTCTTTTCACAATAGCAAAGAGCTGCAACCAATCCAAGTGCCCCTCAACTGACGAGTGAATAGAGAAAATGTGGTACATCTACATAATGGAGTTCTATGCAGGGGTAAAGAAAGATGACATGAATTTTGCAGGTAAATGGATAGAGCTAGAAGATATCATGCTAAGTGAAGTAACACAGTCCCAGAAAAACAAACGGTGAATGGTATCCCTCATCTGTGGGTGCTAGCACCAATTACCTAATTATATGACAAACTGAGCAATGTTAGTGTGATCTGAAAATGACTGTGCTATTATATTGTGAATCCCTCAAAAAACAAATAAATAAAATTTTTAAATGAATTAGCAATGCTTCAGTTAAAATGACAAAAGAGACAAAAAAATCAATATTCAACTAATCTGGTAAATCAACCAATGTATTTCTAGACATATATGACCTCCCAACATTAAACCAATATGAATTAAGTTTTTTTTTTATTTTTGAGACAGGGTCTCCCTGTAACCCTAGCTGGCCTGGAACTCACTCTGTAGACAAGGCTAGCCTTAAACTTATAGAGATCCACTTGCCTCTGCCTCCGGAGTGCCATTAAAGGCATGTGCCACCATGCCTGGCTTGAATTAACTAATTTAAATAGACACATAACAACCAATGATGTAGGGGCAGTAATTAAAAATCTCCCAACTAATAAAGGCCAGGGCCAGATGGATTAAGCCCAGAATTCTACCAAACGTTCAAAGAAGAACTAAAACCATAAAATAGAAATGGAAGGAATACTTCTAAATTCTTTCCTACAAAAGCCAGTACTACTCTGATACCAAAACCAGATAAAGACACTGTGCTGGATAGCTTTTAAGTGTCAACTTGAAACCACCTGGGTTGAGCGGAGCCTCAATTGGGAATGGTTCCACTGATTGGCCTGTGGCCATATCTGGTGGAGTATTTCTTGATGGTCGAGCAGTATGGGGAGGCCCAGCCCACAATGAGTGGTGCCACCCTGGGCAGCGTGTTGTTACTGTATAAGAGGCAGGCTGGGGCTGGAGAGAGTGGCCTAGCGGTTAAGAAGCGCCGACCGCTCTTTACGAGGACCCGGGTTCGATCCCCAGCGACCACATGGCGGCTGAGAACCGTCGAAACAACAGACTCCAATTCCAGGAGAACTCAGTTCCAGGAGAACTCCACAGAGGACCAACCTGCTTCTGACTACGCGGCATGCACGACATGGGTGCACAAACCTGGCATGCAGACAGTACATTCATACATATACATAAATAAATAAAATTTAAGTGAAAAAATTTTTTTTTAAAAAGAAGGCAGGCTGGGCATTGAGCCAGAGGAGCAAGCCAGTTGACAGCATTCCTCCATTGGCCCTGTGCCTCAGCTCCTGCCTCCAGGTTCCTTCCTTGAGTTCCTGCCTTGGGCTTCCCTAAGTGATGACGTGACCCGAGGAGATATAAGCTTGAATAAAACCTTTCCTCCCCACGTTGATGTCCGTCAGAGTGTTTTGTCACAGCAATGGAAAGACAAAACTAAGAATAAGACCAAACCAACGCAAAAAGGAACAATAAGGTCAACTCCGTCTGATGAAAATAGATGATGAAAAAGTTATTTAATAAAGTACTTACAACTGAACTCAGAAGAACACATCAAAAGATTGTCCACCAAGACAAGGATTGTGGATGAAAAATGTTAGGCTGTGGGGAAAGTTGGAAAGGCAACAAGTTTATCAGTGTCTGCTTCAAAATCGCCCTTGGGCTGGAGAGATGGCCTAGCAGTTAAGGCCACTGACCACTCTAACAGAGGACCTGGTTCGATCCTCACACACCACATGGCGGCGAGAAGACCATCTTGAAACCTCGCAATTCCAGGAGAAACTCCGTTTCCAGGGGAATCCGACACCCTCTTTGACCTCAACAGGCATTTGCACGACATGGGTGCACAGACCTTAGCATGCAGACAGTACATTCATTACACATACAGAAATAATATAAAAAAATTTTTTAAGAATTCGCCCTTTATGGGTCTGAAGAGATGGCTCAGCAGTTAAGAGTACTGGCTGCTCTATCAGAACACCTTGGGTTTGGTCCAAGCACCCAACGTGGTGGCTCACAACCATCTGTAATTCCAGTTTCCAGGGGAATTCGCATGCCTCCTCGGCTCCCTGGAATTTCACACACAGGTGACACCAGCATACAGGCAGGCATCTCATACTCATAAATTAAAAATAAATAATTTTTTAACTCATTGGGTACAAAAAAAAAAAAAAATGAGGCCAGAGGGAAACTGATTGGAAAGAAGAAAGGAATCAATAGGAGTGGGAGAGGAATGAGAAGATAATCAGGGGTAATAGGACCAGAATACCGGAGCTGGAGGGATGGCTTCTCACGGAAGAGCTTACCTGAATGCTTCTTACTGAATGCTCTTAAGAGAAAAGCTGGGTTTGAGTCCGAGACCAAATGGCAGCTAACAACCACCTGAACTCCAGTTCATCAGAGGATCTGATGCCCTCTTTTTATCTCCATGGGCAGTGTACAACATGGGTGCGCTTGCATACATGCAGGCAATACACTCATGAGCATAAAACAAAAATAATAAATAACAATTTAAATATATGACAAGAAATACTGTGGTGATTTGAATGAGAATGTCCTCCATGGTTTCAAGTATTCAAATATTTTGTCCCCAGTCGGTGGCGCTGTTTTGGGTGATCTTACAAGGCGCGATCATGGTGGAGGAAGTACACCATTGGTGGTGGACTTAGAGGAGTTCAGCAAGGCTTGCCGTCTCCAGTTGTCTTCTCTCTCTCTTTCTTCCTCTCCTCTGTCTCTGCTTCCTGTTGCCAAGCATGGAAGATGTGAATCTAGCTTGTTGCTGCTCCAGCTCCTGCCACCATGCCTCCCCACCGTGATGCACCTAATTCCCTGGAACGTGAATCATAAGCTCAAATAAACTCTTCCTCTTATAAAGTTCCCTTGGTCAATGGTGCTTTTATCCAACATGCAACAGAAAAGTGACTAGAATACAATACACTTATGACATTGTGAAAATGTCATAATTAAAGCCTCTTATTATAATAATTAAAGTGTGCTAGTAGTAAAAAGGGTTTTTTATAATTTTTAAAATATAATATTGGAAAGAATATTACAACAATTTTTATTTTTTTTTTATTTTATTTTATTTTTTTATTTATTTATGTGTATGAATGTACTGTACTGCATGTAGGTTCTGTGCACATGTTCGTGCATACTGCAGAGGTTCCAGATAGACGGGTGTCGGATTCCCTGGAACTGGAGTCTCCTGGAATTGGTAGTTACAGATGGTTCTCCAGCCGCCATGTGGGTGCTGGGGATTCGAACCCGGGTCCTCTGCAAGAGCAGTGGCACTTAACGCTGAGGCTGCTCTCTCCAGCCATTATTTTATTTATTTCTGTATTGCTGTTAGAATTGTACTGTGTGCATGTTAGGTTTGTGCACACGTGTCGATCTAATGCCGCAGAGGTCAGAAGAGGGTCTCAGATTCCCGCTGGAACTGGGAGTTTTCTCTTCTGGAAATTGGAGTTACACATGACGGTTTTTAGCCGCCAAGTGGGTGCTGGGGATCGAACCCTTTGGTCCTCTGCAAAGAGCAGTCAAATGCAATCTTAACTGCTGCGCTATCTCCCAGCCCCAAAGCAACCAATTTTAATATAGAAAATGGTCAAATATTTATTCTAATACTGAAAGAAACACTCCTTCAATGCCATGCTTTCCCTAACACTTTGGCGCTTCCTTGACATGGCTTTAGATTTCCTACTCTTTCTCTAAAGCCCTCCTCCCATCATATGGCCGTTGGTTCCCCGTGTGTGCTAACCTCCATGCTGACTTTAAAAAGCTGGAGGTTTTTCTTCTCTGCTCCATTTCTCCTCCTCAGGGCAGCTGCCTGAGATTTACAGCTTGCTTGTCCGGGTTTTTTCTTTTAAACTCATAAATAAAATTTTCCTTAATGTTATTAATTTAAAAATTTAAAAAAATAAATTATGCACAGGATAACTGTCAGCCTAAGTTTACATTATGAAAGCTAAATTGTTACTGGGGAAAGTTATGTCTCCTTTGGAGTAATAGTTTCATTAATAAGATAATTTAGAACCAGATTCAAAAGAAAGTTCAGGATCATTTTATTAGAGTTTTTTGGGTTTTCAAAAAAAAAAAAAACAGGGATAAGCAAGTTGTAAATTTCAACAGCTGCTGGGAGAAAGAAGTGAAAGAGGAAAGAAAGGCATGCCCTTCCGAGTTATGGTCCAAGAGATCTGGCACGGCCAACAATAGAATTTGGCGAATAGCCGCATAGTGGCGGGTATGAGGAGTGAAGGGGGGGACTTCAGAGAACAAGTCAAAAAGCCCAGCGTGTCATACAAAGCAAGGGCTAAGGCTTATGCTTCTATAGCCTAGCGGTTAAGGAGCACCGACCGCTCTTGCAGAAAGGACCCGGTTCGATCGTCCCCCAGCCCACCCACTATGGCCCGGCTAAGAACCGTCTGTAACTCCAATTCCCAGGGAAACTTCCAGTTCCAGGGAATCTGAGGAACACCTCTTCTGACCTCCGCCTGCATGGCCCACGACACGGGTGCACAAGCTGCAGTGCAGACAGTACATTCTACACATACAAAAATAAGAATAAATAAGAATTTTTTAAAAAAATAGAAAAGTTATACTTTCTGAGTTTTGAGCGATTACAGTGGAAAGCTTCTGTAAGTAGATGCCATCAGAGAGGGCCTTCTGGATTCTAAAGGCAAAGAAAACATTTTTCAAAAGAACTATAATATTTCCTGCTCAAAACAGTCAACTTCTCATGGAGAATATTGAAAAAGACTGAAGAAAGAAGATGAAAGGCATGTTTGGCAGAATGCATGAGCTTCTGGGTGGCGTGGGGAATGGGGGGGGGGGGGAACACGGGTCTAAGTTGTTTAAAAAATAAAAATAAAAATATAATAAAATTAAACTTAACAAAAAAGAACTATAGCCTCGGTGCGTTCGGCTAGCATCTCCGGCGGGCTGTGTACGGTGCCCGTTGTAATCCTAGAGCACTTGGGGGAGGGGTAGGAGGCAGGGGATTTTTTGTGATTCTAAAGGCCCGCCTGGTCTACAAAGTGAGTTCCAGGGACAGCTGGTGCTACAGGGAGACCCTGTCTCGAAAAGACCAAAAAAACAAAAAAAAAAAGAACTATAATAAAAATTTCTCAGAGTTAGGAAAAATGATGCCAATTCAGGTACAGGAGGCATTTAGAACATCAGTTTTGTAATTAGAATGCTCCATATACAGGAAAATGAAAGTGTATGGAAAGCGGCAAGAGAGAAACACCAGTTCACATATAACAGCGGCCCGTTGGACAAGCATGATTGCTCAGGAAACTCTAAACTCCAGAAGGGCTTGGAATGATGTCTTAAGTTCTGAAGAATTGCCAACCTGGGGCTGGATTGATGGTTCACTGGTTAAGAACACTGGCTGCTCTTGCAGAGGTCCTGGGTTCAATTCCCAGCAACCACATGGCAGCTAAACAGCTGTCCATAGCATCAAGATCAGATGCCCTCTTCTGACCTGTTGTCGCATTGCATGACATGGGTGCACTTACATACACGCAGGCAATACATGCATACACATAAAATAATAATAATTTGGGGATGGAGAGATGGTTCAGTGGTTAAGAGTGCTGACTGCTCTTGCGAAGGACCTGGGTTCGATTCCTAGCACCCACATGGCAGCTAAGAACCGTCTTTAAGCCAGGCCTGGTGGCACACACCTTTAATCCTAGCACTCAGGAGGAGGAGGCAGAGCAGGTGGATCTCTATGAGTTCAAGGGCAGCCTGGTCTACAGAGTGAGTTCCAGGCCAGCTAGGGCTATAGGGGGACCCTGTCTCAAAAAAAAAAAAAAGTAGGGGGCTGGAGAGATGGCCTAGTGGTTGAGAGCACCAACTGCTCTTGCAAAGGACCCGGGTTCAATCCCCAGCACCCACATGGCAGCTGAGAACTGTCTTTAACTCTAGTTCCAGGGGAATCTGACACCCTCTTCTCACCTCCCCAGCATTTCGCGACACAGGTGCACAAACCTACATGCAGACAGTACATTCATACATGTAAAAAATAAAAATAATAAAATAAAAATATAAATAAATAAATAAATTTTTAAAGTTATAACAAGCATAGATGAAGATGGTGGTTATACATGGTTTCAGTTAGATAATAATAATTAATAATAATAATAATAATAATAATTTTTTTAAAAGAACTACCTACCGAGAAACTGAACCAGCAATGCTACCTAATATAATTAAAGGAAAAATAAGAATTTCCCATGGTAAAAATAGACTAAAGGAATTTATGACCACTAAACAGAAGATAAAGGGATCCTACAAACTGAAAAGTAAATCTACTCATGAGGTAGGCCACAGTAAAGAAAACCATGTTAGAATACTAAGCAAGAAAGGAAAAGGAAAAAATAAACTACAAAAATCTACAAAATGGCAACAATCAATACACAACTTTCAGTAATAACCCTGAATATGAATGGTCTCAATTCTCCCATCAAAAGATTTCATTAAAAACACTAATGTAAAGTCACAGATTAACCCAACTCAATTGTAGTTGGTGACTTCAATACCACACTCTGACCAAGTGTCAAGTCATCCTGACAATGAATAAACAGAGAAATATCTGAATTAAATGGCTATCACAGATCAAGTGGACTTAACAAGCATCCACAGACCATTCTATCCAAACAACACCTCAGAATACACATTTTTCTCTGCCTCCCATGGACTTTTCTCTAAAAATATGTCAATTTACAGGAACAAAGCAAGTCTTAACAAAAATACAGAAAACTGAATTTCCTTGTAATTATATCTGATCACAGTGGGATAGGCTACACATAAACAGTAAGAACATATATCAAGTAATGAAGATTAAACAACACACTATTGAACAATGAATGGGTCCTTGAAAAATCAAAGAAGGAAACAAAACATTCATAGAATTAAATGAAAATGAAAACACAGTTTACCAAATCCATGGAATACAAGGAAAGAAGTCCTAAGACCCAAGTATCTACATTAAGAAAAATCAGAGGGGCTGGAGAGATAGCCTAGCGGTTAAGAGCACGCGACGCTCTTGCAGAGGACCGGGGTTCGATCCCAGCACCCACATGGTGGCTAAGAACCGTCTTAACTCCAATTCCAGGAGAACTCCAGTTCCAGGGAATCTGAGACCCTCTTCTGACCTCCGCGGCATTGCATGACACGGGTGCACAGACCTGCATGCAAACAATACATTCATACACATACAAAAAAAAAAAAAAAAAGAAATCAGAGAGGGTGGAGAGGTAGCCTAGTGGTTAAGAGCACCAACTCTGCTCTTGCAGAGGACCTGGGTTCGATCCCCAGCACCCACATGGCAGCTGAGAGCTGTCTTTAACTCCAGTTCCAGGGGAATCCAACGCCCTCTTCTGAACTTCACAGCATTGCACGACATGGGTGCACAGACCTGCATGCAGACAGTACATTCATATACATAAAGAATAAATTTAAAAATTTTTTAAATTGATTTAAAAAAAAAGAAATCAGAGAAATGTCACCGGGCATGGTGAGGCACATCTGTAATCCCAGCACTCGAGAAGCAGAGGCAGGGGGATCTCTGAGAGTTCAAGGCCAGCCTGGTCTACATAGTGAGCTCCAGGCCAAGTGGGACTAAAGAGAAACCCTAGTTTCAAAAAGTCAAAAAAAAAAAAAAAAGAAAGAAGAGAAATCTCAAGTGTGGTGGTTTGAATGAGACTGCCCCCCATAGGCTTCAAGTATTCAGACATTTTGTCCCCAGTTAGTGGCACTGTTTTGGGAGATCTTAGAAGATGTGGCCATGCCTAACATAGAAATGGTGGCGTGGCTATTAATGGTGAATATAATACACATATACAGTGAAAAAGAGCAAATGGGGCAGAAAGAAATGCAGAATGTACAGTTTGGATTGGAAAAGTGCATTAGGGAGATTAATGTTGGAGCTAAGGCATGTGAAGGAGAGGCTCCCTTTGATAAGGAGATTAAAGTGAGTAAGGAGAGGGCCTAGATATTTACAAGTAAAGAATGGAAAGACAGAGATTAACATGATTAAGGAGAGGCCTAGAGATTTTAAGTAAAACAGTAGAAACAGTACCTTCAGGGCAACACAGAGCTCAGCCCCAACTTTTGAAAGGAAAATACTGAATAGGTTTTCTACTCCAACAAGTCCAGGGCAGAAAAAAGCTATAAATGTGGTTGAAGTAGCCCAGGTCCATCCCAACTTGCAGCCAACTCAGCAGTTTCATTCACATGGTGCTGTCTTTAGAGACATGAAGGATGCAAGAGTGAAGGAGTAATCACTTCTTCCTTTGTGGTATCAGAGAGCCACCAAGGCCAGGCAGAGTGTAGCAGGGACGTTTATGCATAAAGAAGAACCTGATAGGCCATTGCATGAAACTGTGAATGTGAAGCCTGGTTGGCAGCAGAGACCCCGAGAAGACATTTGAGATGCCAAAGCTGTGAGATATTTGCCAGGAGAGCTGCATACAGGGAGGTACCAGCCTAAGGAAGAAATGTATTGTTGCATGCAAACCTGGAAAGAGCTGAGCCATCTAAGCCCTTTGGAAGTAAAGTCCCAGAAGTCTCACATGGAGCTACTGGACTTGTTGTTTGCCCTGCTAGTTTTCAGTCTTGTTTTGGTCCTATATTTTGCTCATATGCCTCTATATTCCTCCCTTTTGGATTGGGAATGTGTGTATTCAGTTCCACTGTATGTTGGGAGTATGTAATTTGTCTTTTGATTTTATAAGGAGCTTCCAGTTAGGCAATTGCCTGGGTTCTCAAAAGAGACTTTGGACTATAGACTTTTTTATAATATCTTTTTTTATTTTATTTATTTTTTATGTGTATGAATGTACTGTCTGCATGTAGCTTTGTGCACCCATGTCACGTAATGCTGCAGAGGTCAGAAGAGGGTGTCGGATTCCCCTGGAACTGGAGTTTAAGATGATATTCAGCCTCCTGTGGGTGCTGGGGATCGAACCCAAGTCCTCTGCAAGAGTAGTCAGTGCTCTTAACCGCTAGGCCATCTCTCCAGCCCCTGGACTGTAGACTTTTGAATAGATTGAACTGGAAAGACTATGGGGACTTTTAAGGTTGGACTAAAGGCATTTTGCATTTTATATGTTCACGAGCCTATGGGAGCCAAGGAGTGGAATGTGGTGGTTTGAATGAGAATGTTCCCCATAGGCTTCAGCTATTCAGACATTTTCTCCCCAGTTGGTAGCACTGTTTAGGGAGTTCTTAGAAGACGTGGCCATGCTAGGAAGTACATCACTGGGAGGAGTCTTGAAAGATCAATGAGCCTTGCCAGTGTCAGTTGCTCACTCTGCTTCCCATAGTCACTGGAAGATGTGAACCTCAGCTTTCTGCTCCAGGCCTGCCACCATGCCTCCCTGTCACGAATGGACTCTAATTCCCTGGAACCTTCAATTGTAAGCTCAAATAAACTCTTCCTTTTATAAGTTCGCTTAGTCATGGTGATTTTATCCAGCAACAGAAAAGTGACTAATACTTCAAGTGATCCAATAATATACCTTAACACTCTGGTCAAAGGAAAATAATCCAAACCCTAAATAAGTCATTTAGACTAAATAAGTCATTAAGATTATTAAGGGTAAGCCAGAAGTTAATGAAAGAGAAATGGAAAACCAATATAAAGAATAAATGAAATGGGGCTGGAGAGACAGCAAATGGTTAAGGGCACCAACTGCTGTTGCCAGAGGACCCGAGTTCAATTCCCAGCACCCACATGGAGGCTAAGAACAGTCTTTAGGCCAGGCGTGGTGGCACAAGCCTTTCATCCTAGCACTTGGAGGCAGAAACAGCAGATCTTTGGGAGTTCAAGGACAGCCTGATCTACAGAGTGAGTTCCAGGCCAGACTGGGGCCCAAGGTAATTGGCACGAGCACCCACAGATGAGGGATACCAGTTCACCTTTGTTGTTCTTTTCTGGGACTGTGGTTACTACATACTTACTGACAGATATCTTCTAGTGAGCTCTATCCAGTTACCTGCAAAAGTTCATGTCATCTTTCTTAGCCCTATAGAACTCCTTTGTATAGAACTTGTGTAAATACCACGAATTTCTTCTATCTCACATTCCGTCAGTTGAGGGCAACTTGTGATTGGGTTTTTTGCAGCTCTTTGCTATTGTGAAAAGAGCTGCAATAAACATTGAGCTGTGCATGTACGTTTGACGGTAAGATAAGTCTTGTGGGTTACATACCCAGGAGTGTATGGGCTGGGTCAGTTGGCAAGTTCATTATGAGTCTTCCAAAGTGTTCTCCACAGAGACTGCCTGTTCCATGGTGGCTATATGAAGGTTGTTTACATCCACCAGCAGGGACGAGTGTTCCCCCTTTCCCCACAACCTATGTCCAGCACTTGGTATCAATGTGTTCTTCTTGGTCCTAGCCCAGTCTTATTGAGGGAGAGGATATCTTAAAAGTAGGTTTTGATATTGCATTTTCCTTACATTATTAGCAACGTTTGATACATCTTTTTAAAGTTAAGGTATTCATTTGTTTCTTAAAATTTCCTCGATCAAAAGCCACCAAATTTCCTATTTAAAGTCAAAATTTTTTTGGGGGGGGCATCGGGGGAGAAAACTCCGATGGGAAGTTCTCTCCGTCAGAATGCCTCATTTCTCCAATTGTCCAAATTGAAGGGTCTACTGAAACCAAAATAAACCCACCAAACAAAGCCTACAACTCTGCGTGAGATAGAAACATCAGATAAAAACCATATTCTGGTTGGAGCAGTGCATTTCTGAGTTCCATGTGCTGTCTAATTGTCCTTGAGTTGACTTTCAAAAAATTAACACCCTAGCTCACCAAAGTATACATTTTTCTCATCTTTTAAAAAAATTAAAAAATTTGCAATTAAAAAAACAGTCGTGTGTGGTGGCGCAATGGCTTTAATCCCTGCACTTGGGAGGGCCAGAGGCAGCAAAGATCTCTGGGATTCAAGCCAGCCTGGTGTAACACAGGAGAGTGCCAGGTACAGCTGGGGCTGCAGTAGAGAACCTATCTCAAAAGAGAGATAATAGGAGAGAGATATAGAGAAGAAATAGAATGTAGAGAAGAGGAGAGAAGATTCCGACTCATTTGTGATGGCATTGTTGCGCATATGGATTGTCAGGTGAAGGTTGACTCAGAGCACATATTAGATCCCCATCTTCAAGGGTTAGCCTTCTTCCAAACAGTGTAGAATACCCCACAATTCCAAGTATGAAGGGAGCACGACAATCTCTTTTGAGAAATTCCACAGGACAATACAGGTTGCCCCAGCTGTTCTTCATAGAGGAACAGGGCTTCAGTTAGTCAAATTGACATAGTTGCCTGTGTGAAATATTTCCCATCTTGTTTCAGGACTTTCATTGAGAGGTCAAGGATCAGTCTGAGAAACTCCCATATGGAATCTTTCAGAGATGTGGAGATTGGGACAGCTGTCAAATCATTAATCACATCAAACTCTCTCCCTTCTTTGGCATACCTCTTCAGTACTGGAATACAGTTTTCTATGAGAACCTGATAGCAGTCTCCTGTAAGATAGTCTAAGACATCAACTGCATGCTCATGTTGCCTTCCTTCCTTCCTTCCTTCTCTTCCTTCCTTCCTTCCTTCTCCTTCCTTCCTTCCTTCCTTCCAGTCCTTTCCTTCCTTTTCTTCCTTGTCCTTCCTTTCTTTCTTTCTGTTTTCTTTCTTTCTTCTTATCTTTCTTTCTTTCCTTTGTCTTTCTTTCTTTCTTTCTTTCTTGTCATTTTGAGATAGGGTGTCCTGTAGTCTGGCTGTCTTTGAACTCAACATCGTAGACCTGTTGGGCCCTGTGGGCCCTCAGAAAATGTGGCCTACTGTAACCCCCTGAGCCTGACTAGAATTTTAACGAACCTGTCTCTGGCTGGAATCATTCACATAGGAGTGACTCAGCATAGCCCGACGAAAAGCCTGCAATCGAGTGGTAGTTACTTTGGCCCAAAGCTATCTCGTCCATTCTACGTATCTCCTCTCCTGCCGCCTTCTTTTCTTGCCACCCTCCCCCAAGCATAATAAGCGCTGTCTGATGCAGTAAAGTGAGTCCTCACTTCGACAAGCTCCGGGTCTGGTGTGCTCTCTTGCGGACCGTCAACACTCATCATCCCACTCAGAGATCCCATCACTGAGGAGGTGGCTGGTTTGAACCTCTTCTCGACCTTCTACCATCCCTCTTCAAGGTGGACACCCCACATAGACAGGCTGGCCTTGAAGTCACTAGAGACCACTTCCTCGCCTCCCCAGTGCTGGGATTAAAGCAGGCGCCACCAACACTGGCTTGCAATGTACTTCTTACATCCATCAATCAATGCATTTGGTCATCCTCTAACCATAGTGGACCATCTTTGGCTTCAGTTTGACTATTTTGAATAATGCACCCCTATCTCCATCTCCAAGAATGCGTACACTCTTTTTTTTTTTTTTTTNTTTTTTTGTCTTTTTGAGACAGGGTCTCCCTGTAGCCCCAGCTGTCCTGGAACTCACTCTGTAGACCAGGCTGGCCTTGAACTCACAGAGATCTGCCTGCTTCTGCCTCCCAAGTGCTAGGATTAAAGGCATGCGCCACCATGCCCTGCAGAATGCGTACACTTTTGCCAGTGTAATCTTCTTTGCCACTCCCCATGATGGCACTGGTATATGCTAAGTCACTCTGCCAAATTAACATCCTTAACTGAGTCTTCATAAGTTTGGGTACTTTTGGAAGTTTCTATTGCTATTAATATTTAGCTTTATTCCATTTTGGTCTGGTGGAATTTAAAGTGTTATTTCAGTTTTCCTAAAGTTATTGAGACTTGGTTTGTGTCCTAATATGTAATCAATTTTGGAGAGAGTTACATTGGCTGCTGAGAAGAATGTGTATTCTTTCTTATTTGAGTGGAATGTTCTATAGACGCCTTTCAGGGCCATTTGATTTATGATGTTATCCATTTAGTTTTTGTTCAGATGAGCTATTGGTTAGAGTGGAGTATTGAAATTACCCCAAATCACTGTGTTGGGGGTTAATTTGTGATTTTAGATCTAGTGAAAATGAAGTTGAGTGTGCCTGTATTTGGTATGAATGTGGTTAAAAATTATAATAGCCTCTTGGTGGGTTTTCCTTTAATGAGTATGGAGGGAACATGTTTATCTCTTCTTATTAGCTTTTGTTTGAATTCTTTTTTATAAGATATTTGAATAGCCACCCTGATTTTTTCTAGATCCATTTTCTTAGAATAACTTTTTGGATCCTTTTATGCTAAGGTGGCATCTGTCTTTGATGGTTAGATGTGTTTCTTGAAGGCAGCAAAAAGATGTATCCTGTTTTCTAATTGAATCTGCTAGTTTGTGTCTTTTTATTGATGAACTGAGACCATTAGTATTATTGGAATTATTATTGAAACGTATGTATTAATGTCTATCATTTTGTGGTGTTTTCTTAGTACGCTTTTGAGTAACCAGCCTAACAGTTATTTTCATTCCCTGTGACCTTTTGAGTGTGTTTATCTTTCTCTTCAGATGGAAGCATGCTTTACAAGAACCCCTGAAGAGCTGGGTGGCTTAGTGGTTATAAATTTCTTTCATCTGCTTAACAATTTTTTGAATTATTTTTATTTTGTGTTTATGAGTGATTTGCCTGTGTTTATATAAGTGCAGCCATGTCATGCAATGCTCACAGAGGCCAGAAGGGCAGAAGGGGTTATCAGATCCTTTGTAACTGAAGTTACATATGTTTGTTAATTTCCATATGGGTGCTGGGATTCAAACCCAGGTCTTCTGAAAGAGCAGTCGGTGTTCTTAATGACAGAGCCATCTCTGAGCCTCCTTTTATGTATTTTTATTGTAGAAAGTTTTTATACTTCCCCTTCAATTTTAATGGATAGTTTTTCTGAGTACAATAGTTTGGGCTGATAATTGTGGTTCTTCAGAACTTGGAATACACTTAAAAAATTTTTTTTATTAATTTTATTTATTTCTGTATGTGTATGAATGTACTGTCTGCATGCAAGTTTGTGCACCCGTGTCGTGCAATGCCGCGGAGGTCAGAAGAGGGTGTCAGATTCCCCTGGAACTGGAGTTCTCCTGGAATTGGAGTTTCAGACGGTTCTAGGCCGCCATGTGGGTGCTGGGGATCGAACCCGGGTCCTCTGCAAGAGCGGTCGGCGCTCTTTTTGAAATTTTTTTTATTAATTTTTTTTATTTATTTCTGTATGTGTATGAATGTACTGTCTGCATGCAAGTTTGTGCACCCGTGTCGTGCAATGCCGTGGAGGTCAGAAGAGGGTGTCGGATTCCCCTGGAACTGGAGTTCTCCTGGAATTGGAGTTTCGGACGGTTCTAGGCCGCCATGTGGGTGCTGGGGATCGAATCCGGGTCCTCTGCAAGAGCGGTCGGCGCTCTTTTTGAAATTTTTTTTATTAATTTTTTTTATTTATTTCTGTATGTGTATGAATGTACTGTCTGCATGCAAGTTTGTGCACCCGTGTCGTGCAATGCCGTGGAGGTCAGAAGAGGGTGTCGGATTCCCCTGGAACTGGAGTTCTCCTGGAATTGGAGTTTCGGACGGTTCTAGGCCGCCATGTGGGTGCTGGGGATCGAACCCGGGTCCTCTGCAAGAGCGGTCGGCGCTCTTAACCTCTAGGCCATCTCTCCAGCCCCTAAATTTTTTATTTATTTCTGTATGTGTATGAATGTACTGTCTGCATGCAAGTTTGTGCACCCGTGTCGTGCAATGCCGAGGAGGTCAGAAGAGGGTGTCGGATTCCCCTGGAACTGGAGTTCTCCTGGAATTGGAGTTTCGGACGGTTCTAGGCCGCCATGTGGGTGCTGGGGATCGAATCCGGGTCCTCTGCAAGAGCGGTCGGCGCTCTTAACCTCTAGGCCATCTCTCCAGCCCAGAATACACTTTTCTAGGCCTTTCTAACCTTAAAAGTTTCTGTTGAAAAAATACGGAGTTTACTCTGATGGGCCAGTTGACGTGTAGCTGGTGCTGACAGAGGAGTCTGCTTGACTCAAGGAGACCAATATTTGCTTTATTGGTTTAGTGGCCTTTAGTAACGCTCACTGTGGCATTACAGAGACCAACTGTACACTTGCAAATGCGGTCTCAATACAACTTTCCCATGCTTACACCAGGTCTTCGACAGCAGGGCCTTATCGCCTCTCTTCTTTCAGGTATGCCAGTTTACAGGCAAAAAGCCTTTACCTTTCTGGGGGCTCGGTTCCCCTAGCCAACATATCCTTGGCAGAATAATCCATTGCTGACATCAGAGCGCTCCTGTATTAATATATTTTGCTTAATTACACAGCTTATAAAGACTTTAGTATTATATTTGGCTCTGAATAGAGAATTATCCTTTTACAGTTCCTATGTCTATCAGTCAATTAAAGAAAGCAGTTATACTGGTTTTATAAGAGATTACCTCTATAACAGCTCTAATTTACAGTTAGGGAATGACTTCATTACCATCATGTTTTTCTTTGTTCTATGAAAAGGAGGTAAGAAAGTCTCTCATATTAAACTTTGCGGCACCTGGAAGGTAAAGTTCATTAGGACACATTATAAACAGTTGTTACAAATATGATCCGCAGAGATGTTTGATGCCTGTAGCAGTCTGGGGCTTTTCCTCCTTTTAATGGTTAGATGGGCCAACTTCTCTGCTGGTATTTCTTGGTACATACTGCACAATGCAAAGCTGTATCTTTTCTTTCTCAGCCATTAATTTGGTGATGTTTTGACCTATAGGAACATACGCCCAATCCTTTTTTCCCATAGTTAGTTTTAAGATTTAATAGAAAAAAAAATTGACAAAAAGTTTTAATATATACTGGTATCCCACTTTTTTTTTTTTTTTATTTTTTTTAGGTTTTTATTTTTTTGGCTCTCGTGAGTCTCAAAAAAGGGCAGTTGTATTATCCTACTATAGGGGCAGGAATCAAAGGTGTAATTTTTTAATTAACATTTACCCCAACTGTTTATCTGTGACTATAATTGTTAAATTACGGGAAGACCAACTTATTCCTTAGTTTAATTATCCTAAAATTAAGGTAAAAGAAAATGTAAAAGATGATACCGGGTAACAACCAAAAATTATGAGACATTTGGTATACATTAAACCTCAAATGTTGTTATCATCGGGCTGCAAATTATGTAAAACAAATGGGGACAACAACAATTTAGAATTTTCTGATTAGCTTAAATGTATTACCATCTTTATTAAAAACCTTTTAAACCAATGTTGTTAAATCAGACTTGGAAGTTTACTTTTCACACGAACTAGACAGTTTTATCACGGTACTGCTGGCTTTAGAAAAAAAGATGAAGGATGCAGAGTGAGGGTATCGTTTCCTCTGTGGTTTGAGAGCTTAGCAGAGGCCAGGCAAGAGTGCAGAAGGCAACCCTTGCATTAGAAGGGCCTGAGGAGCCATTGGGTGTGATTAACTGTTGAATGTTGAAGCTTGGGCTTGGCAGGCAGAGACCCCTAGAAGACATTCGATAGTAATGGGATGGCGATTTTTTTGTCCAGAGCTGGGAGTATTTTGGCCAAAGAGAGCTGCAATAAAGGGAGTGGTGATACCAGCCGAAGAAAAGGATGTATTGTTTCCTCATCTCTGGAGAGCTGAGTCATGCTAAACCCTTTAGAGAAAAAGTAAAGGTCTCCAGCAGTCCTACATGGTAATGATACTAGACTTGGGTTTGCCCCCTGGCTGGTTGTTTCTCAAGTCTTGGTTTTGTTTCAGGTATTCTCCTATTGCCGTCTATTCTCCCTTTTTGGAATGGGAAATGTGGTATTTGGTTTCCAACATCAGTATGTTGGCAGTATAATTGTTTGGCCTTTTTGATTTGTAAACCCATGCGGCGAGCTTACACGTTAAGAGTAAGTTGGTCTGAGTCTCTAAGAAAAGAGACTTTTGGACCTATAGACATTGTTGAATAGGGAATTGTAGACCTGGTAAAGAATGGGAACTTTTTAATGGTTGACTAAAATGCATGCTTTGTGCAGTGTTTAATCTTATGGTCAGCTAAGCCGACTACGGGGCCACAGGGAAGGGAAGGTTTAGTGGTTTGAAGTGAGAAGTGTCTCCCATGAGCTCAAGTATTTTCAGACATTTTTGCCGCACCAGTTGGTGGGCAGTGATTTGGGAAGAATCTTTAGAACGGTGTGGTCATCCGCTGGAGAGAGTTCAGTACATTCACTTGGGGGGCGGGCTTAAAAGTGAGTTTTTTAAAAACACCTTGCCCAGTCTCCGACAAGTCTCTCACATTTCTTGACATTCCCGTGCGTCATTGGGAAAGATCGTCGAAAACCTTGGCTCTTTTTTGCTTAGCAAAGGCCTCAGCCAACCTCTATGTCTTCCCCACCAAATTATGCCGACCTGTAAGATAGTCCCTGGAACCGAGTCAAAATCATAAGCTCAAGAATAAACTTCTCGTTTTAAAATTTTCCCTTGTCATGGTGTTTTTTTTTTTTTTTTTTTTTGTTTTGATCTTTA